>JANRMT010027041.1:95282276-95300021 GCA_026402145.1 Polypterus bichir lapradei
GATAGATAGATAGATAGATAGATAGATAGATAGATAGATAGATAGATAGATAGATAGATAGATAGATAGATAGATTTTTTTACAGAAGCACAAATAAATAAATATACACACACAGTGATTAGAACAATCATCACAATGATTAAAAAGAAAGAAAACTGAAAAGAAAGAACAACCTGCCCTGGCAGTTGCAGTAAGTGAGAGGCATTATGCAGAGGTATTTCTGTTGATGTAAAGGAGCCCCAGTAGCATTTCTTGACACACTTCAGCTGAATGATTACTTCTCCTCAGTATTAGTGTGTCAGAGAGAGAATGTGCAGCATTGTTAGTTATGGCACTCAGTTTTGTTTTGATTCCCTCCTTTGCTACTAACTCCAGGGGGTCCCGAGTGCATTCCATAACGGAGCCTGCCCTTTTAATTAGTTTGTTGATGCAGTGGGCATCTCTTAAAGTGATGTTAACGGTTCAGTATACCACAGCATAGAAAATTACACTGGCCATCACAGAGTTATAAAAGATGTGAAGGACAAAACAATTCATGATAAAGGAGCACAGTCACCTAAGAAAAAGAGTTTGCTCTTCCCATTCTTACATAGTTCCTCTGTGTTATGAGACCAGTCTAACATGCTATTGATGTGGATTCCCTCGTACTTTTTGGAGTGCACTCCCTCTACAGTCACTCCCTGAATTGTGTCTGGGTGTAGAACCAGTTCCTTAGTTTTGCTGATGTTAAGTTGCAGACAATTCTGTTTGCACCCAGAAACAAAGTTCTGCACCTGACTCCTATACTCTGTCTCATCCTCCTTATCGATACACCCCATAAATACAGAATAATTTCAGAATTTCTGTAGGAGACATGTCCTGGTGTTATATTTATTTTCTGAAGTGTATAAAGTGAAAAAGGAAACAGGGCTGTTCCTTGTGGGGCTCAGGTGTTGCTCATATTCATATCAGAGATACAGTCATTGAGTCTCACAAACTGCGGTCTGCCAGACAGATAGTCCATTATCCCAGACACCATGCTGTCATCCAGATACATATTTCTCAGCTTATCCCTCATCAGGGGTGGCTGAATGGTATTTAAGGCACTGATGAAATCAAAAATATAATCCTCACAGTGCTGCCAGCTTTGTCTCGATGAGAATAGGCCTTGCAGTGAAGTCGGCAAGCCAATCATCCCCATTTAATTTAGGTCCCAAAATGAAACAAATAGGGCCAATGTGTGCACTTCCATTACAAATAACTGTAAACAAATTAATTCAAGCCGTTCTGGTAACAATTCTAAGGAACACGGAACTCCATCCTTCATCTCATTCTAGTCAAAATTGACTGTCTCTCTCTTGCGGTATTGGGATTTAAAGCCAGAGTACCAGAAAGGGTGGAATCAGTTGCCCTCGCTGGGGGTCTTCTCACCGCTGCAGAGGAAAAAGAAGATAAGAATGTTAGCGTGAGCCCCCCTCTTGGTCCAGGGTGATATTACCTGTTTTAGATGAGCCTGGAGGGTGATACACAAACACACATACATGACAATGATTTGAAAAGACCTTTTAGGGAAAAGATCAATATGATACTTGTGTACAAAAACTCAAAAGTTTTATTTAGTACCTTTCTCATGTAAACAATGTCTCATGATACCTTTTTTAGTGCAGACCTTTAGTATTGTCATCCAAGGATTTTAGGCATTAAACAAAATTATAAACCAAAAATAGAAAGGGTTCAAATATATTCTGACAGGCATTGTGAGGAAAGTGTAGCAAGAAACAGATTTTTGTTAGGAATTCTTACCCCTTTTAACAACTTTGATTGTATATCAAATCTAAAATTTAATTTAGAGTATTTTGTCTCTTCTAGAAATAAAAGTGTAAGTACTTGCTTTGTTTTCCAAAATCATAAAGTCTTAATTCAAATTAGTAATAATAAGCCTTCTTTTTGCAGAGCAATTCTGATATGTGCCTGGGCAGAGAAAGGGGCTGATGGACTGTGCTCTGATAATAAGATAGTTCATTCAGATGCCTTCCCCCCAGAAAAAATAGTGGACACCCTGGGAGCAGGGGATACTTTCAATGCCTCAGTTATTTTTGCTTTATCCAATGGTAAGATGAGAATATTTATTTTAATTCTTCTGCCTATTTTTGGTTTTTATATGTACAGTTGTAATTGTTTTATTAGTTCTAGAATTAGGCCTTAATGTATTTTGCTAATTGTAAAACTAATGCTTTAAATTATTCAATTCAATATTGGTTTACTAAACTAGCCTTATACTTGTGTACTTAAGAAGTTTTCTTTAATTGCTTCAGGCATCTTATTGCGGGGACTGGGTGGTCTTGTGGCCTTGGAGCCCCTGCATATTTTTTTTTTCACCAGGCCTCTGGCCTTTGTTTTTTCTGTCCTCCTGGCCATCATACCTTACTTTGTTCTTTGTTGGTTAGTATTGCCTAATCTTATTTTTTCTTTTTTCTTACTTCATCTTTTAAAGCACTTTGAGCTACATCATTTGCATGAAAATGTGCTATAAAAATAAACGTTATTTAAACACAGATAACACTGAAATAATGAATTAAGCACTTGAAAGCATTTGCAGTTATGCCTGTGTACAATAACATTTACTGTATCATTTGTCAGTCTCTGGTATGTTTGATTTTGGCAACAGATTAAATATCTATATAAAAATACTTGTTTATGTTACTCTTAAAAAATAGCATGTCAAGACATAAAAATACAGTTTGGTTAAAAGACTAACAATTGTGACTTTTTGACTCTTCAAACCTTTATAAAAAGAAATTGGTCATATGCTTGAAGAAATCTATTAATAATGAAAGTCATTTCATTAAATAATGTATTCCTTGTTACAGTGACATCTATACTACACTTTCTTCATGTGTTACAGTTTTTCTTGTGTTCATCCTTGTCTACTACCAATTCATATAAATACCACTGATGAATTCTGAGGGACTCGGGTTAGAGGACTAGTTTAGTCTCCTGTGTGAAACTTTCTTGGATTTTCTATACACCGTACTTGTTCATAAACAAGACAATTGTGGACACCTTTGTAAAAAATCTCGAGTTTTCTGGCAATTTGTCACATGGATTAACATCCATCCATCCATTATCCAACCCGCTATATCCAAACCACAGGGTCACGGGGGTCTGTTGGAGCCAACTCCAGCCAACTCAGGGCGCAAGGCAAGAAACAAACCCCGGGCAGGGTGCCAGCCCACCGCAGGGAATAACATTTATTTCACCAAACAACAATAGAGTAACATGTCTCTTGAGAAAGCTGTTTCATTTTGGTCACATTTGAACCCATAATTGAACTTTAGGAATTCCAGCACCTTGCAACTCCTCTCTTAACTAATTTTCATTTAAACATGACTAATTAATAGTGAGCTAAGAGAGTTTGCCATTAAAGCACTGGAGTAATGGCTGCAGAAAATTGAATTTTTAGTCATATCTGAAATTGTGAATAACAGTGCAATATTCTGGAGGAATACAAGGAGGATACCCCAACTAAATATGTGCCCGCATGTGCTTCATAAAATGGTTTGGAGATATGTAGCTTTTATGAAAACTTAGAGGTGGACAGATTCCTTGCTCCAAAGCCAAAAGATTTCAAGACACCAGATATCATCACAGTTCAATTCCTTCTAGCCAAGTCAGGGAAAATACTTTTCAGATTTTAGTACAAAATGCAGGTATATTGTAAGGTCCAGGACTGGTTTGGCTTGTATTTTTTCCCCAAAATAATTATTCAATTTCAGTTTTTAAAAATAGTAAACCTAATACACAAGTGGAAAGTAATCACAATTAATTAGTATGGCATATTTCCTTATCTTTACAGGGAAAAGTCTTCAAGAAGCATTAACCTTTGGCTGTAAAACTGCTGGAAAGAAGTGTGGATTACATGGATATGATGGCATTGTTTAAGTAAAGAGGTTCTTCCTGAACTAAGAATGAATAAATGGGGCAATATTTCCAACACTATAAAGAAAGAGCGTGGTGGTCTTATATGTTTTGCCAAATTTGTATCATTTTTGAATTTGCTAATACAAATTGACACTGCCTTATTTTTTTATCACTTTTAATTGCAATTCATGTAATTTTAAAGTTCTGGTGTTTGAATATATATAGGCTTTACTAGTATCATACATTAACAGAAGAAATTTCATGTTTCAAGCATGTCTCCAGCTGTAGGAGTCATCTGCGTTTATGATTGTATGCTAAATTATTTTAATTTAAAGAAAAATAGCTCAATAAATTTTATTTAATTTGAAAAAAAGCTAAATTGCATGGATTGTGTTTTAACTGAGTGCCTATTGCTTTCAAAAAGAATGTTTTTTTATTTCTGGTGAGAAGATAAAAACAAAACAGGTGAGTGATTCTTCATTTAGCCACTTAGTAAACGCGAGGATAAACTGAAAAACTGAAAAAAATTTGAAAATTATACAGTAATTGCAGTAGATAGAAGCAGATGCAATACAACATGTTTGCAATGTCTTATGGGTAGTTCAAACATGCACAGTGCTCTGCTGTTAGTCATCATTTGAAGCCAAGGGCAAATGAACTTGGACGCTCCACTGCGGGATTGTACCATTGTTGAACAATGTGCTGTAGATAGGTTCATTGGAGCAGAGGGAGTAAAAGCTGCTAAAATTCATTATTTATGTTGACCAATTTCATATTTTACTAGCAAAATACCTGCGCTTCGCGGCGGCGAAGTACTGCATTAAAATTTTTATTAAGAAGAAAATTAAACCTTTTTAAACTGAGGGAAAATATGCCAATAATTATTTGTTAAGGATCTCTTTGTATACCACCTTGTGAGTTCGGCCCTCCGGTTGTAATATGACCAAGCTGTACGCTGAGCTTACTCTTGAGCATGCAACTTAGAGTTGGCCATGTGAACAGTAATGTTGTTTCAAATCTCACAGCTTGGATTGCTGCTGTCATAATCGGTTTGAGTTTCATGGTTTGTTTCAATTACGACAGTATTTGCAGGACTTGTGTTGAAGTGACATTCGGCATCTGTCAAGCGTTGTAAGCATACAACCGGTTTCATCGATAACTTCACATCTAGCTTTTGAGAGTTTAAATATTCATAAACATCAAAGTGTCCACTACTGAAATCGTCACCTGTGAATCTAAGATGTTTAAGAGGCATTGGCGGTTGTTGAAAGGTGTAAAATATTTGGCCATTTCGGTACACTTGAAAGCGACAACCGAACAATTCAGCGGCAGCCATCAACTCACATGCAGAACCATAGGTGAAGGGCTTAAGCATTTCACTCTTATAGTGCTCCTGTGTAGTATAATTATCTCCTGTACCGTCATCAGTCCACACCTTGAACCTGTCCCAGTCATTCAATACATAAGACACAATGTTCCTCCGGATATCAAGAGTGAGCCTGATATGGCCGTGCAATATGTAACAAAGAGAATGGAAAAGGTAGGTTCCATCTCCGGGCATGGAAACCACTCGGTAAGTGACAGTTCTTTGACTGATGGTGATCACCTCGATAGACATGGTAATGGGGGTACGGTTTGAATGATAAAGGAAATGGGTACCTGAACAATATAAAGTACAGTAATCCCTCCTCGATCGCAGGGGTTGCGTTCCAGAACCCCCTGCGATAGGTGAAAATCCGCGAAGTAGAAACCATATGTTTGTATGGCTATTTTTATGTATTTTAAGCCCTTAGAAACTCTCCCACACTGTTTATAAATATTCTCCGCACAGTTATACAGTAAACCCTTGTTTATCGCGGTTAATCCGCTCCAGACAGATAAATGAATTTCCACGAAGTAGGATTCTTTATTTATAAATCTAATATGTTCGCAGTTAGAGCATTGAAAACCTGTTTATGACCTTCTAAATGTGTTTTTTAACATTATTAGAGCCTTCTAGACATGAAATAACACCCTTTAGTCAAAAGTTTAAACTGTGCTCCATGACAAGACAGATGGCAGTTCCGTCTCAAAATTTAAAAAAATGCAAACATATCTTCCTCTTCAAAGGAGTGCCGTCAGGAGCAGAGAATGTCAGAGACAGAGAGTAAAGTAAACAATCAAAAATTAATAGGGCTGTTGGGCTTTTATGTATGTGAAGCTCCACGATAAAGCAGCCGCAATGAAGGCATCAATGTGAAGGTAGTCTTTCAGCATTTTTTACAGGAGCGTCCGTATCTTCTAAGCAAACAGCCTCTGTGCAAACAGCTCCTCTGCTCACACCCCTTCGTCGGGAGCAGAGAATGTCAGAGAGTTAGACAGAGAAAGTAAACAATCAAAAATCAATACGTGCTGCTAGAGCTTTTAAGTTTGCAAAGCGCCGCATGGGAAGCATATCGTATATCACTGAGGAGTTTTATTTAATATGTAATTCGTGCTCTGATTGGGTAGCTTCTCAGCCACCCACCAATAGCGTCCCTTGTATGAAATTAACTGGGCAAACAAACTGAGGAAGCAGGTACCATAAATTAAAAGACCCATTGTCCGCAGAAATCCGCGAACCAGTGAAAAATCTGTGATATATATATTTAGATATGCTTACATTTAAAATCTGCGATGGAGTGAAGCCGCGAAAGTCAAAGCGCGATATAGCGAGGGATTACTGTAAGTCTAAAATACCTACACAATAACTATAATCGTAATAAACGAACAATTAAACAGCGGAGAAGCCGTGGATTAAATAAAAAGGCTGTAGTTATCAGTAGGGAGACGTGAATCCTGTGGCGAAGCAAGGAAGGGAATGTAGAGACCGGAGCGATGAACGGCCTTATATAGGCAGGCAGCCAACAACGTGGGAGGCGTTGGAATGGGGGACCCAACGCCACCTCACACAGTGACCGAGCTGCAGGCTATGGACATATATATGTACGTAAGTAGGATTCAGTTAGCGTTGGGAACCCGTGTACCAAATTTCTTGAAGATGGGCCCATAAGTAACAAAGACTGTTGAAAAGTTCAATATGGAAGCCGACAGTGGCATCATACCACCGAAATAAGTACGTACATTGGTTTTGGTTAGCGCAGGGAAGCCGCCTACCAAATTTCGTGAAGATGGGGCCATAAATAAGAAAGTTCAACATAGCGGACGTTGTCGACCGTTATGACCGTTACGTGTAGAATTTCGAAATGAAACCTGCTCAACTTTTGTAAGTAAGCTGTAAGGAATGAGCCTGCCAAATGTCAGCCTTCTACCTACACAGGAAGTTGGAGAATTAGTGACATTGGAAAGTTCAATATGGCGGCCAACAGTGGCATCATACCACCGAAATAAGTACGTACATCGGTTTCGGTTAGCGCAGGGAAGCCGCCTACCAAATTTCGTGAAGATGGGGCCATAAATAAGAAAGTTCAACATGGCGGACGTTATCGACTGTTATGACAGTTACGTGTAGAATTTTGAAATGAAACCTGCCCAACTTTTGTAAGTAAGCTGTAAGGAATTAGCCTGCCAAATTTCAGCCTTCTACCTACATGGGAAGTTGGAGAATTAGTGATGAGTGAGTGAGTGAGTGAGTGAGTGAGTGAGTGAGGGTTTTGCCTTTTATTAGTATAGATATATACACACAGACACATATATACATATATATACAGATCTACATATATATACATATCCACATATATACACATATATATACATATCTACATATATATATACACATACATACATACATACATACTGTATATATATATCTACATATATATATACTGTATATAGCAAAATCCCTGCGCTTCGCAGCGACAAAGAACTGCTTTTAAATTTTTATTAAGAAGAAAAGAAAACCTTTTTAAACTGAGGTAAAATATACCAATAACTATCTGTTAAGGATCTCTTTGTATACCACGTTGTCAGTTCAGCACTCCAGTTGTAATATGACCAAGCTGTGCACTGAGATTACTTTTCAAAATGCAATGTATAGTTGTCCAGGAGAAAAGCAATGTTGCCTCAAATCAATGGCAACCTTTTGTCGGGTCTGTCCCTGAGACTTATTAATTGTCATCGCGAAGCAGAGCCTCACTGGAAATTTGAGGCATTTGAATTGAAATGGGAGATCAGAGGGTATAATGGTGATGCGAGGAATACATTCAGAGTGTGGCGCTCTGCTGTTTTTTTGTGTAGCTGCCTTCACACAGCTTCTCCGCTGCTTTATAAACGAACGCCATATAAGGCCATCGTTTCTCCTTGCTTCGCGGTTCTGTACTGTTTTATTGTTCGTTTATTACGATTGTTATAGTTATTGTGTAGCTATTCGAGACTTACTTTACTGTTCAGGTACCCATTTCCTTTATTTAATCTGCGGCTTGTACGCTATTTTTTGTTCATTTATTACGATTATAGATATTTATTGATTCCCTTCTTTAGCTGACTGCCTGCTCATATAAGGCGCTCCGCTGGTTTTTTGTGAAGCAGCCTTTACACAGCTTCTCCGCTGTTTTATAAACGAATGACATATAAAGCCATCCTTTTTCCTTGCTTTGCCAAGGAAGCTGCCCTTTTATTTAATCCACGGGTTCTCCGCTGTTTTATTGTTCGTTTATTATGATTATTATAGTTCTCTTTATATATCACGTTGTCAGTTCAGCACTCTGGTTGTAATATGACGAAGCTGCGCAAGCTCACTCTTGAGAATGCAACGTATAGTTGTCCAGGAGAAAAGCAATCTTGCCTGAAATCAATGGCAACCTTTTGTAGGGTCTATCCCTGAGACTTATTACTTCTCATCGCGAAGCAGAGCCTTACTGGAAATTGGAGGCATCTGAATTGAAATGGGAGATCAGAGTGTGTAACGGGGATGCGAGGAATACATTGAGTGTGGAGAAACTCTACAGACAGGGTGTGTATTAACTTGTGGATTTTTCTGTGAGTATTTGGTGGCAGCATGACAAAGTTGCTTCCGCAAGACAGCGTTAGCTGTGGAGCTCAGCTCGGAGCATATTGTTTTCCTACCTTGTCAATTGTGTAATGCGTTTTTTGAACAGGTTTGATGCATAGAAGTGATCACTCGTACTGCGTTCAGTCAGTTCACGTGAGCTGCTCTCTTGTGTGATGTTGCGATGTCCACGGCTTTATTCAATGTTAGCTAAGACCCGGCACTTAAAAGTTTCTCTCTACAGCAATTTTAACTCCGTTACAAAGTGATCCAAAGTCTCGTTTATACCTCGTGTCTTCTCATTAAACTTGTATCTCGCGAATAAAGTATTCAGCGTTTTTCTTCAGTGCTCTTTGGGAGCTCTTCCTTCTTTTCTACGTACTGCGTTCACAGTCAGTTCACGTGATTACGTGGGAGGCGTGATGATGTCACACGCAGCTCCGCCCCCCACGGCCATCGAGCTGAAGTCCATTACAGTATATGGAGAAAAATAGGTTCCAGTTATGACCATTACGCGTAGAATTTCGAAATGAAACCTGCACAACTTTTGTAAGTAAGCTGTAAGGAATGAGCCTGCCAAATTTCAGCCTTCTACCTACACGGGAAGTTGGAGAATTAGTGATGAGTGAGTGAGTGAGTGAGTGAGTGAGTGAGTGAGTGAGTGAGTGCTTTGCCTTTTATTAGTATAGATTCACAAGTCAAATACTTTGAAAGTAGAAAAATCAAACAGGGCTAGGTTTCATTATTTGCCTTTGTTAAGAAGACACAATTCAAATTAACTAAGAAGCACCATCATGAAGCAAATGCAAAAGGATTAAGAGGAAAACTCACTTTGATAAACTCACTTTAATGTCAGTCCTGGCAGCACACTCTTAAAAATAAAGGCGCCAAAGTGGTTCTTCCAAGTGATTCCATAGGGGAACCATTTTTGGTTCCCAAAAGACCCATCCACATAAAGTTTCAGAAAGAATCTTTACTTAGGTCCATAACAAGTTCAATAAATAACCATACATAGATGGCAACAGATTTGTGAAATATGAACGAGTTCCTGATTGTAAAAGAACTCTTGCTGAACACAATAACACAAAGTTCAGTTTTTCCTGCTCTGTTGGTATCCTACTAGTTAACCTACTATACATTAGCAATTTCTGAAGGACCAATTTAATGTGTAAAGAACCCTGCATAGAATTAAACTGTAAAGGTTATACAAGGAATCACTCAATCTAGTAAAGAGCCATTGAAGAATGTGTCAGAAAACTCTACGATTGCAGTCTATAACTGATTTCATGAGGATACCTTAAAGAAAATCACTACCAGAGAGGAAAGTGTGCTCCATTATCACTTTTGGTCATAACAGGGATACCTTAAACTAAAGACACTAACGAGGTTATGCCACTAGAGCAGATTGGGCAGCTTAGGTATGATGAAAGAATGCATTACTTCTTTAGTATTTGGAATTCATGGTTGATTGTGCAATGATTGCCTCAACAGCTAATAGAGAACATCCTATGGCAGTTCCAGGCTGTACATAAGTGTAACATATTTATGAAAAGAATAAATGAGACTGCATACTATGATTACTAATTTCTGGCTGCTAACATTGCCATGAACACATGCAGACTTAATTGGTCGTCCTCTCTAAGTAACGCCAGGATGTTGTGTGTGCAAGGGCTTGACGGTTTAAAATGGGTGACAGGCCTCCTTGAACCAAATTGAACCACCTGCAGCACTTCCTCTTTGGCGTGCCTCCATGCTACTGCAGGCCGTTTCCCTGCTGTAGCCTCCATGATCCTACCTCAAGCATAAGTGCACTTCTTATAACTGAATAGAAAAGAAAAAAAAGCTATAATTAGTTATTCTATGTTTCACAAAACTAAACTTTGTGATATGGCCTATCTCGGTGGGGAATGGGGAAATATTCTCTTCACTTAGCTAATACAAGTAGCTGGCATCTACTGTACGTGTAAGAAATAAGTAATGTTTGCATAATGCAACACTCTTTCACTACAAACTTTATTGTAATATATCGTACATCTGTCCATTTTGTTACCCCAGTTCCATTTCAGGATTTTAGGACATTGTGATCCCAATATATCTTAAGATACAAACACACACATTGTGACACTCACTGTGGACCATCACAAGCACAGCCAGGGGATGAGAGGGTAAACTGGAGCACCAATTGCAAAATGCAGTGGCTGGGCCAAGACTTTACAGATTATAAGGCAGCAAAGTTAGCCATCCTGTCACTCATGCAGGTAGGTATGCTATTTGTGCTCAGTATTAATCTTGGATATTGGTTAACTCACTTATTTCTTTATTGTCTGATTCTCTTTTCTATTGTTAACACCATTATTGACCTCCAAGTTTTGGTCAGCAGATGCTGGTAACTAAAGAGGTTTAGAGATCACCTCACAGAGACAGAGAATTGAACTGAGTGTGTTCAAAACAGATGGATGTCATCATCTGACATTATTCAGCGACAACTGAATCTGTACAACTTACAAGAAAGCTAAACTGGTATACATAAAAGTTTTCCAAAAAAGAATTTCAATATCAGCCGTGGAAGTAATAGAAATTACAGTGGAACCTCGGTTCACAAACGTCTCGGTTCACGTACAAATCGGTTTACAGCCAAAACGTTCGCCAAACTTTTGCCTCTGTTCACGACCATACACTTGGTATATGAACAAGCCAGTTTCCCTTTCCGTTTGTACGTGTTCAGTTTCTCCCTGTGCATTTCCTGTGCAGCGAGTGAGTGAGAGAGCGAGAGAGAGCGCGAGAGACACACACACACAGGCACGCGAGAGAGACACACACACACAGGCGTGCGAAAGAGAGATAAATACAAACACGGGCGCGAGAGAGACACACACACACACAGGCGCAAGAAAGAGAGACATACACAGGCGCGAGAGAGAGACACACACACACACATAGGCGTGAGAGAGAGAGAGACACACACACAAAGGCACGCGAGAGAGAGAGCTGGATGCATAAGGTAGAGAAGGCAGTTAAAGAATGCACTGGGCTTGTTTTTGTTTTCATTTCTGTTTACAGCGATGGGTTCGTAGCGTGCATTTTTGCAATGTTACTTTCTTGGTGGTTTATTAAATTACAGATTTTTCAAATGTTTATTTTTTCCCTGTGCTTAAAACTCATTAAAAAAAAAGTGTTTTTAGCGAGCGGTTCTTAGTGCTATAGCGCGAACTATTGCAGTGTTAGTTTTCTCTGTTGTTCAAGGTTTTCTCAGTGTTATTCAATGTTTTTACATTTAGTTTACTATTACCCTGTGCATTCTATGGTATAATTAACTATATTTGTGCTTAAAAACTAAAAAAAAAATAGTTTTACATACAGTTTTTACGGTCTAGAACAGATTAATTGTATTTACATACAATCCTATGGGGGAAATTGCTTCGGGTCACGACCAAATCGGTTTACGACCAGAGTTTTGGAACGAATTATGGTCGTGAACCGAGGTTCCACTGTACTAGTGTTCTTGTATTAAATTCAGGAAGGAGCCTAAAGTGACATTCAATAGAAGCTATTATGATCAGAAAGTATCCAATTTCATTTGCTGATCATATTTAATTACAAAAAAGATATTACTTGTTGCACGTTAGCCTTCTTGAAGATCCACAATATGTCAGATAATTGAGAGTTAACTAGACATGTTCTTGTGACTGTTGTTTAATTTACTTTAACAATGGCAAGATACATATCTTCAGCTGAACAGTATTACCTTTGACTTGCAGTTTCAGACAGTGCAATATGTTAGAGGTTTTATTAAATTCTATCACATGATACCTGAGGAATTCCATAAAGTCCACTTCTAACCTCAGTATGCTGGATACAAAAATGTTAATGTGAAAAAACCCAGTCTTTTTTTTCAGAATTGTGAAATGCTGCCATATACAGTAAAAGAAGTTGCTTTTCAGGGACATGTTAGCTGCATTCAGCATATACTTCTCCTGCTTTCTTCTCACTATTAAAACATGTATATTTAAAAGTCTAACTTCATACTTGACTTTTAAATGCTGCACTGTACCTCTTTTATGCAGACCATGTTCCACATCACTGTGATTTATCATAAGGCCTGAGATCAGAACATTAAAAATCAAATGTAAAACTTAAAAGTGTGCAGAAATCTTCTCTCAATTAAGTTATTTTTTACCCAGTGTCAGTTATTAAGTCTTCTACTGAACCAACATAATGGCAGTTTTTTTCAAACTCCAGGAACCCTGTATTCTAAAAAAACTGCTTTAGTCTTCAGTGTGTGACCTAGTGTGTAACTTGTGGCACAGTGGTTGGTGCTTCTGCTTTACAGTTCCAAGGACCCAAGATCAATTCCTGGTTTGGTCACTTTCTGTGTGGTATTTGCAAATTTGCTTTGAGTCAACATGTTTATTATTGTGAGAACTCCTGTTTCTTTCCAAATAACAAAAGAATGCATGTTTCGTGTGTGGTGGGCTGGTGCCCTGCCCAGGGTTTGTTTCCTGCCTTGCGCCCTGTGTTGGCTGGGATTGGCTCCAGCAGAACCCCATGACCCTATAGTTAGGATATAGCAGGTTGGAAGTATTGAGTCGAGGTATTGATGTGAGCTCCATACATACGGGGTATTGACGCGAACCCCACACATACGGATAGTATCAAATTATATATAAATGTACTAAACAGTTATATGGGAAAAATTTATTTTTCTTTCTTTTTAACATTTTCATCTTGATTTTCATTCTGCTTTTCTAGGTATTCTAGTTGTTTAATTAATTCATTATTTACTAAGTAGTGGGTCTGACGCTAAAGTAGTTGCTGCCTTTGATTATTCAGTGTTGTTTGCCTGGGTGTCTGCTCTGCTCATTTTTAATTGCCATTAATAAGACACAATGAAGGGAGCAAACTGCACAGAGAAAGGGCAAAATATAATGAAATCAACATAAGAGAGTTAAGAATTTAAATCTATAGCAAAAATAGAAATATTTCTAAATATGTTATACATGTAAAAATCATGCTGTGGTGCTTTTCTGAATGTAGAATAAAAGAAGAGGAAATAGATTTGATCAGTGTTATCAGTTGTTGTCACAGATTATGAATCTGGCTGGAACAAAAACCTGCATCCACAGGACCGAGTTTGGGAATCCCTGTTCTAAACAATAAAATGTGTAAACTTCTGAATAGGTGAATACTTTTTATACGTACTGTGTGAACTATTATAAGGTTAAGTAAAGACCTCTTTTTGGTATTTAATATTATGGCTTACTTTTCTTCCACACAAATGATGATTTTAGCAAATGGTGCAAAAGTTAAAAAAGTCACCAAAGTAGCTGTTTTTTTCTGTTTACTTTGTGGAGCAGGGACCACAAAGTCCAGCTAACCAGGGACAATCACCACACTAAAACTGTGTTAATAACAAAGTGCCTTTTGTAAGAAAATGCACTTAGTGAGAATAACAGAAAGGGTGGGATAAATATTTAGTTTATGACTAGCCAGCCAACCTAACAGTAAGCAGGACAGATAGATGAAGTGCACATTAACTAATGACATTGTCACTTGATTTATGTATAATTTTAATAACTGGCCATTTTCACTGTCTTCATTTCTTTTTCTAAACAGCACATCTTAAGCTGCACTTAAATGCTAAAAGAAATCTATGATAAATAAAGAATTCTTCTGGGACTCCAACATTTGTATCCTGTCTTCATTAACACAACATAAGTCAGAGCTGTCGTTTTACTCTGTGCTCCCCCCTCAACAGTTACATGATCCCTCCTTACTTTGCAAAAGTCCTTCCCTGCCCTCATGAGATGTCTAGCCAAGTCCAATAAAAGATTTTCCTATGAAAATGTTCTCTTCTAATTTTTTCTGAGCATAGCAAAGAGAACAGAGGTTAAAGAGCCTTTAAAATTTTCTTTTCTTTTTGTGATATAATTAATGTGATTGTCTGTCATAAGGTAGAAAACATTCATCTGCTGTTTGTTCATTTTTGGCAAATCAAGTGAGATGATTAAATCTTTTCTCAAACCCACATTACATTTTATCTGTAAAAGTGTAAACCTGCTGTATATTTTAGCAGATGAGCCTGGAAGCAGACACTCCACACCTACTGATGCAAAAGATGCATTAGTCAGGAGGTTACATTACACTTGTAAACAGTAACACTATGAAAAGCACATATAAAATACTTTCTCATGTGAAATAGCTTTGTAATCTAAATTACCATCAAATACAAAGACCCTACTGTAATGTATTAAAACTTGTGTTTGAAAAATAACAGGTTATCAAACTCTCAAATAGGTTAAAGTACAGTGTCCAATTCAGGACATCCTCCTCACTCCGACAAGTCGCCATTTCCTCTGCTAGACAAAATGCCATTTCCTCTGGCAAAACTCCACCGTCCCTCCTACCTCTTTCAGAAAGGCATCCATCTTCTTATCTCCATCTTCTGACAGAATGCCATCCTTTGTCCTGCCTAAGACCTGTGCCAAATCTCTGCCTTCCCTCCTGCCTCAGACACACACACACGCAAAAGAAAACACAAGCTGGGCACTTTATAATGTGGGAGGAAACAACATAATTAGAAAATGGATGGATGGATTGACTTTCACTCTTTTATCATTTTACTGTTCAAATTTAAACACCATTAGGCATAATGAAGCTGTTGTGTGTGTAGTACTACTGAAAGGGAAATGATAAATAAATCATTCACTAAATGCCTATTCCCTCACCAGTAATTTTATGCTGAAATAAAACAATTATTAAATTACATGTATTAAGTATTAAATGACAATATGTAACAATCCACAGAGATGTTTGCATTAAATCCTATTCATAAAACATTTTCCTCGACTTCACATTATATAAATCCAAAAAGAAAAATTTATCTCATGACATCATATTCATTTTTTTGTTTGCACTTTCATTCATTTGCTTCATTTAACATTTCACTTACTACTTCTATTACTATTATTCATGTAAGTTTCTAATTCATTTTAAAACATCAGCAACAACTTTAAAATGCTCAGCCTCAATACATTAACCATAAAATGTCATACGGTTTTTTTAACACTTCAACATTGGCATTGTGCTAAGGATGCCAGCTTAGCACTTTTTTTTCGCAAACGCTTCTTGTGCTCTCCATCTCAGAATAGTCACTTTTCAAACCGATTATACAAAACATTTAACTCAAAAGAATTATTGAAAACTTCTAAAAAAAAAATCCTAACAGCATTACTGTGAACATAACGTAGAATAGCGTTTCTCAACCTTTAAATATTTGCAACCCGAGTTTTCATAAAAGTTTTAATCGCGCCCCCTCCCTAACATTTTTTTGAAATGTAGATGCATATTTTATTATACCTACTTAACTTTTATCGACATTTATCTAACTCTATATTTATTGTTCTAGTATCAGAATGTAGTTTAAGTTAATTTGTTTTGGTTTCAACAGATTTTTTTTCATATTTTTGATTCTTGTATTCTTTTTTTCACATCTTCACGCCCTTTTTGTTACTTCGCGCCCCCCAAGGGGGGCCCGCCGCACAGGTTTAGAATCACTAACGCAGAAGCAATCTGCGAATTTAACTTCATTCTTCCATTGATTTTTTTTGTCTGAAATGGAGATGATGAATCTAGCGTTCATGTGATATCTGCGCCACCACCACCTGATCAAAGCACCGTGCAGTTCCTACATTGATGGATTGAAGGCCAGAGGTCCACATGACCGTCATCATCAAATTCTTCCATGTGAACCTTGAATACCATGAGGACTGATTGAGATCATTTATGTTAGGTAGAATGCCTCGAGGGGGCTGGGAGGGCTCGTGGCCTTTGAACCCCTGCAAATTTTGTTGTTTTTTTCTCCAGCCGTCTGGAGTTTTTTTGTTTTTTTTCTCCTCCCTGGCCATCGGACCTTACTTTTATTCTGTGGTAATTAGTATTGCCTAATTATATTCTTAAATTTTGTCTTTTTTTTCTCTTTCTTCATCCTGTAAAGCACTTTGAGCGACATCATTTGTATGAAAATGTGCTGTATAAGTAAATATTGTTGTTCTTGTTGTTATCTGTTACCTCTTCAGTAACTTTAGGAAAACACTGTTAACTTTCCATAATTTGCCTCTACAGGCTTTTATCTCATTAGCTGAATGATTGAATGTAAAACCCTACAACCCAATCAAAAAACACCTTGTACGTGTAGAATACGTATTTTTAGATATTCTCACTTTTAAGCATAAATTATTCTGAATTATTTAACTTTTCCAAAATTATTGAAATCAGTAAATGTTTATACTATTTTATATGAATTTCAGCCCTGCCGCATGTGCAGGAGAAACGTCTAATGATAGCCTTTATCAGTTTTGCCAAAAATTAGTGCCAGTTAGGCAACTAAGCATTGTTTCCAAATGTATGATTTCAGTAATCTTTCCCAGTAATTGAAACAATGCATATTATTATCTTTCTTACTTGGTTATTATTTTAGATTTCTCTGCTGCCTTTAAAAAAGGTGACTTATAAGACCAGAACATGCCACAACTGTTTAGAAATGGAGCACAGGCAGTTTAGACAACTTGCTTGGGATGACACATTGAATTACAGGTTGGAAGATTTGCAACTTTATGGTGTAAGGGTCAACAGCCTAGTCACAAGACCACTCTGCCTGCTTAATCTAGTTCATACTCATACCAATCATGCACAAGGCAGGCATTAAACCTGGACTTGGTTCCAGTTAATTACAGTAATGATAATGATGATTAGTATTATTCATCCCATGTAATAACTTTTAAGGTGATGGGGTAAGAACCTGTTCCAGCAGTTTTTGGAACAAAGTAGATTATTATTATTATTATTATTATTATTATTATTATTATTATTATTATTATTAT
>JANRMT010027041.1:95300031-95348467 GCA_026402145.1 Polypterus bichir lapradei
ATTATTATTATTATTATTATTATTATTATTATTATTATTATTATTATACCCATCCAGTTTTAGGGTTGCATTCTGACTCAGTGGGTTGTTGTTTATTTTATTGCTCTTTTAGGAAGCTCAATATTGTTAGAAGGGCCATTCGATTTAGCCATGTTGGAATGATTATTATGAGTCTATATTAGACTCACTCTTCAAAAGGCTCACCTTCAGCTGGCACTGAAGCTTCTTATGTGGATGATGGAGTTCCAGCTTATACTGCTGCTGACCCAGCACTGATGTCACCCCTGGCTGATCTGAGAGTCAGTACTGCTGTAGTATTAAGCCAGGAGATACTCAGGGTCACCAGGAGTCAGAGCTGATCACACCAGCATAAAGCAAAAATTAGCCCTGGACAAGACACTAGTGATTTGCAGAGCACCTTATTATTCTTGTTAATATTATTATTATTATTAATTATAGTGGTAGCAGTAGTAGTATTATTTTTCATATGTAACCACTATAATGGACTTCTTTTCACTTCACTTTCATTTTTTAGAAAGAAAGAAATTTACAGAAAGTCCTTCTATATTATGTTATTTGATGTTTTTTTTCATTTAATGACACTACTCCCGAAAAGAAAGATCCTCTCTGTGTGACACTGAGTAGATCATTTAATACATTCTTGAGCCACAAGGCACTGTTTTCTAAGTCACTTTGGATAGAAACACTAATAAATGTATCACATCACAGAAATTCTAAACTCTAATAATTTTGGGTCAAAATACACTACCAGTCAAAAGTTTTTAAACATCTCAGTTTTTTTAGTTTTTATGGAAATGCATGCAGTTTAATATCTTAATGTTTCATGAAATCAAGGTATATAACTAAACAGTGACAAATAAAAAATAAGTCAAGGAATCATTAAGTGTACAAAATTGTATTCAGATTTTTAATTCATCAAAGTAGACACCTTTTGCTGATAGTAAAGCAAAACAGTGGTACCTCTTTTGATTCAGAATGCCAGTCACTATGTGCAAGTCACTAACTCTGCCTTCAGCAAAAGAATCCTAGACCATTGCACTTCCTCCTCCATGTCTGATGGTTTGTTTCACAGATTTTTTTTTTCATTTCAAGCACCTCTGCTGGCTTTCTAGCCTGTGGGTTGCTTTCTCCTTAAGGATGCCTCCAACTTGGCAAAGTCCCAGGCGCAAAAAGCAAATTTTTCCGAGTGCCCCTGATAGAAGTGATGGGCGAAGTGAAGCCTCATTAGGCCCTGAAACATTTGAAGCAATTGTATTGGAAATCCTGTCAAAACTTCATAGAGTTTAACACTCACCTCTCTAGTGACATCTTCTGGCTGGTTGTATTAATGTTACACAAATTCATAATCAACTTCAATGACATCTGTTAAACTTTTATTTCTTTTAGATTTTGCCGCTATGTATGGCAAAGAAGATATGGATTTGTCAGAGGCTTCCAGTGTCTGATGTCTAAAAAAATATAACTAATGCCGACAGGAGGAAAGTACTACACGACAAAGAAACGTTTAAATTAAACAAAACAACACGCCTCACTCATGAGCCCCGGCTCCATTAATAAATATTTCCCTTTTACATTGTATCATTATTATCGCTCCTGTTATTAGTATTATTACTAGCCCTCATTGTGCAGTTCTGTTGCTCGACTAACTAAGGCAATTGCTTTTCGTAGTCTCTGCGGTTTCAAGTCATATTAAAGACTTTCCTAAATTAAAAAAAAAGACCTAACCTATATTAACAAAATAATTTTGAGAGATATTTTGGACAGATTGCATAAGAGGTCTGTTCTGGAGTCAAGAATTGCCATCAAAATGTGATGATCAGTTTCAAGAAGGTAGCTCATGTGTTTACAATCATCCATCTTCTATTCATTGCCACTTGACGTCTATGAATCCCACCATCGAAAAGGATGATAATAAACTCACTGTGGCAGATCAGGCCAAATTTGCTCTCAGGACCCAAAATTCAAAGGTGTTAATCTGGAGCACATCAGAGAGGCTGAGATAGATGGTGCAGATCAGTCACCGGCACACGTGCTCACACACATGGGATATTCCAAGGTGAGCACTGATAGAACCAGTCTGTACTTCACGCTCAGAATGCTTATGCGAATGCATTATAGCTGCCACAAGTTCCCAGCATTCTTTTGATGCATCTTCTGAGCACTTCATCAGAAATTAATGTAACATGCATGTGAGTTACAGTACCAGCAAAAATATGAGTGGCAAGTGTGTTCAAGTTTTGGTACGTGACGTCAGCATCATTGGTTACTATCAACATGTGACGGCTAGCCACAATACAGCTCTAACAGGATCATATTTGATGAATGGTTTGATGGGGTGAATCAAATCATCAAACTTAAATGCTGACATCCAAGTGTATTCATGGTGCTTTTCTTTATCCATTTCCCCATAGTAAAAACGCAATACATTTAAAGAACTCACATAACATCTTCTGTATCACTGTTTCTGTCTTTTCTTTTTGCACCTTCACAACAGTATTAGGATGCAAAAAATTTTTAAATTTAATATCTTTCTTCCCTCATTTCACAACACAGAGAAACTGGACATGGTTTTCTCACCGAGATGACTTCTCGTACTGCCAACTGGTGGAATCCTCCAGATTTACTTAAAATACGTGCACAAGATTAGTCAGTACATGCTTGTGTAGCAGCAGCATCCTCAAGCGCATGTGTCATGTAGTATTAAGTACGAGGGATGTTCAAAAAGTTTCCACACTTGTTTTAACTCTATTTATTAAGAATTTCAAAAACAAATTACATCACTTTTCTACATAGTCACCTTCGTTTGCGATGCAATTTTCCCAGTGTTGTACCCACTTTTTAATGCCCAATTACTACTCCTCCTGCCTTCACCATTTCCAACGAAAATATAAACGTGTGAAAATTTTTTGAATGTCCCTCGTATATCCCTGGTCTTAGTATTAAGTGATCCACAATCTGTAGTTGAAATCTACTCTATATGTAAAATGTGATGTGTATAAAAATGTGTATTCTATAACTAATTTCAACTGTCATTCAAACAGAAACAGCACCTGGACATCACTGTAGACACCTTTGGGGTGAAAGGAGAACTTGGCGATTCCTACAGAGGTCAGCATTAAAGATCCACTCGAGTGCTGCTGCAACAAAGAGCAGTGGGATAAACACATCTGGACCTGCTTTCAAAAAAGGCACCTGAATTTACCAGCAACATGACTCCCTCAAGAACACATTCTTCAAGGTCCGGATAGTCTAATTAGTTCAAAGTTGTTTTAATCATAGCACAGCATAATAATAAAATATATCGTGAAATAAAAACGATAGTTCTCCTGTCTGGACCATTCCTTAACAATCTTCCAATTACAGAATAAAAATCCCATTTACTAACATAAACAGATTTAACAAGTAGTCCCCATCTCTCTATTAACAATCTAAGTAAAAACACATTCCACCTGATTAATTTAATATTTAATAATTCAAACCCCTAAACTTGCAATCATTACCCATAACAACGATTGTCAGTCAAGTATTTCATTTTGTTATACACATGAAACAAGATTCACTTTTACTTTTGATATATCTTCACAAATTAATGATAAGAGGCAAAGAAGGGGGAAGAGAGTATTATGGTGAGAGAGGTATCATGACTTGTATTACTAAAGCTTTTCTTTGCAGCATTATGCATTCTGCCAATTGGCATTTGCATAGTTTTGTTTCTTGACACTAAGTATTATCAGGCACAACAATTTAAAATGTACTGATAGATAGATCTAAATAGATAGCAATAATAAAAATCCTCAGGTACTGTTTAGAACAGTGGCTAAATTAACAAATGGCAATTCAGATCAACAGTGCAAAATACCAACAGATATTAGCAGTACAGACTTTATGAACTTCTTCAATGAGAAAATTAAAAATATAAGATCCCAGATCTCAGCATCACAGTACAAACCAAATACTAGCTTAGCAGACCCTGCCGCACATTGCATTCAGCACTTTAGTAATTTTAATCCTGTAACTGAGCAGGAAGTCTTAACTTTAATTACTAAAATGAAGCCCTCTACTTGTTCCCTAGATCCAGTGCCAACAAAACTAGTAAAAAGTGCAATGGATGTTCTTGCAGCACCTATTCTAACCGTTATCAATAGTTCATTACTGCATGGCACAGTACCTGATGCACTAAAAGTGTCAGTCATTAAACCTTTACTTAAAAAGTCAGACCTAGACCCACACATACTAAATAATTATAGGCCTATTTCAAATTTACCATTTCTCTCTAAAATACTAGAAAAAGTAGTCGCCAGTCAGCTTCAGTCACACCTTATGCATTACAATTTATTTGAGAAATTCCAGTCTGGTTTTCGCACTGGTCATAGTACAGAAACTGCACTAACACGGGTTGTAAATGACATTCTGATATCCTCTGATGAAGGAAACTCCACTGTAATTATGTTATTAGACTTAAGTGCAGCATTTGACACCATTGACCATTCTATTTTACTGCACAGGCTAGAAAATGATGTTGGTCTTACAGACCACGTGCTCGCTTGGTTCAGTTCTTATTTATCAAATCGATTCCAATATGTACAGAAATGTGCTGACAGTACTCCATCATTATACACAGAAGTTCAATATGGTGTCCCACAGGGCTCAGTACTGGGACCTTTACTGTTTTCACTTTACATGCTTCCACTGGGATCTCTCATTAGGAAACATAATGTTAATTTTCACTCGTATGCAGATGACACCCAGTTATACCTTTCATTTAAATCAAATGAAGTTTCTCCGATGTTGTCTTTAATTAGTTGTGTTAGTGAATTAAAGGAATGGATGAATGAGAACTACTTGTCTTTAAATACAGATAAAACAGAGATGTTAATTATTGGAGGGAATGACGCTGATCACAGCAATATTTTGTCGACATTTAACTCAGTTGGAATCCCAATTAATTTTACTGAATCAGCCCGCAATCTAGGAGTTATCTTTGATTCTAGCATGTCATTTAAAGCACATATTACAAAGTTGTCCAAAACATGTTTCTTCCATCTTAAAAATGTTAGGAAATTAAGGCGCTTTCTAAATAAACAGGATTGTGAGAAATTAATTCATGCATTTATCTCTAGTAGGATTGACTACTGTAATGCGGTGTTCACTGGCTGTTCAAACTGTTCTTTATACAGCCTCCAGTTAATCCAAAATGCGGCTGCAAGAATTATTACAAGAACAAGAAAATATGAACACATAACTCCAGTTCTTAAATCCTTACACTGGCTCCCGGTTACGTTTAGGGCAGATTTCAAAATCCTCCTTTTAACATATAAAGCATTAAATGGCCAAGGTCCGGCTTACTTGTCTGAACTTATCATGACTTACAAACCTGAGCGCACATTAAGATCTCAAGATGCCGGTCTGCTTATGATTCCAAGGATTAATAAAATAACAGTGGGAGGTCGAGCTTTTAGTTACAGGGCCCCTAAACTGTGGAATGGTCTTCCTGCTTCTATAAGAGATGCCCCTTCGGTCCCAGCCTTTAAATCCCGGCTGAAGACTCACTACTTCAGTTTAGCATATCCTGACTAGAGCTGCTGATTAACTGTACATACTGGATCTCTGTTGTTAGTCATTAGCACTAAAACATAAGTAACATGATAAGTATAATTGAATACTAACCCTCACCTATTCTGTTTCTGTTCTCGGTACTCAAATGTGGCAATTGGTGCCACGGCCCACCTGCCAAGTTGTTTGCCTGCCTATGGTAAAGTCATCCCTGGTGGAGGATCACAGGAATCATGGGAAAGAGGGGCCCTTTCATCGGATTGGCTGGCCGAGCAACATTTCAGCCATGGAATGGCCAAATGGGGAGGCAGCTTGACGGATGAGGTCTCCAGCACTCTAAAAATATCAAAATCTTATTATGTGATATCATCTACTGTTAAATTCTGCTCTGTACTTCTAAAATTTTTATTATTATGCTGTATTAAGGATTTGTTCTGTTCTGTGTATTGTATTGTATTGAACTCCTTCTTTTGACACCCACTGCACGCCCAACCTACCTGGAAAGGGGTCTCTCTTTGAACTGCCTTTCCCGAGGTTTCTTCCATTTTTCCCTACAAGGTTTTTTTGGGAGTTTTTCCTTGTCTTCTTAGAGAGTCAAGGCTGGGGGGCTGTCAAGAGGCAGGGCCTGTTAAAGCCCATTGTGGCACTTCCTGTGTGATTTTGGGCTATACAAAAATAAACTGTATTGTATTGTATTGTATTGATGATCCACAAACATTTATTTTGACTGACAATTCTGTCGAGTTTTTGAAATCTGGAGATGTCATGCTTTTTTCAATCGAAGCTTAATGAGTAAGGTTTCGAAACAACAAGCTTACATGACCAGTGGAAATGTCTCCCTCCACCCAGTGCGATTCGATACAGTAAGCGGACAGGTGCAGTGGAAATGGAAATGAAGCGTGGAGCGCAGTTTAAAGCACTGAGTAGACATGCACACTGGTAATAAAGCTTTGTGTGAAACACGGAGCAGACATGCACAGTTCAAATACGCTTTGTGAAACCTCATCACATTCAAAGCCATTGTGCTGTACATTGTCACAAGTCTATCAAACATTTGACATTTAACCTTCTGGTGATATTTTGTGATTTGTATTAACATTATCCACTTCAGTTGATATCACGTAGTTGTTGATAATTCATTACTGTCATTGTGGATTGCTGTGATTTCCTTTAGTTTATACATAGTGTCAAAAATATATTATATTATTACACTAGAGGGCTCTGCTCCCTGCTCGCTTAGCTCGCCAACCCCTGTGCAGGCCCTACACACTAGTCATTTCCTGGATGAATTCTGCTGTGCTTTTGAATAAACGCGAATATCAACTCTGTCTTTGATATCTCCGTCTTTCGAAACTATTATCGCTGACATTTCATCACATGTAGGTTTATTATACAGTATATGCGAGTGTGATCTTTCGGATTCATATAGAAATCCAAGAAAACTTCTTTGACCGTGTTTTTCAGATAAATTTCATGTAAAATGCAATACATTTGTATGTATGGATTTGTATTAATTATTGGCTGTAGAATTTCTAATACGTTCGATCGTTTAACTTTTTCGATTCTATGTTCCATTGCTTCTCCGTGATCATAAATATAAACCTGACCGACTTGTGGTTTCTTTGAAATTAAACTTGTAGTAGCTTTAATTGTTGTGGGACCACAGATTCTCATAGCATATGGTCCTGAATCGTGTAAATCTATGTTTTGAGCATTGAATGATGAGAACGCGAACAGATTATTGTAGATTCGGATATTTTGCCTGTAGTGTTTGTGGATTTCACTTTCACCAAATAATAAATCTTTTATTTCTCACGGATATGGCTCTTCATTGGGAAGAAACACTACTTTTCCCTGATGGCAACACAAATTAAACGATCTACAAGTCTCCGACTTAAACTTTAAAGCCAAACAATATCTACTAATGTCTGTCATATCACCTATATCCATATATTCAATTGCTTTTCGCTGTTCCATTATTTCACCAAGCAATAATTTCCATTTGTTATCAGTGTTTTGAGACTTTCGAATTTTAGTACTTTCATAATCTCTAACCTTCTCTGCATGTGTATCGCGGCAATGTTTTTAAACCTCTTTATGATGTTCTACTTTGTCTTCTTCTCTTTGTCTTTTCATCTTCTACTCTTTGTCTTTTATTTCCGCCCCAGCTTGGACTTTTCAATTCCACTTGGTCCGGCCTGATTATGACCTTCCTTATTTTCCAAATTTGCACTTAGATTATTATTGTTCTTTTTTGAATTTTTTTCTCTCCAATGCTTTTGGGCATCTTTTCAACGTGCTGCCCTTCTTCGCTGAAAAGGACTACATCAAAGGAAATGAATAGATTGTATGTCTTCTGTTAAAATGAGGAAAACATAAAAATTTATAAAAGCTAAGAGCACAGGAACTGTGTCTGACAATAGCATTCACACGAATGAGAGGTGAGAGATTATATGTCTTGTATTAAAATGAGGAAAGCATAACCGTTTATTAAAGCTGAGCGCACAGGAACTGTGTCTGACAATAGCATTCACAAGAATGAGAGGTGATTGGACCGTGGGCGTGACTATATCTCTTGGCACAAAGTCTCATCTCGTGGGAATTAAAATTATCTCTCTGAAAAAGTCTCGTCTTCATATTATACAGTATATATATATATATATATATATATAAAAAAAATATATATATATTATATATATATATATTAAGATTTTAACTGTAAAACATATTAAACTTGATATTTGAGTGTTTAGAAACACTGGTGTCATACTAAATTTACATTGTAGAAAAACATAACATACACTACTGTCCAGCATGCATAAATGTGTGTTTTCATTTCTGATGGCTATATGGCACTTCCCTTTAAGGATAATTCACTATGAATAGTTTCAGCCAATCAGCACCTTCCAAACATCAACATAACAATGTGAACCTTCATTGTTAGCAATTTAAGACTGTGGAGGATGGCCGGCCGTTTATCCCGGCCAATACCCCCAAGCCGCCAGGTGGAGCCCTCCTTGCAGCATGGAGGTCCCCAGAAGACCAGCAGGGCATCATGGACAATGTGGTTTTTATGCACAGCCCTGCTGGATGCCATGGGGGCCACAAGAGGGAGCTGCAGGGAGGACCGAGGACTCATTTGTGCCCTATGACCCGGAAGTTCGTCATAGGAAGAGCGACGGGCTTCCGGGGTGAAGAAAAGAACTTTTACCTGACCCGGAAGTGATTGAGGATCACATGGACTGGGGATTGAGAACACTTCCGGGTCAGGGAATATAAAAGGACTGTGGGAACTCCCAGACAACGAGCTGAGCTGGGTGGAAGGATGGCAACGCGTCTGGGAGCTGGAGGATTGGTTTATTGTGTATTTGTGTTGATTATATGAGTATAGTGGTGGAGAGTGTGCTTTGTGCACTGTGGCATAAAAATAAAGTCAACTTGAGGACTTTTACCTGGTGTCTGGAGTCGTGGACAGGGGTTCAAGGGAGCGAGAGCGCCCCCTATCGACCACAAGACAAACACTTGGATTAAGTTGTTGGATTATTTACTGATAAGAATTGTTTGAGTTACTGTTTAGTATAACAGATGGCTTACTTAGCCTTAAATCAATATGGAAATGCACACACATGCCTCTTAAATTATATACTGAAATGTCTACATTTACCTCCATTTTAAGAAGTCGTAATTTGTACTTGTTCCCTTTATTATGCATTACAATTCTTCAGTGTCACACATTATTCATTACTACTCATAAGTCTTGCTTCATTGAGATTTTGTCGCATATGCAGCATACGCAAACATTTTAAAAGGAACGTTTACTGACCCAATTATAGCTGACCAGACTTATTATTTTCTTAAAATTACTTAACTTCTATGATATTGACAATAAATCATAAGATCAAAAATCAAGGATGCAGTGAAGTTGTGTAGACTGTGCTGTGTTTTTTTCTTGTTCTTGACTTCGTCTCAGTACAATAATGTGTGCCGTTATCAATGCATACTGTTCTAAATGACAGCACACAAGCTTTTTTGATATTTCCTAAAGGCCAATGCTTCTCACTTACTTTATTAATATATTTTCAGACTATTTTATTTTAATTTAATCTGAATTATTTTAAACATATTACCCATATTCATTGCCAGTGTAGATATGTAATGCTTGTTGAGAATAAACAAAAAAGTAATAGCACATATAGTAGTTGTGGTGCGTTTTTTTTTTATAAATAACAAAACTCATTGCTTGTCTAAAATGTTATGCTTTGTATTTTTATGTTTGGCAATGGGATGCTTCAGTATACACTCGATTCATTCCACTTCTCAAGGTGTACATTGTCAGTATTCTCCATTGCATTTGATCCCAGTGTAACATGTGCCAGTGTAGCTGAGGGGCGGCCAATGAGCTCACATAATGGGAGACAAGGCACCTCTTCACCCTGATGCCCAGGCTCTAATCATAAATATTGCCATCTTGTGCTTTTTCTCATTATTGCCACAGTACTATTTCTATTATTGAACACATATGCAGAGAAAATATATGTCTTATTTTATACTGTATGTACTGTATTAAAGGAAGGACCATAAAGCCTTGAATGAAACTCAGTGTTGATGATTGGTGACAAGTGACAGCACGTCTGCGGTGGGCTGGCGCCCTGCCCGGGGTTTGTTTCCTGCCTTGCGCCCTGTGTTGGCTGGGATTGGCTCCAGCAGACTCCTGTGACCCTGTAGTTAGGATATAGCAGGTTGGATAATGGATGGTTGGATGGATGACAGCAAGTGCCTGCTTTGGGTAACAGGACAGGTGAGGAGCATGGAAATGTGTCAGTGACTGGGATTGCGTAACTGGAAGATGATTTACGAACACAGAAATGACAAAAGCTCAGTCTTTTAATAATTCTGTTTATATACATGATTTATTCTGCTGTACTGCAGTTTGGATGACTTCTTATTTACTGATCCCTTGCCAGCATTTGACAAGATACATTCACAAGGAAAGGATTTTGCTGACAAAGCAGGTGCTTCTTTGAAAGTTTGGCTCTAGATGTGCTTATCCAGCTGCTCCTTCTTGTCAGTACCTGAGTGATCTTTATGTCCACCTTTGGATGAATTGGCAAAATTTCTCTTTAGCTTTTTTTTGTCTCATTAACGCAGAAGCCCCAAGGCTCCCACAAATTGCAGAAGACGCTGTCGATGGCACTGATTCTGTTTGAAGATAACTGTAATTAATTAAGCAGCACTCAATTTTACTCACATTGCATTTTTGATATCAACATATTACGTATCAGCTACAGATCTGAAAATCACTGAATACTAAAAAGGTTTAATGAGGAGTGTCTTGCATATACTGTTGTGGTAGCCATGTTGGCTTTGTAATCTCTAACGTAAAGCGTCAATTGGGGTCTCTGACATGAACGACATGGGGTAGAATAGACGCTGGACTGTTACAACACATTCTGCCTTATGCCAAATATGGTCATCAATTTCTTGAAGATTCTACGTGGACAAGACTGCACACAAAGGAACAAGGTGTCCCGTGTGAATTTTCATAATGTCTCTTAAAAGAATTTATTAATTTATAGATAAGTACTACAAAACTGTTTTTTTCAGTGTCTTTATTTTAGCTTTGAACGTACTCCATGCATGACTTCCACAGACAGAAACTGCAGGATTCAAAATCATGACAGAGCACCATGCAGACGGAGAAGTGCCACTGCTTTTACTTTTTCAGCCAAAGAAGACTAGCAGTAGACTGGCTGACCAAATTCTCATCTGACTGTGGAGATGTCAGTGAAGTCATGGCAACAGAGTACCTAAAAACATGTAATGGGCGGATTTGAAACAAGCCTTGAAGTGGCAATTCAAACACTTGCAGTTTGAAATTTGAACATGATGTTTGTTAACACACTTGCATCAAAACCTAATCACTACTAACCAGCTTCTCATCTCACCGTCTTCTTGGTTACAATTGTGTTTGCCGTCGTATCCCTGTCAGATTAATGTCTGATAGGATTCCACATCAGGGCTTGTCCATCTTATACACTACTGGCCAAAACTTCAACAACATCTCAGTTTTTATGGAAATGCATGCAGTGTAATATCTTAATGTTTCATGAAATCAATGCATATGACAAATAAACAAAAATAAATCAAGGAATAGTTAAGCGTACAAAATTGTATTCAAAATTTTGATTCATCAAAGTAGCCACCTTTTGCTGATAGAACAGCCAAACTGTGGTAATCCTTTTATTCAGAATGCCAGTCACTCTGTGCAAGTCACCAGATCTGCCTCCAGCAAATGATCCCCACACTATCACACTTCCTCCTCAATGTTTGACAGTTGGTGTCACACACTGAGGAAGCATCCTTTCACCAACTCGATGGCGTAAAATCACCCTGCCTAATGAACTGAAGATTTCAAATTTGGATTCATCGGTCCATAAGGTTTTCTTCCAGTCTGCACAGTAGTCCACAGCCAGTATTTCAAGGCCCTATTCAGTCCTTTAAGGAATGGCTTTCTTACTGTCACTTGTCCTGAAGCACAAAGTCTCCTCTTCACAGTCCAAACTGAAACTCTTGACCACTGTTAAGCTGTGCTTGAAGTTGATGTGCTGTGAGGTGCCTATTATGCAAGCTGCTGACCCTCAGAAACTTGTCTCCTAAATGGGTTGTGACTTTGGGTCTGCCAGATCTCTTCCTGTCCCAAGTTTCTTCCAATTTCCAATTGCCTTTAGATTGTGTAGGACACTGTACTCACTGACACTTTCATCATTTTTTTGCAATTTCTCTAAATGAAAGACCTACACTTCTACTAGTAATAATGCTCTGTCTCATTTCATTTGTTAATTGCCATTTTTTGCCATTAGCTCTGAAATTTACAAGTTTCTACAATTTAATATTGTCCAAAGACTACTTTAGGGGACGTAGTAACACAATCTGTTCCAACTCTGCTTTAAGACAGACAGAAGGTTTCTAAGTAACCAACAGAAGTTGGGACACCTGTGCAAATTGTTTGCTTCAACTTGCAAGACTTAATTTTAACTTTAAGTGCAGCAGAATATCTATTGGTTGTAACTAATTAGTTTTTCCATGAAGAATAACCATTTGTAATATTCTGAAATTTCCTTTTTTTCCAATTTTTGCTAACCTACACTTTAAATGTAAATCTCTGCTAGTTTACTGCTTACCTTTTCACCAGTTTAACTCATTCATTGCATTTCAACTGATTACATTTGAAGAAAAACTGGAAAAACTGAGGTGTTCTAAAACCTTTGACAGGTTGTGCATTAAACAGAAGTTTTGGGAACAGTGGCCAAGACAGGTTGGCTGAGGCATGATCTTGGTATTACTGAGCTTCTGGGAGTTGTTTTAAAAAAAGATGTCCCACCAGCCCATTAACTAAAGAATAGGTAGGAAATATTTTCTACGTAGCCCAGTTAGGTGTCAGAAAGAGGAAGTGCATCATGCCTTCCTGCCTCTCTATCTATACAGTATAGACTGCACCTCAGAAGGGGGTGGAGCTAGGGCTACATGTCAGTGCTGGCCAACCACAGATCACTTTCTTTGGCCAATGCAGAGGGGGTGTTGCTTTTAGTAAATGTTTAACACACATTTCTTTCTCTTGTCTGTCCTTTTTTCTCATTTCAAGGAGTTCTGTTGGCTTTCTAGCCTGTTGGCTACTTTCTCCCCAAGGGTTTCTCCAACCTGGCAAAGTCCCAGGCTCAAGAAGCGGTTTTCACCGAGTGCCCCCACCAAGCTGGCTATAGTTCCATCTTGGTGTGTCCTTTGTTTTGATTGTGTTGGTGATCTTGTTTCTGCCATTTTATTATCTAACTAGCAACTGGGAGCCCAATCAAATCGGGCTACAAATTCTACATGTGTGAAATCCATAATTTTTCTGCAAAGAATTATTTGTTTTTTTAAGTCCTTGAAATGATTCTGTTATCATGGCACTGATTTGTGCTTAAAATAGACCTTTTCGGCTGATGTAATGAAGAGCTTCTTGTTTAAACGGGGCTGCGAGATGTGAACTCAGCTCTTCAGCGCAGCTCATTTGATTTTTTCCAGCAAACAAATTTTCAAAACAAACTGTATTTTACGACTCTAATCAGAGTCGCAGTAATAATTATGTTGGCGTAGCGAATCATGTCCTGCCAGACCCAGATGGGTGCATGGTTGATTAACGTCAACCACAATGTTGACAGATTCAACGACTGTTTCTACAGAATCCTAATCCATATACATCAGATTATCGAAAGGTTTGGTGTCCTCGTCAGTCATGTGACTTGTTTCCTATGCATCCTTTCCGCGGCCGCTGCTCTTCTGGCTGCGTTTTGATCGTCACTCATTTTAGATCTGAGATCAGCTAAAATTTAAACAATGATCGTTGTTAATACCCAGCCGTCATTACTCAGTTTGCCAATAGATATCAGAAGGACGGATGCCAAAACCCAACTGCCCAAAGATAGATTTCGACATACCAAGCAAATGGCGATACGTTCTAAATTACTTACGGTTCCAGAGCTGTCGAAGGGTTTAAATCAGTCGACAATGTTAGTCCTAGAAAGTACGCCCCACCAAACCAACGTTCCAAAAACCAACTGAACTTACTGTTATCTGCTCGAACCAACACCGACTTACTATACTCGGCCGTCCAGTTGTGTCACTGTAACATTCGAACATTCTTAGCCAATCATGCAATACTGCGTCCGTGTTTGCCACATTATGTTCTAACTACAGAGGCAGAGTCTCATTGCATGGTTCTAACTTGTATTGAGTCGAGGTATTGACACGAACACCATACATACGGGGTATTGATGCGAACACAATACATACGGATAGTATCAAATTATATATAAGGATAAGCTTCAATGCCTGGGGTTCTCCTTTGTATACACTACCCTTCGAAGGTTTTATGACATCCCAGTTTGTTCCAACTGTGCTTTAAAACAGACAGAGGATTTCTTAAATCAAAAGAAGTCAATAGAAGTTTGGACAACTATGCAAGTTTTTGTTTCAAAGGTGTACCATTTTAGTTGTTCCCTGATGATGGCCCATTTGTAATATTTTGAAATTTAAACCTTTTTTCAGATTTCTGAACTAAACTATAAATTTAAATCTCTGGCAGGTTATTGCTTACCAATTTTGTTTTTTGTTTTTACCATTTTAGGTCATTCGACTAATTAAATTTGAAGATAATCTGGAAAAACTGAGGTGTTCTGAAGGTTTTGACCTGTAGTTTCTATAAAAAGAAAAGTGCTTTTAGGCAACATAATACTAATGAGGCAAGTGTTTCTCAGAGACATTTAAAGCTCGTTTTTAAAAAAGCTGAACTTAATTACAAAGACAAAATTGTCCACACATAGTTTGAAATCAGAGTAGTCCTACAGTAAAACATTAACTGGCCAGAGGCATACAAAAATAATAAATATGTAACAGTTTCTTCTTTTAGCTCCAGGTCTGATTTACCTTATTGGTTTAATGAAAATTACTTGAGATTTGAGTATTTTGAGTTGACAGATAAGGAGAAGTTATTTTTTGATCAAAAGGATGTAAGAAACATATTTCAAAGGTTGTTATGTTAATGGAAGACCCTTGAAATATTGTGCAGCTCCATCTTTAATGTTATTTTTGTGTTGTTATTAGAACAATATATGGTTCCAAAGGTATGGAAACTGGCTAATTCCAGTAATTCCAGGAGTTAAAGACAAAAACCTTAAAACCTTAAATGACTCCAAACTAAGGGATCTGGCATCACTGGTTACAAAACTATTTTTAACATTATAAAAGCAGAATAAGGTGACAGAGGTTCATGTCATTCACCTGCCATTCTAATAATGTGACAAAGAATGCCATTGTAACTTTACTTCATCTTATGCAAAGCTCCTGTTTGTAGACTTCACATCAGCTTCTCATATCATCCAAGCCCACCTTATTTGCTGAGAAAGAGGCTTCTTAAAGACTTTAATTTGCACTTGAATTTGATTATGTTGCTAATCAGTATTTCAACAGATAGGACTCAAAGAGTGAAAGTCAAGGCTTGACTGTCTGACATGGTGTCTTCATCTACAGGGTCCCCTCAGGGATGTGTACTTTTTTTGGTCCATTCTCCTAAAGTAATGGTCGTTGCAGTGTAATCAGAATATAGGTTCAATATGGCGCTGTGCTCTGTGCAAATATTTTAAATCTGCTTTTCTTTTCTTCTCACATGTACAGCTACCACAAAGCCTGATTTAGTACAGGGGCCCAGCATTTAGAACTGCTAGGCAAGCATCTTAAGACAAGACAAGTTAAGGACAACTGCGAAATGCGCAACATGCACCATTTCTGTGTGTCAGAGTCAGCATGACATTGGATCTTATTTTCCTTATTTAGAATGGCATGATTTACCTAAGTGGGAGCCTGCACATGGAGAAAGAGTATAAAGCCTTGGAACATTGCCCAGCACACTTTTCTAGCTGATGGATGGATGGGAGATAACATCATTCAATCCTGAAAATCCTTCCAGCGCAACGACGAAAGTGGTGGACTGTATACATCAAGCTCTCACTTCTGTAATAGACTTGTCATGGCTTCCTTGTCTGTTATGCCATGTATATCATCATTAAAGAAAGTTAAGTTATTTCTCCAATGTCTGCAAAGAGGGAAAGCAGCTCCTCTATTGTGAAAGGAAGCTGAGTCGTTTTAGTGCGAGTCCTGCCATTATGCTACTCTTTCATAACATTGTGAGTTTGTCTCTCCTTGTGTTCTGCTGGACAGATTTTTCAAATCTTAATTTCAGCAGCAAAAACAGAAAAAAAAAACAAATTGTAAAATGGAAGAAAAAAATAGCAAGGTCTCAATAATCAGATCTTAATAAAATAATAATCAGTATTTTAGAAAGCAGGGTGTATTCTCTCATACAGAACTTACTCACTATATCCACAACCCCAGTTGTTGCCATTAGGTCAGAGGTTTAAGCTTCCAAGGGTAAATGGCAACCATTTGAAATACAAACCAGATTCCAAAAAAGTTGGGACACTATACAAATCGTGAATAAAAACTGAATGCAATGATGTGGAGGTGCCAACTTCTAATATTTTATTCAGAATAGAACATAAATCACGGAACAAAAGTTTAAACTGAGAAAATGTATAATTTTAAGGGAAAAATATGTTGATTCAGAATTTCATGGTGTCAACAAATCCCAAAAAAGTTGGGACAAGGCCATTTTCACCACTGTGTGGCATCTCCCCTTCTTCTTACAACACTCAACAGATGTCTGGGGACCGAGGAGACCAGTTTCTCAAGTTTAGAAATAGGAATGCTCTCCCATTCTTGTCTAATACAGGCCTCTAACTGTTCAATCGTCTTGGGCCTTCTTTGTCGCACCTTCCTCTTTATGATGCGCCAAATGTTCTCTATAGGTGAAAGATCTGGACTGCAGACTGGCCATTTCAGTACCCGGATCCTTTTCCTACGCAGCCATGATGTTGTGATTGATGCAGAATGTGGTCTGGCATTATCTTGTTGAAAAATGCAGGGTCTTCCCTGAAAGAGATGACGTCTGGATGGGAGCGTATGTTGTTCTTGAACCTGAATATATTTTTCTGCATTGATGGTGCCTTTCCAGACATGCAAGCTGCCCATGCCACACGCACTCATGCAACCCCATACCATCAGAGATGCAGGCTTCTGAACTGAGCGTTGATAACAACTTGGGTTGTCCTTGTCCTCTTTGGTCCGGATGACATGGCGTCCCAGATTTCCAAAATGAACTTCGAATCGTGACTCGTCTGACCACAGAACAGTCTTCCATTTTGCCACACTCCATTTTAAATGATCCCTGGCCCAGTGACAACGCCTGAGCTTGTGGATCTTGCTTAGAAATGGCTTCTTCTTTGCACTGTAGAGTTTCAGCTGGCAACGGCGGATGGCACGGTGGATTGTGTTCACTGACAATGGTTTCTGGAAGTATTCCTGAGCCCATTCTGTGATTTCCTTTACAGTAACATTCCTGTTTGTGGTGCAGTGTCGTTTAAGGGCCCGGAGATCACGGGCATCCAGTATGGTTTTACGGCCTTGACCCTTACGCACAGAGATTGTTCCAGATTCTCTGAATCTTCGGATGATGTTATGCACAGTTGATGATGATAGATGCAAAGTCTTTGCAATTTTTCGCTTTTTTAACACCTTTCTGATATTGCTCCACTATCTTTCTGCGCAACATTGTGGGAATTGGTGATCCTCTACCCATCTTGGCTTCTGAGAGACACTGCCACTCTGAGAAGCTCTTTTTATACCCAATCATGTTGCCAATTGACCTAATTAGTGTTTATTGGTCTTCCAGCTCTTCGTTATGCTCAAATTTACTTTTTCCAGCCTCTTATTGCTACTTGTCCCAACTTTTTTGGGATTTGTTGACACCGTGAAATTTTGAATCAACATATTTTTCCTTTAAAATGATACATTTACTCGGATTAAACGTTTGATCTGTCATCTACATTCTATTACAAATAAAATATTGACATTTGCCATCTCCACATCATTGCATTCAGTTTTTATTCACAATTTGTTTAGTGTCCCAACTTTTTTGGAATCCGGTTTGTACATGTTTATGCCAACTGCTACTCTTTTAAATCCATTCAACTTTAATAAACATCTAAAGGCTAAAGGTATGGTATAAAGAGTTTATCATTTGTATCAATCATTACTCATGTCATAATGTTAATTTCATTTTATATACAATATATATGATCTAATGTTACACCATAAATATTATGCTCACTGCTACATTTTCTGGTTGAGTACATCTTTAAAGCTATGACTTCATTTTGACTGGATGAACATCTTTTGAAGTCAGACAAGCAAATGAGACATTACACAATGTACATACTTTGATACATCTAAACACAAATCAGTGGTTTATCCATCCATACATTTTCCAACCCACTACAGTGGGTACGGAAAGTATTCAGACCCCCTTCAATTTTTCACTCTGTTATATTGCAGCCATTTGCTAAAATCATTTAAATTATTTTTTTCCCTCATTAATGCACACACAGCACCCCGTATTGACAGACAAAAAAAAGAATTTTTGAAATTGTTGCAGATTTATTAAAAAAGAAAAACTGAAATATCACATGGTCCTAAGTATTCAGACCCTTTGCTGTGACACTCATATATTTAACTTGGGTGCTTTCCATTTCTTCTGATCATCCTTGAGATCACCTCCATTTGACTCCAGCTGTGTTTGATTATACTGATTGGACTTGATTAGGAAAGCCACACACCTGTCTATATAAGACCTTACAGCTCACAATGCATGTCAGAGAAAATTAGAATCATGAGGTCAAAGGAACTGCCTGAAGAGCTCAGAGACAGAATTGTGGCAAGGCACAGATCTGGCCAAGGTTACAAAAAAATTTCTGCTGCACTTAAGGTTCCCAAGAGCACAGTGGCCTCCATAATCCTTAAATGGAAGACGTTTGGGACGACCAGAACCCTTCCTAGAGCTGGCCGTCCGGCCAAGCTGAGCTACCGGGGGAGAATAGCCTTGGTGAGAGAGGTAAAGAAGAACCCAAAGATCACTTTGGCTGAGCTCCAGAGATGCAGTCAGGAGATGGGAGAAAGTTGTAGAAAGTCAACCATCACTGCAGCCCTCCACCAGTCAGGGCTTTATGGCAGAGTGGCCTGTCGGAAGCCTCTCCTCAGTGCAAGACACATGACAGCCCGCATGGAGTTTGCTAAAAGACACCTGAAGATTCTCTGGTCTGATGAGACCAAGATAGAACTTTTTGGACCTTAATTCTAAGCGGTATGTGTGGAGACAACCAGGCACTGCTCATCACTTGTCCAATACAGTCCCTACAGTGAAGCATGGCGGTGGCAGCATCGTGCTGTGAGGGTGTTTTTCAGCTGCAGGGACAGGACGACTGGTTGCAATCGAGGGAAAGATGAATGCGGCCAAGTACAGGGATATCCTGGACTAAAACCTTCTCCAGAGTGCTAAGGACCTCAGACTGGGCCAAAGGTTTACCTTCCAACAAGACAATGACCCTAAGCACACAGCTAAAATAACGAAGGAGTGGCTTCACAACAACTCTGTGACTGTTCTTGAATGGCCCAGCCAGAGCCCTGACTTAAACCCAATCGAGCATCTCTGGAGAGACCTAAAAATGGCTGTCCACCAACATTTACCATCCAACCTGACAGAACTGGAGAGGATCTGCAAGGAGGAATGGCAGAGGATCCCCAAATCCAGGTGTGAAAAACTTGTTGCATCTTTCCCAAGAAGACTCATGGCTGTATTAGCTCAAAAGGGTGCTTCTACTAAATACTGAGCAAAGGGTCTGAATACTTAGGACCATGTGATATTTAAGTTTTTTCTTTTTTAATAAATCTGCAACAATTTCAAAAATTCTTTTTTTTGTCCGTCAATATGGGTTGCTGTGTGTACATTAATGAGGGAAAAAATTAATTTAAATGATTTTAGCAAATGGCTGCAATATAACAAAGAGTGAAAAATTGAAGGTGGTCTGAATACATTCCGTACCCACTGTATATCCTAACTACGGGGTCATGGGGGTCTGCTGGAGCCAATCCCAGCCAACAGAGGGCTCAAGGCAGGAAACAAACCCCGGTCAGGGTGCCAGCCCACCGCAGGGCGCGCACAAACACACATATAGACCAAGCACACACTAGGGACAATTTAGAATCACCAATGCACCTAACCTGCATGTCTTTGGACTGTACCCAGAGGAAACCCACACAGACATGGGGAGAACATGCAAACTCCACGCAGGGAGGACCTGGGAAGCAAACCTGGGTCTCCTAACTGCGAGGCAGCAGCGCTTGCCAAATGCCACCATGCCGCCCAATCAGTGGTTTACTAATAGTTAAATGATTACTTGAATAAAAAATATTTTATTGATAAATACCAGTCAGGTTTTAGATCTAATCAAAGCACAGAAGCTGCATTGGTTAAAGAAGTTAAAGACTTACGGCTTAATGCCAATGCAACTCATTTAATATTATAGATTATTAAAACTTCCTTTGAATGGGTTGACATGGGTAATGTTTCAAACTGGATTTAATTGTATATAAAAAGGAGTGCACAGATTGGAAGTCTTAGTGACTATTTGTTAGAAATGATTGATATTACATATTACATGCCCTTATTATTCTCAGTTTGCATGATCCCATTCGGTCTGATCTTTTCTGAATTTCAGGTAAATCATCACACCAATGTAGATGACAAACAGCTTATACTCATCTATAGCACCAGAAGACCCAGAGGTTCTTAACTCCCTGATTACTTGTCTTCCTAGCACTAAAAAGTAGATAAGCAGTAATTTCCATAAATTAAATAAGAGAAAAGCTTAAACTCTAGCTCCAATAAAAAAGTCAGGATCTTAGGAAATGAACAGATCATCTACCTTTGAAAATTAAATCAAATGTAAAGAATTGTTATGGATTCAGTGCTAAATTTTAAATTAGATAGAAACTGTTGTACAAAAAATGTGTTTTTTTTCTTTTCCACACAACAATAAATTAGACCTTTTCATTGAAAGACAATTGAAAGACAATGAAAGACAATGAAAACTCAATGGAGTCAGTTGGTTGGGCCTTTAGATTATTTTAATGCATTCCTATCAGGAATACCTTGAAAAAATATAAATCAACTGCAGCTTGTTCAAAATAAGCAAGAATCCTTTGAGACTGGTTTTAAAATGCTCTGAATTGGCTTTAAATTGTAAGGATTTAGAAAAATTTCACAGCTCTCTCTTAACAAGAACATGGAGACACAGTTGAAAATTTCTTAAGGACATATTTTAAACAAAAGGTTTTTTTCACAAATGGAATCGCAAGTACGTGAAGTTATGTTGTAGAGAGCAGGACTTTAGGGGCCTTCGGGCGAGCTTGTTGGGGTGAATGGCCTGTTCTTGTCACAATTGCTCTAAAGTTGTAGTGTTGTAATTAATTTCAAAATGCCTGTCCCCATGACTCATAATCTCAGACATTCATTTCACCTCGTAACCCCTTGTGGTTAGTTTTTCCATTATTTGTAATGGCTGGAGGTTTTTTCTTTCTGGTTCTTTTACCATAGCATATATTTTCAAATAGGACAAAGACTTTTGCCAATGTATCCATTACAATGTGTTCCTTTCTATTTTATTTTTATTTGCCCTGCAACCATACTTAGGACTGAGCAGGCTTTAAAAAAGGTATGGTATTGTTATTTTTTAAGGACTTTGAGCTGCACTGTTGTTGTCACATCAGTTCAATGTTTAAATAGGGAAAAAAACTGACAAAAAGTTAAGATATAGATTACTAATTCCTCAGTTAAATGTTAACTTCTTTAGGGGAACAAAACATCTCAAATGGCAACATTTCATAAAGAAATAGAAAAGTGCCTATGTTTGGAAACAAATTAATTTTTGACATTTCTCTGTTATAAAAGAAAATCTTGAGATGAGACAAGACTTTTTCCAAGAGATTATTTCAAGTCCCTTGAGACAAGACTTTTGCCAAGAGATTTTGTCAAGTCCCGCCCTCCTCTCAACCATTTACAACCACGCCCACAGTCTACTCACCTCTCATTTGTGTAAATCCTTTTGTCAGACACAGTTCCTGCACTCTCAGGTCTTATAAATTTTTAAATTTTCCTCACTTTAAGTTCCCAATAAAAGAAGACTTATTACGTCCAAATCTTATTGATGAATTTCACCCTGAAGGGTTATCAACAGAAGAAATGAGTACACGGGCAATCCTAGCACTGAGAAACGATGAAGTCAAACGAATTAACGTGAAAATTATCGATCAGTTACACGGCAATGACATGTAAAAGTTTAACAGGTGACATGAAAGATAATGTAGAACATCTTCCGCAGATAACATTACACACTAAAAGAGATCTTGATATGCCATTCGTATTAAAATGTTTACAGTTTCCCGTTATCAATAGCTTTTGCTATGACAATTAACAAATCACAGGGACAAACATTTGAAAAAGTCAGTTTATTTATTAGAGAGAAAGAAATGATATTCACTCACGGGCAGTTATACGTTGCATTGTAAGTCCAAACATGTAATCAAAATTGAATGTGATATTGATGAAAAGTTAATCCAAAAATTGTTTTTACTGAAGTTTTACAGTAAAAGTGTAAGTTTAATAAGTATTTGTGTGTTAATTTCAAAGCCAAACAGAACAAAAATGTATAACGCAACAAATACCACTAACGCAACATGAAACATAATTTTCTTTCAATTTTTAACGTTTTACTATATTTAACTATGGTTAATTACTCGCTGTAATATAAAATAGTTAGGTCTATTATGCCTATGTAACAATTTCCATGAAAATAACAATCTTTTTAAATTGTTCATCTGCATGCCCATACACAACTGGCAGATCCGCGAAGTGGCTAACTCGTAGTGCCAGCCCAGGGGTTGGCGAACAGGGGGCAGAGCCCCCTAGTCTTATTACCTGCAAAGACATCCAGATCTTTTACAAAAGAATAGTGAAGATGCAAACATTTCACTGTATAAAGGAAGCAGTCCATACCATTATTCCATCTACTGAAAGAATAGGAACAGGAGAAAAAGATATTTGCATACAGCAGGTTACAACAAGATGAATAATTGGAAAGCTTTTATTTGGTCTTCAAGTTTTAAGATACGTTTGTATGGAGTGTTTCCACTTCAATATACATTTTTTTTGGATGCAAAATAAAAAAGGAATCCATACACTTACAACAAAAATTGTCACAGACTTAGAAAACCTGTACAATCTCAAGACACATTTCTGTTTTCACATAGTCAGATTTGATAAGTACATCAATGAAAAAGCCTCTGAGCTCTGTTAGAGATAAAAATTTATTTGAATGGTGGCTGCTAACAGAGTTACTTGGAAACAGTTTACAACTTCCTAATGTCTAACATAAATGCAGAAAATTCTAAGAATTCTGCTTTAATTGTGCTACATCTAACATTTGCAAATGAGTTAAATAAACAGTTAATACTCCCTTGCAATGCTGCCTCTGAACTAATATACAAGACCATTTAGGGAAAAGTGAAGTCTTACTGTACAGTGTAGTATATAGAGTCTGCAGATATGCACCTTAGGCTAAATAATAAAAGCTTTGATACTGGGAAAACAGGTAATATTACTATGCTAAGTCACTGAAAATACAATTCTTCATTTTAAAATCAACCTGCTATATTTGAATATCCCTGAATAGCATACAGTGCACAAGTGAGCACAGACACACATAGTAAGGCACCGGTATTGAAAATGTATATCTCTGATTTGATATGCTGTGCTATGAAAATGCTTCTTTGTGTATCTGTTTGCGGTTAATAATTGAATATTTTAAGAGTTACGTGCCAATTAATGCTGTTTATACTGTAAAGTATTTTCTAAAGTTATGTCAGTGCGTAATGCAAGCAAAGTTTTTTTTAAAAGTCACATACCTTATTTCTGACATAGTATCTTTTTAAGATTTGAATTGATCATTACACAGTTCTACAGTGAAACTCTTTAGTATTTAAACAAACAATACAAGTCACTTTATTGAAATTCAGATGATATGCAGTGCTTAACCTTTAGGGTTATATTGCTAAAAGATTCATTATAACTCAATAAAGAATGAGTGTGGCTTAGTGGATTTTTATTAGAAATATTTCTGATTTTAAAATATTGTGGCTTATTGTATTTTAATCAGAAATATTTCTTATGTTAAATTATTACCTGAGTAGTTCTATATGGATTTTTAAAATTCGTCTAAATGATTCATTTCAATTGTTGTGTCAAATCAGGGGTTGGACTGCTATTCTTTTTCCATCTACACTACAGTGTCATGTTACTTGAAAGTTCACAAATGATCACAATTAATATAAATTTTAACATGATACAGAAGAGAGTTAAGTCAATATCGTAAGCACAAGTGGAATGATATGCAATCATACCATAATGTTATATTAAAGTGTTTGTAAATTATACCAGTGCCCCTTTATAAAACATACTCAATAAGTAATCAAAAAATGCAGTCTTAATTTTGGCACTTTTGAAAGACTACATATTTAACAAGAGTATGTTTGTTCTGAAAAAATGTTTGCTTAGTAAATGTTTGCATAAGTATCAAAATTTGCTGAAACGCATTTTTCTAGGTTCTTGTTAGCCGTGGACCCCCATTCATTGTCCTTTTAAAAGTCAATAAATGGTTGGCGCCTTTTTATTTTGCAAATGTAGTCTATTTTTGTATAATACAGCATATCATATAATAAAGTGTGGTGCATACAGTTTTCAGAAGACTTGAAACGCCTGAAGACTCTTATTCCTAAAACTACAGAGTGATAGAATATGCACATAATAAAATACACCAAAATGTAGGTGTCGGAATAAAAGTCCCGTGTTCTGAGGAGCTCAAAGCCAAAGAAAGAAAGAAAGAAAGAAAGAAAGAAAGAAAGAAAGAAAGAAAGAAAGAAAGAAAATAATGTGCCGGGAAATAGAACTGACAAAGGGAGACTAGGAAAAGAATAGCATTTAGAAAGCAAAAGGTCAAAATTAGAAGGAACAAAAATCTGGAGGCAGTTCAAAAATGGTGTGTTAAAAATCTTAGCCAAAAACAAAAGCAAAAAGTCCTTTCCCTCACTAAACTGCTTTTTCTTAATGAAATATAGATAAAAGTAGATAGTGAACATACTGCGCCACCATCTTAAATACTGGTCCTGCAATGACATCAGGCAAAATAATGGTAGCAGACACTTTGTAGCAATGGATTCTGTTGCTATATGTAATATGGCCAGGAAATTGAGCGTAATCTGGTGTCTTTTGTGATAAAATCACAATCAAAAATGGTGATGTGGTAATGTCACTGTCATAGCGATAGAATAAATATACCATGACAGAAAGCAAAGAATATTATGCAAACGGAATCAAAAAGGACAGAACATAACCAAAAAATAATAGTAATGACAAAATCATGACACCTGTAATGAGATAGCCCCTCTCAGCTCCAGCATTTCCAGTAGATACTCAGTTTAGGAAATGGATGGATGATTTTATCAGTTACTCTAGATTTTAGAACAATTCATACTTCCATTATTAAAACTCATCCTTCTTTAAAGTTAGTTATACATTTATCTTTAAACAGACCTTTACTTATTTATATGATAGTGCTCATCTGCTCAGTGCATCTGGTTAGACTTAATGGTAACACTTTAGTTTGGGCACTGCAAAGATGCGTCTATTTCTCATTCCCTATATTGTAACAAGACTTTAACGTGCACTTCCTTGGGTCTTTATAACTCTTACAAAGCATCAGTAAAGTGTTTATTCATCTCTGCAATGTGACCTAATAACAAAACTTCACTTGGCTGGTCTGAGGTGGCTTAACTGAGACACATTTCTCTTCATATTACATATTTGGTATAAGACCTGTGAATCCTCCATATTATCAAGTAATTTTACCGTCATGTCCTTATGTCACGTTCCATAGAGATGAATAACCAATATGCTGATGTTTTGTAAGTGTTATGAAGACCAAAAGAAGACTTTGTTAAGGTCTTGTTACATAAGAGTAAATGAGTAATAGATGTATTTTTGCAATAGCTAAACTGAAGTGTTACCAACTTAAGTAAAGAATGAAGAGTATTCTTTGTTTCACATTCTACACTTGTATTATAAAATCATATATAGGTGTTAGTAAGGTTCATTGAAGAGATGTGGGACATATTTAATATTATTATTATTTTATTTAAAAAAGTGGACCTTTCTTGAGATTTGAATTAGCTTAGTAGCTTAGAAAATCTTAATATTGCTTAAAAGAGAGTACAAAAGGAGATATTGGCTATAACCTGGCCGCAGGACCATGTTCTCAAAGCAATTCTATGCATAAAAGGAAGATACACAAAAGGCTGGCAAATGGAAAAAGGACTTTGCAAATGGAATTGTCCTCTTGAAGGACTCATTTTTAAACAGATGCTCTCCAGTGTTCCTATGGTCCTTCAACTATATGCTATATTGTTAGCACAGACTCCAGTAAAAGTGTTTCATGCATCCATGAGTGGTGGGTTCAGTGTTCTTTGGTTATTAATATAATGCCCTCAACCAAGGTCCAATATTTTAGCAGTACAGGAGAACGCCCATATTGCAACTCCTTTTTGAGGGAAAGGATTTTAAAGAATATAAATAAGACTTAAATTTATAGTTAAGCAAATTTTTCAGTTTTCTCCATTCAGACATGTACTATTTCATTATATTGTCACCTTCAGTCACAACTGTAACAGCCAGACCCCACTTCTATCTACATTTCAGTTCTCTGTCAAGTCATTCAAATGTTGCCAAATTTGCTTTTTATATGGCTACCAGAGAAACCTTCAGGTTTTCACAGTAAACAGAACTCTTAATAATGGCTTTGTAGGCAGCCCAATACTTTAATATCAACAGCTGTAAACGTAAAGTAACATTTTCTCCATTTTACAAGTGTGAAAGCATGCATGATTAAATAACAAATATTTCCTCAGAGTGTTTAGTTTACAGTCTAACCTGACAAAAATGAACACAAAGGCCACAAAACAATTCAGACACAACATTTAAAGCTCTGTAACATCAAAAGAATTGGAACATAAAAATGTCTGCCTTGTTTTTGCTTTAACATGATGAAGTTTATGTGTAACCCCTTTTGCCTGGTGAGCAACAAAAAATAGATAACGCTATTTTTATTAGTGGTTGGCGTGACCTGTTACTAAATGTTTACATTTGCTATTCTAAAACAAGAAAGAAAGAAAAAAGAAAAATTACTAGAGGACCAAGAGTTGGCAGTGAAATTCTTTGTTAAATAATATACACTTTTGTTTTAATTACCTAAAAGCTTGGAAGTAAAAATATGAACTTTTCAACCTTCTTTACAGCAATGCATTTTTTCATTTTTGAAACTTCATCATACAAAATTACAAAAAAGTCAAATGGAAAAATTGTTCAGAAGAATTAAAATCCACTAGAGCCAGTAGGACAATCAGGTAAGATGAAGGCATGTCTCAGTGTCAGCTATTCCACAGCTTATTTTCAGAATTGTATCTGCTTTATGATATGGCATGCTCCACTAGCCCATTATCATCCTGTGTTTATTATTTTATTAGATATCAACTGAAACAACAACAACAGCCGTCTTTCCAGCAGTACTGAGCTGCACTACTCATCTTGATATAACAGGACCCCACTGAAAATTGTAAGCGGCTCATCAGAGAATGCCAGTTTGCCCATGACTAGGTCAATGCAGACTGTTTCTCCTTCGTTCAAATGCAAGATGATGTTGAAGACAGCCAGTGAGCCAGGTGTTTGTTTGTTTTCGGCTATGGGTTTGTTTTCAAGTCCTTCGATCTGAAATCCACCAGAATCCACTCTTGCGATTCCAAAGTTGGATTTAGACAGCACTGCTTCAATCTTTTCGTTATTGAAGCCTGTCAGAATGGCACTGAAGAAGTAACGTCCACTTACAGGTGCAGTGAATATTCCTGAAATGATAAAATCAAATTGTGATTGTGTTAAGGGCAAAAGCAATTATTTATATGGGCACATAGATAGATAGATAGATAGATAGATAGATAGATAGAGCACATGCACATCAGAACAGGTCATCCACATGAAGCTAAGCATGATCAGGACCCAGCCAGTACATGGATGGGAGACCATCTAAGAAAACTTGTATATTGCTGCTGGAAAAGATGTTCTGAATGTGGACCCCAATGCTTCTGTGCAGTGATGGGGACACTGTGCTGTAAAAATGGTGCTGTCCTTCAAATGAGTTGTAAAACTGAGGTCCTGAATCTCTGTGGTCATAAAAGATCCCTTTGGCATCCTTCATAAAGAGTAGAGTGTATCCCAATGTTCAGGTCAAATTGCCCATCACAGCTTAGTCATTCTGACTCCCCAATCATCCCCTATCTCTAATTGGCTATCTCTCTCACCACACCACCTAACAGCTAATGTCTGGTGAGCGTTGTGGTGTAAAAATGGCTGCCGTTACATCATCCAGGTGGATGCTACACATTAGTGGCTCCCCACTTGAAGTGCTTTGAGTAGTAATAAAAGCGCTATATAAATGTAAAGAATTATTATTATTATTATTATTATTGTAGAGAGAAGATTATTTGCCCCAAAACGAAATGTAGCTTTTACCAAAATACAATTACAGAAATATTATAAAAAACAACAGCAGCATCCCTCTTGAAACACACACAATAATTACAAAACATAAGAAAAACTTTTTTTTAGCCAATAATAAGACAGCAATTACTGTGAGGCATTATAAAAATGCACTGCCATACATATGAAGAAGCCCTGGCTCATTTCTTTACATATTTCTATTTAATGTTTTTATTTTGGCTAAAACTACTTAATAGTACAGTAGTGTGTCACAGACAGGATTAGATCACCTTACATTAGAGTGATCCTCAGCAACACAGAACCACCTTCAGTATGACTAATGTCAGTTCATTCTCTGGTTGTCCCTCTCCCTCTCTCTTTCTCGTATCTTCCTGACACCTCTAAAGTGACCCAACAACATACACCTTATTGAAAACATATCCTCCTCCTCAAGCCGCCACCTTATCGTGCTGGTGGGGTTTGCGTGTCCCAATGATCCTAGGAACTCTGTTGTCGGGGGCTTTATGCCCCTGGTAGGGTTACCCAAGGCAAACTGGTCTTAGGTGAGGGACGAGGCAAACAGCGGTTCAGTTAACCTACCATGAAGAATAAAAACGTTGGACGGCATTTTCCCTCGCCTGGACGTGGGTCACCGGGGCCCCCCCTCTGGAGCCAGGCCTGGAAGTGGGGCTCGATGGTGAGCACCTGGTGGCCAGGCCTGCACCCATGGGGCTCGGCCGGGCACAGCCTGAAGAGGCAATGTGGGTCCCCCTTCCCATGGGCTCACCACCTGTAGGAGGGGTCAAGGAGGTTGGGTGCAGTGTGAGTTGGGTGGTGGCCGAAGGCGGGGACCTTTGCGGTCCAATCCTCAGCTACAGAAGCTGGCTCTTGGCACGTGGAATGTCACCTCTCTGAAGGGGAAGGAACCTGAGCTAGTGCACGAGGTTGAGAGGTTCTGGCTAGATATAGTCGGGCTCACCTCGACGCACAGCTTGGACTCTGGAACCAATCTCCTTGATAGGGCTGGACTCTCTACCACTCTGGAGTTGCCCCTGGTGAGAAGCGCTGAGCAGATGTGGGCACACTTATTGCCCCCCGACTTGGAGCCTGTTCATTGGGGTTCACCCCAGTAGACGAGAAGGTAGCCTCCCTCCACCTTCGGGTGGGGGGACAGGTCCTAACTGTTGTTTGCGTGTAGCACCGAACAGCAGTCTGGAGTACCCACCCTTTTTAGAGTCCCTGGAGGGGGTGCTACAGGGCACACCATCTGGGGACTCCCTCGTTCTGCTGGGAGACTTCAATGTTCACGTGGGCAATGACAGTGAGACCTGGATGGGCATGATTTGGAGGAACGGCCCCCTCCGATCTGAACCTGAACAGTGTTTTGTTATTGGACTTCTGTGCTCGTCACAGATTGTCCATAACGAACACCATGTTCAAGCATAGGGGTGTCCATATGTGCACCTGGCACCAGGACATCCTAGGCCTCAGTGTGATGATTGACTTCGTGGTTGTGTCATTGAACTTGCGGCCACATGTCCTGGACACTTGGGTGAAGAGAGGGGCGGAGCTGTAAACTCCTCAGCCTCCCTGGAAAAGTCTATTTGGGGGTCCTGGAGAGGAGTGTCCGTCAGATAGTCGAACCTCGGATTCAGGAGGAACAGTGTGGTTTTCATCCTAGTAGCAGAACAGTGGACCAGCTCTACACCCTTATCAGGGTCCTAGAAGGAGCATGTGAATTTGCCCAACCACTCTACATGTGTTTTGCGTTCGACCGTGTCCCTCAGTGAATCCTGTGGGGGGTGCTCCAAGAATATGGGGTATAATAATATAATATAATATAATATAATAAAAATAAGGGCTGTTTGGTCCCTGCACAACCAGTGTCAGAGCTTGGTCCGCATTGCCGGCAGTAAGTCAAACCCGTTTCCGGTGAAAGTTTGACTCCTTCAGGGCTGCCCTTTGTCACCGATTCTATTTCATAACTTTTATGAAAAGAATTTCTAGGCACAGCCAGGGCGTTGAGGGGGTCCAGTTTTGTGGGCTCAGGATTGGGTCACTGCTTTTTGCAGATGATGTTGTCCTGTTTACTTCATCAGGCTGTGATCTTCAGCTCTCACTGTATTGGTTCGCAGCCGAGTGTGAAGCTGCTATGATGGGAATCAGCACCTCCAAATCCAAGACCATAGTCCTCAGCCGGAAAAGGGTGGAGTGCCCTCTCAGGGTTGAGAGAGAAATCCTGCCCCAAGTGGAGGAGTTCAAGTATCTCGAGGTCTTGTTCATGAGTGAGGAAAGAATGGAGCGGGAGATTGACAGGCAGATCGGTGCAGCATCTGCAGTGATGCGAGCTCTGCATCGGTCTGTCGTGGCAAAAAAGGAGCTGAGCCATAAGGCAAAGCTCTCAATTTACTGGTCGATCTACGTTCCTACCCTCACCTATGGTCATGAGCTGTGGGTAGTGACCGAAAGAACAAGATCGCGAATACAAGCGGCTGAAATTAGTTTCCTCCGCAGAGTGTCTGGGCTTTCCCTTAAAGATAGGGTGAGAAGCTGAGTCTTCCGGGAGGAGCTCAGAGTAAAGCCACTGCTCCTCCTCATCGAGTGGATTCAGATGAGGTGGCTCGGGCATGCCTCCTGGACGCCTCCCTGGTGAGGTGTTCCGAGCATGTCTAACCGGGAGGAGGCCCTGGGGAAGACCCAGGACACGCTGGAGGGACTATGTCTCTCGGCTGGCCTGGGAACGCCTTGGGATTCCCCCGGAAGAGCTAGTAGAAGTGGCCGGGGAGCAGGAAGTCGGGGCATCTCTGCTCAAGCTGCTGCCCACGCGACCCGATCTCGGATAAGTGGAAGAGGATGGATGGATGGAAAACATATCACTAAATAATGCTAACATGTAGTATTGTTCAATGTTTAAAACTTCAGGAAAGCTAGAACATTAATTATTATTGTAGATTTTCCTTATGTTCCCTACCCCCGAATGCCATTAAACTGCAAAATATCTCAACATTTACAGGGTTGCTTTGAGTTCATTCCTCATATAAGGGGTGGCCAGTGACACTGATGGTTAATGCAGCTGTTTGGTGAGCATCTGTATCATGGGGAGTACACCAACATAGAAGAGTCACGAGAAACAAGGAGGGCTTTTGTTGTTATTTAAGATATTTGTTTGGTGATGACTTGTGACTAAAGTACTGGCACAAAGCTTAGACAATCTGCAAACCCTTACAAAAATGAAATATACTGGAATAAAATCAAAAAATATGTTGATGTAAATTTCAATATAATCTAACATACTGAAAATGTACTTCAAACATATATTTTTAAGATTATATCAGATATATAAGTACATTTCCCTTAATATATTGCAAAAAAGACATTTGCAATTATATCATGAAAAACACAAGCAATAGACTTTATGTGTCGAGACTAAAGACAAATCATTCATGTCTTATCTTTTTACCTGTTTAAGAGTTGAACACAGTCTTCCTGCTGACTCCAATTTATTTTGCACTCCTTACAACTCACTAAAGGCAGTTTAAGCAGGAAGCATTCATAGGCATCAATTTACAATATTACTACTTAATGTTTATATTTTTTTGTAATTTGTGTTGCCACAGTGTCATTTGGTTTAGAACATGTCTCAATACAAGAAACACCTGGGAGATATCTATATATAATATTTTCAATGCCAGGTTAATATATATTTTAAAATATACCAAAAATGACATGCATCTTAAAAACTAAAATATATTGTACAGTGTATTAGAACTAAAACTTGCAGTATATTTAAAATATATTGTTTTCTAAAAAGTATCTTACAGTATATTATTCCTAGTATTTTTCAATATACTGACAAGTACTTTTTATATTTTAAAAAATTTATTGCAGTATACAGAAATTACAAAAATGTACTGTCACACATGTGCGATTAGGAGACAGCTAAAGGGCCTGAATAATAGTACCACGCCAGACCAGGGGGTGGCGAGCTGCACTAACTTTCTCTCTCAATTTCCTGCAGACCATCCATGGGAAATCTCACTAGGTTCCGGCGCCATTGATGACATCACTTCCAGTCCCGGCAATATTGATGACGTCACTTCTGTTCCCAATGACTTCACTTCTTGCACCGGCCTTTAAAGCCACCATATTTTCACCATCAAATGAGTTCTGTTTGGACTCAAACCTGTAAATGTCTCAGACCCATTTCCAGCCAGGGTTTATTATATGGGTGGCTGCCCCAAACCTTTTTAATGTCTGGTGATTGCTTTTGTGACAGTACATTTTAGTATAATGCAAGATATTGTAATATATCCATCTTGGAAGTATTATAAAATATTTTAAAATATATTCACAGATCTAGCATGTAATTTTTTAAAAATATATTTTATAAGTATTTCTTTTTGTTAGAGATTGTTCACTTTACAAGTAAAATGTTGAGTGGAGACGACTTCTGTATGTACAGGAAAGTTATGTTTTTTGAAGTTAACAAGTATCATGCATGGGCATCTGAGGAACCCCTTCCAGCTTCGAAAAAGGTACATAATAACCCACTGGGACAAGAGGGAGTGCCAGCGCTAATACCATCTCTTAGCTCAAGTAGGGCACCTCAGTCATGACTCCGGTCAACTAAGCTACGTTTCCTTCTGGTCAAGACAGTTTAAAACCGAGGGCTCTCATAAGATGGTGTCTCATTCAGAGCAACAATGTCCTGTATGAGTGAACTCTCAGACCTGGACCTGCTCAATGGAGCTGAGAGTTTAGAGAAGCCGTTGACACTTAAGAGGTAGATTTTGCACCAATTTTCTGTTGGGCCACAGCACGCTCATTTTTACTCATTTTTATGGACATTAGTAGTAAACATGATGGCATCCCAACTGTTTTTTGGTCCTCTGCTTCTTTATTTGCCTTCTGCGCAAGATTATATATAAAACCATGCCCCTTCTAATGTTCACATTACGAGAGCAAATGTGCATTGGGAGATGTAGTGCAAAGAAAATAAACTGGCTTTGCTGCTTTACATAAAACATGAGATATACAGGAAGCAAAAGCACTTGAAAAGACTGCAGGCTCCAAGACTCGTAAGCACACATTTGTTTACCTGATGCACTTACTAAAGAGGGACTCAGCCATGCTCTCCTTGGGGTGAACAGATAATAAGTTAGCCATATGGAAGGGAGCAACATTATGGAAAAGATAAAGGACTATTGATTCTTCATCAATGTAAATAATATTTTAACTAATGTAAACATCATTTTCACAAAAAATACCTAGTGTAAACACATATGATACTTTAATTGTAAACCTTTTTAGCACTAGAATTACCAGAGCCTATGAAAAAACTTGTAGATCCGTCCCACTTTAAAACGCTTCGTCCTTTAAATGTGTTGATAAGCAGCAAACAGCAAGCAGCCTGCTATCACATCCCCAACCCCGCACAGTTTTCTCAGCTTAAGTCTGTTTACCTGTGTGTCAGTTTCTTAGAGTTGTATAGAGTGAGAAGTCAAGCAAAATGACACCTTTTATAAATACTATATCGTTATTTGGAACATTTGCATTTCATGTGTGTTCCTTGTCTACAACGATCTACGGAAACACATCATTAAAACAGAATCATTTTTCATGCTTTAGTAATAACTGACAAAATGTAGACATGAAGTGTATAATGTGTGAAGTCTGAATTCCAAATATCAAAGAAACACTTTCAAAAAAGGTACAAATATAACAGAACAAATGCGCTTCCATTGAAAAATATAACTGCAGAAAAATAACCCATGTTAGGGTGCGACATTGACACACAGTTGCTATGACAGCTTCAGTGTCACAACAGTATCAACTGTTGACTGGTAATCAAAGCTTCACGGGTTTGATCCCGGATGAGTCTGTTTTGAGAAGTGAGCTGCTCGTATTCTTACTATTTTAGAATAAAAACATACATTTGATTCCAGTTTGTAACAGCCGGTATAAATGTATGATACTTGTAAAGGTTAGCTTTGTTTTTTTTTTTATTCAGTTTTATTCTCTCAGCCGCGTTCATGATCCCAACTCCAACCCCCTGCATTTGACACTGCTGTTTTCACATAATGTATGTTTTTATTCTAAAATAGCAAGAATACAAGCAGCTCACTTCTCAAAATGGACTCATCCGGGATTGATCCCGTGAAGCTTTGATTACCTGTCAATAGTTGATACTGTTGCACCACCAAAGCTGTCGTAGCAACTGCGTGTCAATGTCGCACCCTAACGCGGGTTGTTTTTCTGCAGTTATATTTTTGAATGGAAGCGAATTTGTACTATTTGTACCTTTTGTGAAAGGATTTCTTTGATATTTGGAATTCAGGCTTCACACATTATACACTTCATGTCTACATTTTGTCAATTATTACTAAAACATGAAAAACGTTTCTGTTTTAACAATGTGTTTACATAGATTGTTGTAGACACGGAACACACATGAAATGCAAGTGTTCCAAATAACGATATAGTATTTATAAAAGGAGTCATTTTGCTTGACTTCTCACTCTATACAACTCTAAGCAACTGACATGCATGTAAACAGACTTGAGCTGAGAAAACTATTCAGGGTGGGGGATGTGATAGCAGGCTGCTTGCCGTTTGCTGCTTATCAACACATTTAAAGGACAAAAGATGCTGATGAAGAGGTGCGAAGTGTTTTAAGGTGGGACGGATCTACGGGTTTTTTCGTAGGCTCTGGTAATTCTAGTGTTAAAAGGGGTGTATACAAGCATCTTGTGCAGTGCAGCATTGAAATTCAGAGAGATTCATTATGATTTGCCTGCACCATTCAGACCTGTGAGATACTCGGCCAAGATCAAGGAAGGACTGAGAGAGATTAAATGGGCTATGTCACTGAACTATCCTTGGTGCCTGTGACTCCTTTGGTTGCTGTATATGCTTTTGGAAAGAATATTCAAATACATAACTTCTTTGTAAAATTAGCTGTTGATTTAATGAATCAATTTCTCTTGGTAATGTTTTTTTGATATTTTAGCACATCTAGCTGATTTGTGGTAAACATTAAGTAAAGCTGGTATCTGAATGATTCAGAAATAAAATGTGGTGCTGTTAAATGTCAATGTCATAATCAAATATAGTATGAGAGTGCTATTTGAGTCAGCTTATTCAGCACACTGCAAATGTGTATGTATCATAATATAGTGTTTAAGTGTTAAAGAGACAGATGCCCTCTTGTCCAACATTGCACCATCTTGATGCGTGTGGGGGTGTATACAACAGTGAGCGTTACCAGGAGTGTAGGCAAAAGTGCACATAAACAATAAATAGTGTGTTTCAGGCCAGAGAAACTGACAGCAGGCCACAGCAAGGCTGACAGAGGTGTGGAGGAGCATTGGTGTTGTGGAAACATTTCAGTGACGGCTTTTCCTCTAGAAAGTGGGCTTCAGAGAGATAGCCGGAGGAAACCACTGTAATGTCTTAATGAGGTCTGATCAAAATCAAACCAACGGTTCCACAATCTTGCAGATGGATGATCTATGATGATATGGCCTAGTGGATAAAACGTCTGTATTGTGATTCACTTTGTTCCCACTAGTGATTAGCAATATAGGTACATTTTGATATGCGCAGTTTTGCAAAACTGTCACTAAGATTAATTTCACAGGCAATTTTGCAATTGAAAAGCACAAAACTCACTAGAACAACATTAGAACATTAGAAACGTGATGAAAACAGGCCAGTCAGCCGAATGAGCTTTGCTTTTGGGGGAGACAAAGTAAAGTAGCACATATCTATCATATAGTGCCCAGTGTCTGTCATGTTTTATGTGTGTGCACCCACACCATTTGAAAACTGAATGTAGTGACTTGTTGAGCACAGCATTTCGGCTGAGATAACGTTGTATATAATGTTGTATATTACACAGAAATTTCCCTGAGAAGTGACAAAAGGCAGCTGATATAAACTGATGAATGACCGATAAAGATCTTCAATAGCAAATATGCAGCATTAGCCCTCGTTAAAGGGAACTACAATAGAGTCTATACTTACCTTTGAGGTTTACTCTGTAATGTCAATGCACATTATAAATACAGCTTTAAGATATGCATTATTTCACCAATTTTTTGTAAAGTGAAAGTTCAGTTTCTCACAAATTGCTTTACTAATCACTAGTTCAACACTACAATTGAGGGACGAATCGGCAACCCAGCCAGTATGGACCCCACTCCCATACCTGGCCAGGAAGCCTCAATAAGGAATTTCAGGGAGGGAATGACAATATTTCTGTTCCATACCAGGATCTGCATGTGGAACGACATTACAGCAGCTACAGTAGATCTGGCATCCTAACAGCCACTGAGTGACATCCAGGATGGACTTGGAAACTGGAAAATGAACAGCACAGTGGGTGGCTGCCTGCTATGTGCAGAGCATCCCCCTGTACACTGGGGGCAGCATCCTATCTAGTGAGCCCTATTATGGACACCTGCAGGGCAGCATGGGAGTTGTGGTTCCATGGACCTGCCCTGTCAGGTCCTGTGGGTGATGACAGGGGGAGCTGTCAGATAATGACGATACAAGAACTATTGTAGTCCTGCCTGACCCGGAAGTGCTACCTGGAGGCAGTTGAATAAGCACTGGAAGTATTCCCGGGTTCAGAGTTAAAAGAGAGTCCTCCACTTGGCTCCTGGAGTTGGAGTTGGGAAGAAGAAGACAATACTCTCCTGGAGGAGTAAAAGAGGGATTAAAGGAAGGAAGGATTGTATTGTTGTGGTTGTGGAAACAAAATCATTTTTAATAAAAATGAATTCACTGACTGTCTGTGTGTATTTTTGTCTAGGGTTTTGGGGCTCAGTAATTCCAGTTACAAGTCACATTATGTAACGTTCCTGTGACCAGCTAACCAGTATATATATATATATATATATATATATATACAGTATATATATTGTATATATATGTATATACAGTATATATATATATATATATATATATATATATATATACACACTTATTCAGTATTTAAGTTCCACACTTATTAAGCACTTTGGGGAGGTGTTAACTAAAGAAAGATACCATACATAATTGTTGGCAGAGTGAGCTTAAAGACTCGTGGGTAAAGTCCAAAAATACAACTGTTTCTCCATTCCCCAGTTTCTATAAATAAATAAAAAACCTACCAGTAGAATCGTCATAAAAGTTTCCATCATTTACTAGGACTTTATCAAAAATGACTGTGCCAGTAGCCATTTGGTCATTTTGTAAAGCTGCTGAAAACGCCACTTTGGGAATATCTGCATTTGTCCCACGAGGACCTAGCCAAGAAAAAAGATACATATGTAACAAAGAAATCAATTGTAGTTTTTAGTAAGTTACTATTTAAACAGTAACATGATTTATATTAATTAATACTGATAAATGCTTCAAAAATATCAGTGCCAGTGTTCAAGTCAGTTATACATTATATACAAAGACACCCCCACTGGTTAGAATGTCAAGCTTCCTGCAATTAATTTGGTTAGTAATACTGTATATGATTAAAAAGACATACCCTGTTCACCTCTCAGGCCTGAAATAAAAAAAAACAAAATAAAAAACATAAAATTAAATTAAGGAAAACAAGTATTTTATTTACTTATATCAATTTACTTTATTCATTGCATGCTTGATTTAAAAATATTTTTCTTCCATTTCCCTCATTCCATATCTCAGAATTTATATTTTATTCAGTATCTGTTTATTGAGGAAACTCTTCTGTTTTGGCCATTTTTGAACCAAGAACTGAATTTTAGGAGTGCCAATATATTGCAACCCCAAGAAAAGCAATTTGTTTGCTTTATTGAGAAGAATAATTGGGTTTCAGCAGTGAGAGACGTGGTGGTGGAGCTTCAGAGAGTGCAGTCTCTTGGCTGTCTGTCTTCCTGTACTGATGCTGCAACCAACAAAAGCTAGCAATAAATATAAAATAAAATAAATTGTGTTCACAGGGTTCCAATCTTCAAAACAGTGGTTGACATGTTTCATGTAGCTGGCAAGTTTTTTTTATTCAATCTGTGTGAACAGTTCACACTTTTTTCTTCCATCAAGAAGATAGAAGTGTCTTGGAAACAGTAATAAATCTTTCATTATTATTATTTCACACACACACATATATATACACACACATTTAACATATGACTCAGATTATTCTGTTAATAGCGCTGTGATGGCATTAGAATGCCTAAAGAAGGTATCCATTGCTGATGATGACATTGTGGTCTCTTTGATGTCATGTCGTCATATACTACAATACTAATCCATCTGGACACAGAGACTTTACTGACAATACTAAAAAACGACCTCACCATAATGACACAAATGAAGCTGACCACTAAGGACATAATGCATCTAATACCCACTTCCAATTTAATGGAAAATACTATAGACAGAAAGAAGGCATGTCAATAGGATCTCCTTTATCAGGACTTTGAAATGGTTATGCAGTGATTTGAAGGTATGGCGCTAACTCAGTTCAGACTTAAACTCTGGATACGCTGCATCAATGACACATTTTTCATATTAAAAAGTAACCAGCTGAATGAATTTTACAACCACATCAACTCCGTAATCCAATTCACGACGGAAAAAGAAACAAACGGACGCATCAGTTTCCTTGATATTTCTATTGAAAGAGGTAACCATGACAGTTTAATTACAAATGTTTATTGCAAGGATTGTTACACTGAAAAAAATGGTACACTTTTCCAGCAACCACCCATCATCACATAAAGGGAGTTGCGTCAGGACTTTGCTCAAAAGGATTAACACCTATTGTAATACAATGGACACAAAAAAAGAATGAAAGACATTATCTTTTATGTCTATTCACATCAAACAGCTACCCCAAGACATTTATTAAACATGCCTATATAGTAGACACAGCAGACCTCCGCAAACAGTCGATTCCAACTCAGTCCCCCACCACACATACCATACCCTCCCCTATCATTGTGGCGTGTCAGAAAGTACAGCATGCATCCTGTCCAGATCTGAGATCAAGATAGCGCAAAAACAGGCAAACACTTTATGGATTGTCCTTTACAATGCCAAAAGCAAAAAGTCAACCACAGAGACAAGAAACAGAGTTTACACCATTCCATGCAATGCATACTCAGTGGTATACCTGGGACAAACATCTAAAAGATTTGCAACACGTATACAGGAACACTGCAATGCCGACAGAAGGAAACACGCACGGTCTCTGATTTGCGCACATATAAGCTCCACCGGACACACATTTAACTGGGACACTGTGAAAGTACTGTATATATGAGGGTCAATACCAAGACTGCCAGAGAGCTGGCTGAACTGTGGCTCTCTAATGAAAATGCCATTAACACACACTTGGACTTGAACCCGGCATATGCAGGCTTAAAAAGAAGAACATCTAAATAATAAAAAAGACTTTATGACCAACACCTTCCGAATCCCACCTTACTAATCCACCCCCCACCCTTTTACAACCTCCCTCTCCATCCCCACCCTTTATCAGCTGTATATTGTCTTTGATTCCTGTATGTCTAATCATTTTCCTCTGGTAGGTTGTTGAAAGCTTAGGAATAAAAATCTATTTTAAGATATGTGACTCATTTTCTCCCTTTCTCTAGCTATATATATATATATATATATATATATATATATATATATAAAATGTGTGTGTATACATATGCATATGTACATAAGACATATTTCTTATGCTGTTCTAGCCACTTACATCCTGTGTGGATAATACAACCACCCCTTTACAGTAGGCAAAGCCCTTTAAGAACATTGAAAATATTATATTTTTTACACTGTTTTAAACTAATGAGTTTTATCAAGGACTTTTTTAAATATGCAATTGAAAAGTAATCCTTTACCTGGGGGACCCATTTGTCCTGGTGGCCCTTGCTTGCCTGGGGTTCCATCTTTACCAGGGGGACCCTGAGGACCAGTTGGGCCCATTGGCCCCTGTAGACCTCTCTCACCTTGAGGTCCAGGTGGGCCAGGTAGTCCTGCATAATAATGAACAATTGGTTTTATTCCAAAAACTATTTGTAAACCATAAAACATTTTACATTAGTCAGGTTTATTAAGGGATTATTGAATATTGACCTACCAAGAGAGAGAAAGAGCGAGAGAGACACTATATATAGTGGGGTTCACTAGCATTCAGAGAGATTATGTTTCTTGTCCAGAAGTTGAAAGAGTACACAATAAATATATAAAGAAAACAAAACTTGTGTTAACTTTACAAACGGGATATATGTGAACTTCTTTAATATGGTATATTATATTCAACTTCTGAAAGATTTGTACAGATTTGTGAGGAAATCCAAAATTGTGGCTTAGATGTTGATGAATTGCAGTCAATAACAATTGTTTTTCATTGTGAAGACACCATGGTGACACAGTTTTATACCACATCACGCTAGTTCAGTTAACAGCTAGGGTGTCTTTGGTGTCAATTTTTCACACCTTCTCTATGCCAGTGTTGGTACCTCGCTTTCCTCCCATATCTCAAAGATGTCATGGTCAACTGGTGACTCTAAATTTGCCTGCTATGAGTTAGGGTGTGTTCATGAAAGACTGACACAGATGGTTCCTGGTATGCTGCTACTAATGCTCTAATATGTTTCAGCTCCCCCACAGAAATTGTGATGGAAAGACCATGTTCAGAAAATGTAACAGTTGTCAATGTGATAGGTCCACAAATTGAAATCTTTCAACAAAACTTTCAATTTGTGCAATCTAAAAGGATAATGAATATGTTTTTGACAAGCATATAGTTTTAGGGAAAAAATAAATACCTTTCCTAATAACTGTTTAAGTTAATGTTATATTTATAGTTAGTGATGAACACTTCATTTGACACACTTTATGTGCTTTTCTTTTCTTTAGCAAAAACATAAATAACAAAAAGTAGGATTATTTGTATGTATGTCTATTTCACAGCACTGTAAGTGTATTTCAAGGCATGGAAAAATGAAAAAGAAATAGTGTTGAAGATATACATTTTAACACTAGAATTACCAGAGCCTACAAAAAAACTCGTAGATCCGTCCCACTTTAAATCGCTTCTCACCTCTCATTCAGCGTCTTTTGTCCTTTAAATGTGTTGATAAACAGCAAGCAGCAAGCAATCTGCTGTCACATCCCCCACCGGCGCACAGTTTTCTCAGCTCAAGTCTGTTTACCTTTGTGTCAGTTGCTTGAAGTTGTATAGAGTGAGAAGTCAAGCAAAATCACACCTTTTATAAATACTATATCGTAATTTGGAACACATGCATATCATGTGTGTTCCGTGTCTACAACGATCTATGTAAACACATCGTTAAAGAAGAAACGTTTTTCATATTTTAGTAATAATTGACAAAATGTAGACGTGAAGTGTATAATGTGTGAAGCCTGAATTCCAAATATCAAAGAAACCCTTTCACAAAAGGTACAAATATAACAGAACAAGTATGTTTTTATTCAAGAATATAACTGCAGAAAAAGAATACGTGTTTGGGTGTGACATTGAAACGCATTTGCTACGATCACTTCGGAGGCGCAAAACAAAGCTAACCTTTACAAGTATCATACATTTACACCGTCTGTTAAAGACTGAAATCAAATGTATGTTTTTATTCTAAAACAGTAAGAGTAAAAGCAGCTCACTTCTCAAAACAGATTCATCAGGGATCGAACCCGTGAAGTTTTGATAATCAGTCAACAGTTGATACCGTTGTGCCACCAAAGCTGTCGTAGTAAATGCGTGTCTATGTCGCACCCTAACACGTGTTCTTCTTCTGCAGTTATATTTTTGAATAAAAGTGCACTTGTTCTATTATATTTGTACCTTTTGTGAAAGGGTTTCTTTGATATTTGAGCTTCAGGATTCACACATTATAAACTTAATGTCTACATTTTGTCAATTATTACTAAAACATGAAAACATTTCTTTTTTAACAATGTGTTTACATAGATTGTTGTAGACACGGAAAACACATGAAATGCATCTGTTCCAAATAATGATATAGTATTTATAAAAGGTGTGATTTTGCTTGACTTCTCACTCTATACAACTCCAAGCAACTGATACGCAGGTAAACAGACTTGAGCTGAGAAAACTGTGCGCTGGTGGGGGATGTGATAGCAGACTGCTTGCTGCTTATCAACACATTTAAAGGACAAAAGACGCTGAATGAGAGGTGAGAAGCAATTTAAGGTGGGACGGATCTACGAGTTTTTTCGTAGGCTCTGGTAATTCTAGTGTTAACTGAACAATAAAGACTGTCTAATCAGAATTTCGGCATAATGCAGACACACTGAGGGTGCCCCTGCCTCCCAGCTCCAGGTCTGGCCTCTATCTGTGTGGACTTTGCATGATCTCTCCATATTAACAGGAGCTTTTCTCCCACAGCTTAGAGAATGTCAGGTTAAATTAAATTTTGAATTGCATTGTAATAAGAGAATTAAGTATGGGTGTATGTGTGTGAGTGGGTCTTGTCTTGTTAGTTCATTGCCTTGTTCCTAGTGTTGCTCTGGTTCTCTGTGACTCTGAATTGGAAGATGTGGGTCAGATAAATGAAAGATAATGTGCACTACTACTGTATATTTTAATAAAAATTTCCTGCATGTAAGGTGTAAGGCTTTTTTTAACTAATAAAAAAAGAAAATAAAACATATTTCTGACAAACAGCATACCTTGGAAGTCTTGCAGAGTGAAATTTTCAAACTCATAGAACATATGAAGAAGGGAACTGTTCAGAATGTTCAGTCTCTGATTAATTCCATGGAGCTGTGTGTTCTGGATAGTGTCGAAGTATGCATTGTGTGTAGTAACAGTTTTATTCAACCCATTGACACAGTTCCAAAGGCTTGATACATGCCTGTTTAGGCCATCCTTAATTTTTTCTAAGCTTCCTGACACTGTATCAAGCTTGCCACAAAGGCTCTCCATTTTTGCTATCCTTTTTTCCAGGCCATCAGTTGAATGTTTACAGTCTCCCATTTCGACCATAAAGTTGCTACCAAACCGATGAATCTCCCGATGAACATGATCAAATCTACCTTTACTGTCTTCAATATGTTCATTCACCTCCTGCTGGATTTTGTCTATTTCAGAAATAATTTTATCCTTAGTAGTACCCAAGTCATGGATCACACTTGTATGCTTTTGTACAGTATGCTCCAGACCTTTCAGTGTATCATTAATTGAGCTGAAGGACAGGATGACTTCAGAAAGTTCTCCTTGAATCGATTTTAGGTTGATGTTGGATGTTCCACTGATGACACTGTGTCCATCCAAGGGATCGCTTTCACCTTCTTCCCCTCTGTTTGGCTTATTCAGAATTATTTTACACTGTCCGCTGCATTTTTCTACATCTTCCTTTAACTTACCAACTTCTTCTTGTAGATTAGAGCATACTTGAGCGCACGTGGTATCTCCAGAGTCTACACGATTGCGTAATTTATTCAGATCAGAGGACAATTTATCAATGTAAATCTCTGTATGGTTTTGGTGAGTGATCATTTGGTCTTTCACAGAATTACAGATTGTAAAACTAGTAGATGTTAAAGTGTCAAATTCATTCTGAAGGTTCTGAACATCTTCAGCCACCTTATTTAAGTCACCAGCGCTGGCTCCGTTGAATGACTTTAGCTTCCTGACATCATGACTAAGATCAACAACTGAGTTCCTCAGTGAATCCCCTGAGACTGAAAGGTCTTTAAAAACAGTTCTAAAATTTTTAATCTCTCCTTCATTAGCTGTTACTTTCCACTCCAGATTCTTTACAACGTCAGACATTTTTGAAGAATCCTCTTTTTTCTCACATATTGCAGAGCAGATATTAACAGCAGATCCCAGCTGATATTCCATATCTGATGTAGTAATAAAGAGTCTGTCTAATGTTTCCTCATGTTCAGAGACTTTATCTTTCAAGCCACCAACATTTTGCATTATACTGGACAGCTTTCCTTCAGTCTCATCCATTCTATCAGTAAACTCATACCTTAGGTCATTGATTTCCTTATGAAATTTATCGTTCAAGTCATTTTGAACTAAGAGAAAATGTTTCTCTGTGTTTTTTTCCGTATTGTTACATTGGCCTTCTAATGTGTCAAGGCGTCCACTGATTTTCTTTTCAATGTTCAGAATCAAGTCTTTGTTGAATTTATCAAACTCATTATCAAAACGGATATTCAAAGTATCATAAGCCGTTGACAAAGAATTTAGCATGTTTTCAATGTCCTTCATATTAGTTTTAAAGTGGTCCATTTCGGTGCAGCACTCGGATTGTCTGCTTCTTTGTTCCAAAGAGTTGATGAGTCTTTCCAAGCTACTAATTTTTTCTCTGTCTTTTGTCTGTTGTCTCTTCATGTCCTCCAAACTGGATTGGCAAGCTGAGCAAGACTGCTTGACTTTTCTCTCCAATTCATTTAGTACTTCACCTCTCATATCTTCCATTTTCTGATTCATTTTTGTATCTGAATAATCAATGATGTTGCCCCAGTTCTCCCCATTATTTTGAGAATGATTGTTCAAATGGGTCAAATCTACATCATGTTTCTGAATACGTATATCCAGTTGATTTAACCTTGTTTGAATATCATGTATGGTGTCTTTCATCTGTGGAGCATCAGCAGGTTGTTTCCCATTGATGACGGTTAGCGTTCTACGAATTTCTTCCTGGAATTTTTCATTCATCCCATGCAAAGTGGATTGAAGATTATGAAGATCTTTAGTAAGGATCTGTATTTTATCTTCCAGCTGCTTCACTTTATCAGAATCATCTCTTCCTGAAATTAGATAAATTAGTAAATTAAATGAAAAATAAATTATAAGCTCATGTAGAAATTGAGAAGAAATAACATTGTAGCTAATGTAGGAATAAAAAGTCATGAGCAGTTTGTGAAGATTTTATTTGACTATCATTACTGTGCTACTAATAATGATTAGAGAATAGGTATTAACAGATCCTACTGAGGATGACATAAAGGCACAAGAGATACTGATCAAATGACATATAATATAATGTAATATAATATAATATCTTATATATAAACGTCTACGCGTGGAAGTGGCTGTGTCTGTCCGGCCCGGAAGTGAGAGGTGGAATCAGGGTAAGGGCTCCACCTCTGAAGAAACAGAAAACTCACTTAGTCACTAATAACACAAGCGGGGCCAGCACGTGAGCAAAACAAAACCTCAGAAAAAGACAAAGTCACTTAGCTGCTAATAACGGCAAATCGCTATCCCTTTTACTTTTCCTCCCGCCACTAATACATAACAAAGGCGAGTACGTCAGCAAAATGAATCCTCCTAGGAGAGAGATGCCCAGAGTTGTTCCTTTCAATTACCTGACATCTCTACATTTAAATTTTCTTTCTGACGATTTCAATAGTTTCTACGACCCCAGGCTTTTTACAGCACAGGCTTACACAGCTAGTAATATAAAAACGTTTAAGCATGGAAGTGTTTGTGTCTGTCTGTCTGGCTTAGAAATGCAAAGTGGCCTGGAAGTGCGAGGCTACAGCATGAAGCTCAAAGAGGCGGAAAGGCGATCCCAAGTTAATGAGTTGGAGACAAACTCGCTTAGCTGCTAATATACAAGCGAGGTGAGCACATCGGCAAAATGAAACTTCTGAGGAGGCAGAAACTCGCTTAGCCACTGATAGACAAGGGGGACGAGCACGTCCACAAAACAAAACCACCAACTCTGCATTTGAATATTTTTTCTGACGATTTCAATAGTTTCTAGGAGCCCAGGCTTTTTACAGCATGGGCTTACACAGCTATTATAATATAATATAATATAAAAAAGTGTATACAGAAAAAAGAGGAATGGTTTTCTTTATTTGAGGGAGGCAATGAGGTGCAGCGATTAAAACCAATGCCTCACAGCTGTTTGAGAATAAGATTCTGTGTAATAGTCAAAGAGTTGTAAAAGTGAAATTTGTAAGTTCTGAATATGTAGGGCAATTTCTGCAGGTACCACGGCTATCACCCACTTTCCTAAACATGTGCTTCACTGTCCAATATAAGTAACGTTTTGTGAATTTGCCCTGTAATGTGCTAGGCTCCTTCTCCCTGTGAGGTTGCAATGGAAAAGAGACTTAAAAAATGAATGTTTAGATGGACATTTTATTTTAGAACAATATACTGATACAGTAGATAGCACTGCTGCCCTATGGCAGTTAAGCAGTCAAGGTCCAATGTAATTGCCAATACCCATTCCTTTGTGAAGCTTGCACATTCTCCTTCTGTCCAAATTTGTTTTACATAGATGCTGCAGTTTGCTCCCTCATACTTTCAGGTTGGTTTGCTCTATATTTTGGTCTGGTATGAGTGACTAAGGTTATATGTGTAATTATGTCCTGTGACAAACTGATATTTAACAGGCTTTATAAGTGAATTTTATATATAAGTGCAGCATGGTGGTGCTAAGAGTAGCATATCCACCTCAGAGCAATTTTACACCATTTCAGTTTTAAATTATAATTCCATATTTGCAGAGATACTGTGATTTCTCTGGATATATTTCACTTCCCCCTTGAAACTCCAGTCTAAAGACATTGTCAGGTTGATTTGCAACCCTAAACTTATTTGGCTTTTTTATAGCTATATTTTTGTTGCACTCCCAATAGAATTTATGCATAGAAGTTTCATATTCTTCAGGGATTTGCAATCATTCTCTGCTTTCTTTTTTAGTTTCCCCTGTGGTGGTATTTTGCACAACCACCACCTGATCAAAGCACTGTGCAGTCATCTATGATGCTCGATTGAAGGGGAGTACTGCAGTGACTAAGGCTAGAAACAATCAGGAATGAATTAAGGACATCGATGTTAGGTAGAATAAATAGGGGGCTGGGTGATCATTTGGACTTGGAATCCCTGAAGATTGTGGTTTTTCTATGGCTTAGCTGGACTTTTTTTTTCCTTTTTTTCTGCTTTCTCGGCACTCTGACCTCATCATCATACTTATCTTTAGAGACCTAGAATACGATATTATTTATTAGATGTTTCCACAAATAATATATCTTTGTTATGTAAGCTGGTATTGATTTATTTTTAGTTAATTATTCATTATTATTATTCTTGCCTAATTTAACTTTTTTCTTTAACTGTTTTTTGCCATCTTGCAAAGCACTTTGAACTACATTCTGTGTGTGAAAATGTGCAAAAGAAAGAAATGTAACTGTGAGTATGTGTGTAACTGCACCCTGATGTACCCTTGAGCCTTATCTGTAAACTTAACCAGCTTGCTCTTCATATTCTTCTCCAGATTGATTATGTATATTGTAAAAAGAGCAGCTGCCTCAGCACTGACCCTTAAGGACATGACATTTTTAACATCATCAAATCATAAGAGTGTGTTTTATGACCCTTTACTTTTTGTATACAAGACAATTTTGTACCCACCTACACACCTCACCTTTAATTCCCACCTTATTATTTTGAAACAGTTGAGCTAGAAATAAATATTTAAGGAGATGAACCTTTTTGATTTATGCAAAGAGAGATTTAAAGGAGACATTACAAATGTATTTAAATTAGGAAAGGAGATAGTAAAATGCATGCCAGCTTGTTACTTTAAAATAAGTTCTTAAGCTAGCAGGGAGGGCACAGATGGAAACTGGTTAAAGGTAAATTTTGCACAAATGCTGGAATGTATTTCTTTACACAGAGAATCATAGGAACAAGATGTTGTTTTAAATAGGAGTAGTTCAGATTTTGTACTTAATATTTAGAAGAAG
>JANRMT010027041.1:95348477-95365628 GCA_026402145.1 Polypterus bichir lapradei
ATATAATATAATATAATATAATATAATATAATATAATATAATATAATTTCATTATTACCCTCCCCTCCAATCTGCGTAATTGTTGGTTTTGAACCTGACAGTCCTGGGCGTGGTTTGGGTCTTGGCCGGTGTGTGGTGATCTTGGTGTCATGAGACTGTCCCTCTGCTGGTCCTTCACTGCAGTCATCTCCTGAGAATCCATGGCAGCATTTCCATTCCAGTTCAGTAACTAGTTTGTAAGATACTTTATACTTTGGTCTCATGAAACTGCGGTACCTGTCCAAAGACAATGAAGAATACTGCTTGAACTCTTAAAAACAAGTATTGGTTAGATAGCATCTACGAGTGACATTCAAAAAGTTTCCGCACTTTTTTTTAACTCTATTAAGAATTTCAATAACAGATTACGAGTCACTTTTCTAAATAGTCACCTTTGTTTGCGATGCAATTTTCCCAGCGTCACACCAACTTTTTAATGCCCAATTACTACTCCTCCCTCCTTCACTGTTTCCAACAAAAATATTTAAGTATGGAAACTTTTTGAATGTCCCTCATACATATATAAAACACAAAGCCATTTAAAAAACACAGGAAAAAATGCATGCCAAAGATAAGCAGGTTGCATTATAAGAACTGCTTTCTAACTAAGAAAATTGTTACAAGGAAAGCCCACATGAAACCAAAAGCTGTTCCACATACTCAACCTCCACCTCATCCCCAGTTTAATGTGCAATATCAAATTGGCATTCAGACTGAACGGCTTTGATGTCATTGTACCTTCTGAAGACATTACAAGTTCAAATGACCTTGGTTGACGCTATAACAGCTGCATATCCAAAAGCCTGAGAAAAAGTGACACCACAAAATCTTCTCATGGCACCGTCAGTCTAATGCTTCCAACCCAGACACCTAATAAAAGCTAAAAAGCTGGCAATGCAGATCCACAACAGCTGACAAGAAAGAACTGATTTCTAAGACAATGTAGCTGCAGACGTGAATGTAGATGCCAGCTTATATAATCAAAAACTCTTTTTTGCCCTTGAAAATGCTTTATGGTAAGCACAGCAGAATAAGTGCATCCATTAGGGATTTCACAGGCCAAATTGTAAATACCAAAGAAGAAGCCCTACCATGATGTAAAAAACACTTCCATGTGCTTGTAATCTTCTAATTGCCTAACCCAGGTATCATTAACAAGGAACCAACTAAAGCTGAGATTGTTCTAGTGAGAACCAGGATCAAGAATGGGAAAGCTGCTGGCCCAGACCAAGTCACTCTATAGATGCTGAAGGCTGGAGGTCCTGTTCAGAGTGTTTCGTGAGATTTGAAATTGCTTAATATTTTCCCTGCATTCAAGAATGGTGAAAAAAAAAATCCCCTGCAAGCCAAGAACTATAGAAATATCAGTTCCCAATCCGTTGTAGGGAAGGTTCTTCTCCCATACCAACCTTTTCTACGTGACAACCTCTTGTGAAGCAGGTAATCTAACAGAGTACATATTAAGACACACCTAGAGTCTAAAAATGACAGAAACCATATGTCTATTTTTCATGATATCTTGGATACTTCAGAGCATGTCACTTTCTCTCTGTACTGTAACTCCCACTTGACTTGATGGCTGCTCACGTAGATAGATAATGCACTTCACTTATGTTCAATAGCAGATATCTTTTTTCCCTCTGCTGCATAATAGTCATTGTGCGTGTTGTTACCTTTCCTTCCTGTCTCCGGACCACGGTTGGGGAGCTTCTCCTTCCTCGTGTCCAGTGGTGTGAAGCTCCAGGGCCAGAGCAACATGCTCTGGGGTAAAACCCTGTCCCTGAGTTCCCTTGTCCTAATTTACAGCAGGGAGTGACACACAAGGCTTGACTGCTCCAGTGGTTAACTTTATTAAATCTTTCTTTTAAGGTGCTTGTTTCAGCTTAACAGAGACCATTACCAGGAGAGCCCCACCACAAGCCAAAAAATAACCCAGCCACCCCTTATCTCTATCTATATTCAAAACTCCACCCCTCAAACACTGACAACTCCACCCACATCCCATATTCAGTATGATCCGGATGTCAGGCTGCTATTTTAAACTCTGATCCCATCACTGTGTGCTAATTAGACCTAATTTGACTTTATTAGACTTAATTTTTTAACTTTACCAAGGAGTTCTTTTGTTATTTCCTGTTATTTACATTAAAGGTCATAGATCTTTTCACTTTAGACTTTCTGGGTTAATTAGAGCTAGTGGCAGACTTTGAATATTATGGACATGTTTTAATTTATTTATCAGTTCTGTTTCAGTTAAATTTATTCATCATGTCTTGCAGCTGTCAGTTTTTCCCATATTTATCTGTTGATGTGCATTGCTGCCAGGGTAGGCTGTGCTTCCTTCTCCCACAACCCTATATGGCACAGGTGTTGAACTTCGGGCCTGGAGGGCCACAGTAGCTGCAGGTTTTCATTGTAATAATTGACCAGTTTTCACTGCTAATTATCTCCTTTTCACGTCATCTTAATAACCTTGTTTTTAAGGATTTAGTCCTCTCAATTGATTCTTTTCTTCATTAAATGGCAGCCAAACAGAAATGAGATGTTAAACGAGCCAACAGATGACCAGCTAAATTGGGGCTTCAAACTCCAACCAGTGTCATGGCGAAAAATTGTCACCAGAAGGCTTTTTACCTGAAAATGAAGGCTATTAGGACTCAGGATAGGCAAACAGAGTTTTAAAGCTTTATTGCAATAAAACAACACAAATAACAACACAGACTCAACCCAATACGGCCAAATTGAGCCGAGCCCGGAACAGTTCAAAACCCAAAACTTATATATCATTTCTTATCACTTTGACCTCGTTCAATTAGCTCATTCTGCACCTGTTCTTACTGTCCATTGTTCATCTCGAGTTTGTGTTTTGCTTATTTCTGGTTGGTCTTTGGCCGGGCAGATGTTTTCCTTTTTCCTTCTTTGGGCTTTTATGGTGTCATTTCCTTTTCTAACACTTTCAAACTATGTTATAATGGTGGCCTGAAGCTAAGCTTTAATTAAAAAGAAATATGGTATATGCTTTTATTTAATCATTTTCTTGGCATACTTGATTTGCCTTCATTTCTGTGCTAAAGTTAATTTCTAATATATTCTTATATATTTATTTGCTAGTGCCTGAATATACTAATTTTACTTTCATGCATTATATCATTGTGACCTTGTTCACAGCAAAAGCCGTTTGCTGTCTTTTTGCTGATTCACCAATCCAGCTGGTTTCTTACATGCCTACCAGAGCCATTTTTTCTGTGGTATCGTTCCTCCGCTTCCTAGCCTTGAACACAGGTGTTCTCATTCCTCCTTATCCTGTCCTCGGGTAGTTTCTGTGCGTCATTGGTGTCCTGTTCTATCCTTACTCTCTTAATACTGGTAATTTTCCTTTTTTACTAGAAAATGCAATATGCTTGATTTTTTAGTTAACCATTTGCTTGACCTATCTTATTTGCTTAACATTGTAATTTATGCTTAATCTAATGTTTTAGAAGCTTTTAATTACTTTTTATGACTATTTATGTTAATATGTTATTTATGCTAATATAGAAATTTTTCTCTTCTATACCAGGTCCTTAATGAGAAGCCAATTCTGGCTGTTAATTCAACCCTTTATTTAATTCCACGGCTTGTTGCTGCTCTCATTCTGCCACAGCAGACATTTCCCAAACTGTTGATTTTCTTTTTCTGATTATTGACCTGAGAGATCAATCTTACCAAGACCATCACCTTTCTTTATGTTCAGATAATATGGTTAGCTGGTCACCTGTTTGCTCGTTTTGTGTCACATTATTATTTAGCTGCTAATTAATGAAAAAGAAAAAACTAAAGGGTCTGGAGCTGAGTTAATCAAAACTAAGGCAAAAGAAGTTAATTAGCAGTAAAAACAGGTCACTAATTAAGAAGGTGTTTAGAATGAAAACCTGCAAGCATTGCAGCCCTCCAGGACTGGAATTCGACACAGGGTGTCTGAGAAATGTTGTGTTACTGGTGTTAATAATACTTCTTCTCCTAAAAGCCTGCAGTGTTTAAATGGTCTCCTTGTGACCTCGGCTGAGGTTTCCCATGTATTTCTCCTGAATAGTCATGCTAACTGTATGTACTGCAGCAACACTTCAGACCACGCATATATTGGTTGTCTTTTGTGGTGTCTCACACTCTCATTTTTGATCTCTGATTCAAATGAATCTTGCTTTTCAACGTTTTGTGGAATACAATTATGTTAATGAGTTGTGAATTTGGATCATTATATATTTGGAGGGCTTTCATTTCACCAGCTTTAAAGAGAAATGAAAGTGTACTGTTAGGTTCTACTGTATTATTAATATAGGGGATTAGAAGTTGCATCTCCCAGTCGGTGGACATCAGTTTCTTAGGGTGATTCTCCAAACTAACTACATAACGGGGGTTTGGTTCTAACTGATACTGAGAGCTCCCCAAGATTTGGATAAGACAGACTTGCAATTTCAAGAGCTGTATTATTTAGTTTAATGTCATTTATCATGAGTGTTCAATGAAGAAATTCGATGGCAAAGAGTGACAGTGTGCAGTTCTTGACAACTGCAAAGAACTTGTTTGGACACAATTCTAGTTTTTATAGAATTGGTGCTCTTTATGCATTGGTTAATGAGGAAATGGGTCATACGTAGAGCCTGATTGGCATAAAACTAGGGTTGGAGATGCAGTTCTTATTTTACTCAATGCTGCAAAGAGATGTGACAATTACTAAACCATGAAATGATTAGCAGATAGGGAGGGAGATATGGATTTTTGAAAACAATAAAGAGGAAAGAAAACAAAACAAGACAAATCAAAGTGATTTCAATTGTATTGTTGGCTAATAGAGAAGAACCTAGCTTAATATCTGAATGGCCAGTTCTTAAGGAAGACAACCTATTAAGTGAAGGTCTAAAAATAAGGGATACAAGCAGAAAAGGGCTACTCTCTAAAGGCATAACAGGAGGGAAGTCTGACAGCCAAATACAGAATGTTTATATAGTGAAATGTCAAAATACATTTATTTGTAGTTGAAACATCTGCACCCAGAGTGAAAGAAAAAAGACACTTGGGGTGTTTGGATCAGCTCAGCTTGAATTACATCATTACAAAATTAAAAAATGAAAACTGCATGACAAAGCTTACATCATTTTATTGACTATTAACACAATGAATCAAACTTCATGTTATAACTGTAACATATATTCTGATATTTTTAATTTGTAGAAAACTGTTAGAATATTGCTAACTTAAAAGATATCAAATTTGAATTTTTCCATCTTCCTGAAACTTTAGGGAGGGGCTGTGTTTTTGTATTGTTTAATAAGCTATTATTTGTTTAGTCACTTGTTAATTTTTATTAAGAATTATATTATGCTACATAAAATCAGAATAAAGGCAAAATGACCAAGATAAGAAAAATATTCTCTTTCATATACACACACAAAAACACAGTTCTGGCAATTTATGACTCACTTCTTTTGTGGTGTGAATCTTGCATTTAATATACATAAAACATGCTAAAATAAAACTGAAGTTAGGAACAAATGAACACTAAGGACAAGTTAATTTCATGAAGGTTTCTTGCAACAAAAAGCTGAATTTATTAAAGGAACATTCATCCATTCATTATCCAACCCGCTATATACTAACTACAGGGTCACGGGGGTCGGCCGGAGCCAATCCCAGCCAACACAGGGCGCAAGGCAGGAAACAAACCCCAGGCAGGGTGCCAGCCCACCACAGGGCACACACTCATGACAATTTAGGACTGCCAATACACCTAACCTGCATGTCTTTGGGAGGAAATCGGAGCACCCGGAGGAAACCCACACAGACACGGGGAGAACATGCAAACTCCATGCAGGGAGGACCCGGGAAGCAAACCCGGGTCTCCTAACTGCAAGGCAGCAGCGCTACCCACTGTGCCACCATACCACCCTAAAGGAACATTGGTAAAGCAAAATGAATAAAATACAGCAAATACCTTCTGTTTATTTTTCCCATTCCCCATTCTAGAATTCTAGTGTAGTAAAGGTAGCATTTCTGCCTCATAGCTCAGTTCCTAGTTGGGAAGACCTCTTTGTGATCCTTCCATGTCCTTGCTTTGTTCATTCATGTCTTCTTTCATATTGTAGCCACATGCTGTTAGGTTGATTTGAAACTTAAAATCTGACCCAGAGTGTGTGTGCTTTAGTGTGCAGTGCACAGCCATCCATTCCAAGCTGCTTACTGTAATACGTGGTGCCCATTGTTAATAGGATAAGCTCTGGTTTTTCAAGACCATAACCAGAAAATAATGGAAAATGGAATTGATATGGTTCAGTGCATTATAGTTCCATTTAGGAATGCACTTTATATTATGGGGGGAAACTTCAGGTATTCCCTTCTCCATATGACACAATGGAATAACTCAGCTTGCCCACAAGAGGGCACTTGAATACACAGAAAATCATTTAACAAAAGGAAACCAAAAGTAAAACTGTTTAAAACCTAATGTGTCTTTTCATCTTTTATTTTTAATATACATTTTTGCTAGATTAGTCAAGACCTTCATGTAAAGAGTCAGATCATTAACAAGAATAGGAATGAAAGAAAATATGTTAAGTATTAAGTGGACTAGAATCCAAATAATAAAAGTGCATACTAAAGGGCGGCTGGCTATGCAAAATTTTAAGAAGCACAAAGAGAAGCCTGAGCCCAGGTACAAGCAGGACTTCTTTTATTTTTTACTGAAGTGTTAATGTTTGTTGTGCAAAAAAGACCATAAATAAAAGACATTTCCAATGCTGAGTTTTAAATAACAATGATGCATTTGTTGTAAGTCAATTTTTTGTTTTACTTAAGAATAATGATTTGTGTACTTTTGCTGTATGCTTATATAATTCACAACAGTATTTAGTACTTCTGCTTCTTTTCAGGCTCTAGTCTAGCATTACTATATATATATACAGTGTATATATGTGTGTGTATTTTGTTGGTGTTGAACTATGGACAGCTCTTCTAAGGAGACATGCAAGACAGAATTTCATTATATTATATACACATGACAATAACTTGACATGACTTGATGTTACTGTTGTGTTTCATTTGGCTCTTGAGTTGTTCATATTTTAGGCCTAGTTCACTTTAGAGGTAATCTGTTCATTTTATTTAATACATAAGTTTTCATTTCCAAAATAAGTAATGCAAAAATGAAGAGAGGACTTGAAATGAACAGGTCCATATTATACGTACATTCTCAAACTTTTTTAATCCAAATTTAGAGATCTGGGATCCTATCCAGGCCACACCAAGTGAAAGCCAATAGTCTAAAGCTAAACTAGGCACTGATTTATCACTGGGAATGTTCACATTATATAAGCTCTTTTGTATTTTTATATACTTTTATATTTGCTGATGTTTTTAAAGTTAATGAAAACCTTACCTATCTATCTGATATACTGAATTTTGCCTTTGGTTTCTGTATTTTAAATTTAGATAATATATTGGAGGCGGCACGGTGGCGCTGTTGCCTCACAGTTAGGAGACCCGGGTTCACTTCTCGGGTCCTCCCTGCACGGAGTTTGCACGCTCTCCCCGTGTCTGTGTGGGTTTCCTCCGGGTGCTCCGGTTTCCTCCCACGGTCCAAAGACATGCTGGTTAGGTGCATTGGCGATCCTAAATTGTCCCTAGTGTGTGCTTAGTATCTGGGTGTGTGTGCCCTGCGGTGGGCTGGCGCCCTGCCCAGGGTTTGTTTTCTGCCTTGCACCCTGGGATTGGCTCCAGCAGACCCCCGTGACCCTGTAGTTAGCTAAAAGCAGGTTGGATAATGGATGGATGGATAATATATTGGACTTGTTTGCTATGAATTGCCTTTGTTAGACAGATCCTTATAACTTATTTTACCTTTTTGACTATTTTTGTTTATTTAATTAATCTCTTCAATTATAATAATTATCTTTGTCTGATGAAGCCAGAGGTTTATGCACATCCTCTCCCCAGAAAGGCATTTTTGTGTATTCTTTCTAATTTTTAGTCTTTAGAATTTCCCATTTTGGGCCAGTGAAGGCTTAAAATCCTGCTTCTTGAGGTTTGGGGCCTGGTTGCCTGGGATAATGCCTATTTTAGTGTCAATCTCAGTGAAGTCCTGGTTTGGCTGATGGTAGTTGTGGGCCTGCTCACTCCTTTCACAAATTTGGTGTTGCTGCATCATTACACCTGGATACCAAAACAATAGTCTATGTGAAGCCTTACTAGTGTGTTATATAGCTTAGATATTACCCTCTTTTCACTTATACCTGACATTCTGTTCACCTTCTTAATGTCTTCTGTACACTGTCTGGTCGTAAGTCTATGTGTAATTCTGTACCTGTCCTAGATAGCCTCAAAAGAGAAACACTTACAATCCTGGCCACGATCTATCTATCTATCTATCTAGAAACACAGTGTATGGCATTAATCTATCACAGGACACACAGTGTCTACTTACCCAAATCAGTCCAAGATAAATTTACCTGTTATTATGACACGCACACAGAGTCACATCTTTCAGATATGGAATCAAATTTGGACTACAAGGAGAAACAGAGAGAACAATAGAACCACATCTTATAAAAACATTTGGGTTAATCTAAATAACTGGACACAACGGTGTGAGGAATGTTCCCAGGCTGCATTGTCTAAGCCTACCAGGTGTGTGATAACACTCAAGTGAGAGGTGACATACTGGAGGAAGAAGGGGATGGGGAACTTTATTTATTTTCATGCAGGATGCCATTCTTTGAAAATTCTCTGGGAAACTCCATTAAAAACCTTCCTTTCCCTTCTTTTCATTTTCTTTTGTACAATCCTGTCTATGAAATATTCTACCACAGAAATGAAACTTGCTAATACCATTTCTTTTGATTGATGAGTATTGACACTATTGGCACTATATAAAGTTTACCTAAGTTGTTTTTTGGATAGCACCTTCTGAAAAAGTTACGATAATGGTTAGCACCGATGACTCATAGAGCCATTATCCTGGACATGATCCCCACTCCCAGCCAATTTCAGAGTGAAGTCTTCATGTTTTCCACAAATTTGCTTGGATTTTCCTGTCACATCCCAAAGTTGTGTACGTTAGGTGAACTAGCCACTCCAAAATGGCCTTTTGTGGTGTGTGCATGAGTGTGCCTGATGATTACTGGCATTGCATCTTGGACTAGTTCCTACCTTGGGGCTGATGTTGCAACCACCCTCGATCTAAAACTGTACAACGTGGATTTGAGAATGTTAGGTCATATTTTCTTCTTATTTTTAGCGCAGCTCTTTTTTCTATTGCTATCATGATGAATAATACCCAAAATAAATATACGGATAACATTGATCTTGATTTCCTTGCTTATACAAAGCTTGAATTAATCACTTCTCCTATTTTTTTTACTTAGCTTTGTATTAATGAGTGATGTATAAAGCATTCTTTAGAATGATCATTTGAAGTCAAATCTTGATTCACTGCATAATGCTTTTTGGCACTCCTTACTAGGAAAGGTGCGACACAAAGCAAAGTCTAATAATGGTATTGTCATTCATGCCTTGCTCCTGAGCCTTTGGATATAAACTTTTAGTAAAGTCACTATATAAATTCTTACTGTAATATTTTTCTAAATTGTTTTAACTTTATGATCAGTAATATAAAAGCATTAAATAATATTGATGATCCTTTACACTGTCCTTAATTTTTCAGTCCAGTTTTTTAATCTTCTTTTTTAATGTTGTTGTCACACTTACACATTGTATAAGTAGGTTTTTGCTATTTGCAAATGGAAAATACATTTATATACTCTTTGCCAAGTACAACTTTATTATTGTCTTGATATTATTCCTCACAGGTACCACTTTTTTAACATTATTACATATTATATTTCTTTTATATGTTAATGATAGATGTTATCTTATACTGCATAGCCCCCAGTTAAATTGTGCAACGTTCTCTAGTGTTTACTTGTACTGTATTTGTCAGCAAGTATTAATTGCTTAAATTAAATATATTTCAGTAAATAGATATAATTATTACTCGGGAGATATTTTGCACAGTTCATAAAACTGGGAAGAGTGTTTCTTAATATATTTAGTGAACTGGTGGAATTAGACAATGTATATTTTTTATATCATTTTTCTTGTGTGAACCATTATTTAATTTTACATTTTATACACCCCATCGTAATACATTATATTTTGTATATTCATTCTTGATTCGCCCCATGACCCTGAACAGAATTTAACCATGTTTGAAAATGGATGAATGGATAGATGGATTCATAATTTATTTGCAATTTACTGGCACCCCATCCAGACATTGGTCTGTCGAGATTACGCATTCCTTGTATTATAATAATGTGTACAGTCACCCATTAAACATGAGTGCAAGTTTCCACTTATTTTAATTAACCTGAGTGAACTGCTGATTCACCATTCATCAGCCGGGCTTCTCTCTCAGAGCTTTTCGACACAGTGCGTTCGTGAGTTTAGGCACGAAGCAAACCCTGCTGGTAAAGTACACAGAAAGTGTCTTGCCATTTATTTTTATAAATTGAACAGATCGATCATAGAACGTTTCATGTGTTAAAGTCAGTAAGATGCTTCTTCTCTGATGTCAGAAGACACTGGGATAAGCTCTTTGATGCTGAATGGTGACAGAAAGGCTTTGATTTAGTGTTATACTGAGTGAGAAATTTTTATTTTCTCTTTAAGAATTCAAATATAATTATAAGCCATTTTAACAGGGTTGGAAGTAAGGTGGCAGACCTAGTACAAGCCCATGGAGGGCACACTAAAGCATTGATGGATAATGAACATTTTGTCACATATTGTCTTATTATTCTGTACTCTATGCTCTAACGTTCACTGCACATATAATGTGTTTGAGCTGCTCTTTTTATTATATCTGTTTTTGACTTAAGGGCAGTTTCCTTATTTATTTAAAAACAGTTGCATTTTACTTTTAATATACGAATTTGCTCTGCTGTTTTAAAGGAACATTGCACTGAAAGAATGAAATTCTACATTTTAAATACAAAATATCTGACAATTCAGAAGAGCAGTTGTTTTAGGAAGTGACATTTTGCCACATCATCAACTTAGTTGCATTTTTAAACACTGCTGGGTGACCATTCGATGAGCTAATTCAGTGACTTCAGCATCAAAATTCCAAAATGTCCCAACTTGGAGAAAGCCCGATATACTGTAAATGGTGAGACAATATTTGCTTTTCCTAGTGAGACGGCTTAACTTGCTCAGTATTACTGCATACATGTGTAACTAAATTTTTGTTGAGGTGTTTTATTTATTCATTTTTATCATCTCTTAGCATGAGTAGCATGGTGGTGCAGTGATTAGTGTTGTGGCTGTGAAGTTGACATGTTCTCCCCTTATCTACATAAATTGTTCTCCTTGGTGCAGGTGATTGGTTGGCGTCTCCAAATCAGCCCAGTTTTGGAATGTGGGTGAGAGTGCCTGAGGTGGACTGACACCTTTTCCAGGGCTGGTCCTTGCTTTTACATTAAATGCTTCTAGGATAGGCTCCAACCCCCTTAACTCTGAATTGGACTAAGCAATATTTCAGATGTAAGATACCACTTAAGGAGGTATCAATTTAAAATTTCGTCTGTGAAATTGGTAGGTAGACGTCAGGTCATACTAAACATTTTAAGACAATTTATGTATTGGTAATGTGTATTCTTTAAAGTTCAAAATTTTTATCATCAATTTTATTATTAAAACATGGAGACAGAGAACAAAAATGAAGAAAATGTCTAATGATACACCGACCCAAACCTTTTCTGAACCCACATGTTTGAGGATAGGAATACCACACTGTAATAAAAGGAATGGATGTAATGATGCAGAGTGCATCAACTGCACAGGAAGAAACAGTCATAGGAGGTTTGGAAATAAGGTTCAAGAGATGAAGTGAGAAAAGCAAGCTAAGGTTGAAGCCAGTATGCAGGAAATGTGATGTTTTATACAAAGCCCAAAAAAAAGCAGAAATCTGAGCCAAAAATTACATAGTGAGAAGATCAGGAGCCAGGAAGTCAAATACTATGTGTAAATCAAGACAAGAGACAACAATTAAAGACAGGGAACCAAAACAAAGAGACTGCATACATATAATAAGTTACACGGCATGTTCTTTGAAATAATCGGAATATTCAGACGATTCAGAAATGGTTGATGCCGACCATAATCCTGACCTGTTGGTGATGTCACATGACATGCACCTCCAATTGCTATGCATATCAACAGCTCAGCAACTACCCAAATACAATGGCGGCAAATATACAAAAACAATATAACATTGTGGTGAAAGAATTGAAAAAGAAACGTGCAGAAACTCATAAAAAATAAATAAACGAAACTCCCAAATTGTTTGACCTCAGAAACCTTTAGAATGACAGCTTAACATTTTTTTAAGGAATGGAAATGACTATAAAAAATGAAAATAAAATGCAGCTCTGTCACAGAGAGAGCGAGAGACAACAAGCTGCTACCTCAATCTGCCACTGAATCAAAAGGACTTCTCCTTTAGGTCCACTGGCTTGAAAGGGTTGTTCTGTAATCCAAGGCCCTGAATTCATATCCCACTGCTATACCAGGGAAGATAAGAAGTGGGGAAGGTTAGGTTGGGGGCTTAAATAGACTGGGTTAGGGGGGGCCACCCAGAACAAATTTCTCAGTGCAGGGAAACACATCAAGTCATCAAGTCAAGTCTGTGGGATGTTGGAGAACACTCAATGATCCAAGAAATGTTAGGTCTGAAGGAAGGCCTGCTCTTGAAAAAAAGAAAAAATGACCAAAAGTATTGTCCTTAAATGGAAGTTGAAAAAGCAACGGGAAAAGGAAAGGAATTGGTAAAACAATGGCCAAAAATGCAAGCAGTTTTTACAAAAAAGTCAAAAAAATGAAAACAACAAAACTGAAACGCTAAGCAAAATTAAAAAAAAGCAAAAAAAAAACCAAAAAAAAACCACAGGACTAAAACTAGTGAGAACAAATGCAAAACAACTGTACCCCAATACTAGTATAACTTGAGTGCTGCTTCATCATCTTTTATATGTCTGCACCCACGACATCACAAATCACGAGATTGAGTTCACATGAGTTAAAATGGCAGATAAAGCTACAACCAAGATGGCCAGCGGAATAAAAATGAATTCATCAAATGGCATTACAAAAGAGAACAACATGATGAAAAAATAGCAAAATAATCTAACCTAAAACTTTTAACCCTTAAACTGTCACATACTTGGGGGCTTAATGCACCCCTAGATGCCAAATACTTTTTTGCTGCATTTTGCTGCAATTCACCAAGAAAAAGTGAAATTTTAATGGAACACATATTTTTTTCATGCAAAGAGCATCACAATTACTGCAATGCTGATCATTTTACGCACTGCCAATGAACTGTAAAAACTATAAAAAAAAAAACTGCTGCAACAATCTATTATTATATATACAAGGTGCAACTGATGTGATGAAATTCAGTAAATCAGTGAGCCAACTGCACTTGAACTGGCTGCACGCAAGCACACAGAGGTAAACGCTGATGCTTTGTGCAGTGGCTCAATCCCAGGGACAGTGATGCTGCAGTGCTGCCAGGGTTGGCAGTGGTCATGAGCTGGCTGCTCAACAAATATACGGCACTGACTGATCAGCTCCGGCGTGCTGGTAAATTGCACTGGGAACCGAATATAGCCAGTTATAAGGGTTAAGGAAATGAATATCTACAAAATTTACAACATACAAAACCCAAGTAATCCCAGTGAGATCATGCAAGACTCACACAGACAGTGACCAAGATGACAAGTAAACCCTTTATTCCGAGGATGTGAGGCCACAACATGAAGTAAAGTAGGTAAAGAGAAGACAAGCAGCCATGGAGACATGTAAAGTTTACATAGGAAGTGACTGAGCCAAGTACTGAGCTTGCATTTCTTGTGATTAAAAAGATCTATTGTTTGACTGTAATATAATTATCATTCTCTTTCTCTTCTTCATATGGAAGAATATTTTTAGAAAGAAACACAGGAAGGGGAGAACTTCTGACCCAGAATGATAGCCAATGACCAACTCAGCAACGATCAGAAAAAGAAAGTCTGTCTAATGCTGCACACCTTTAAAAAGGCAAGTAATCTGAATAGATTAGCATTTAATCATTACTTAATTAGCTAATCTTAAAATGGTGATTGCATTTTACCTGTGAATTTGTATAGTGCTCAGTGAAGAGTGCTTTACAAATATAAACTGAATTGAACTGAATTGAATGGGTGGTGAGGATGTCGGAAGAAGAGTCATGCACGCAGGTCTAATAGATAGGTTGGTATTTTTGATTGTGCACAATTAACCTGTCTACATTTTCTAAAACAGACAGCATGGTAATACCTGTTTAGTACTTTCGTGAGTACAATTTCCTTCACTGAATCAAAAGACACGCTGTTAGGTCAATCGGTAAAGTCTGAACTGCCCATTGTGAATGTTGAGTGCAACTTTTTACTTGCCTACTTACTGCAGTTTGATGTATTAATCAGGATGAATTTTGGCCATATATGCATCACTGCTTGAATAAACACTGGCAACCCATGACCCTGAACCAGATCGGTAAAAGCCAGCATAGGAAATGCATGGATAGACTCCTGGAATAATTCAAAATATATTCTGATGTGTGGTTTAATCATGTGACTTTTAAATCATAAGTAATAAGTTATCTGCTCTTTGGAACTACTAAAGTATATGACTATTGGCTATTATTTTTTTGTTCCTAAGGAAATCCACTTTAAGAGATTCACACTATGCAAAAACAAGTCAGCTATGATTGTCATCTTGGGTTAATTCTACTTTTATCTTTACATCACCAAATAAATTGAGTTACTAGCTTAGGAAGTATATGATGTATTGGAATAGGTTTCAATGGCAGGTTAAGTAAGTGAAGAGTAAAAAGTAAAGCAAACAAAACCAGTTTTTATGGCATTCCTCTGCAGCTGAATGCACCAAGGGATTGTTAAAGTTAAAAGAACACACATGTGTAAGTGATGACATTAGCTGAATAAGCACTACTGCAACACGTTTTGGGTGCTTTTCTTCTCAATAATGGAAGTCGACCCTAATGTGCAAGGTCTGAAGTTCATTTCCTATGTTTCCATATGTCTGTAATTGTGTCTGGAAGAGACTGAGAGTCTGCAGAAACCTTATATTCATTCAGCCTGAAAATATATATGCAAAGTTTAATATTCTGTAAATCAATTAACCTGGCAGACAAAATAAGAGTCTCTAGTCCCTACAATCATACTAGTAAGGTGGTTATAAATATTTAGCTTATTTGATGTTTGTACTTCTTTTTTGTCATGGGGTTCTTCTCAGCAGGCAGTACAGAAAACAGGGAGCTTGTTTCCCTTCCCACAGTGGAAGAGGGGCTACAGATTAAGGAAAAAATGATAGCATGTGTTAAGGAGACATGAGGTCTGTATGAGTGTTTAACTATTAGCTTTTTATTAATTATTTGTATTTGTATTGCCTACATTATGTTCCATCATTACAACTCCACTCCTTGTATTGTTTTCTTAGCCGGTGGCACAAGTTGTATGCAGTTTTCTTTGGCCACACCTTATTGTTTGTAGTAATGAGATGTGTTGTCAGTCATGTGACCATACATTGGGGTGACATGTGATGTCATCATGCAGCCATTGACATGCTATGTCCAAACTTGGACTGAAGACTCAAATATACAATGAAAAACAGGTTAACACATGGTATGACTTGAGATTCTTTCTAATTTATTTTGACCTTTTTCTTTGTTTTCCTGCCTGTATTTTTTTCCATTCTAGGGTTTTTCTGCATGAGGAATCCATTTTTGCAGTTTAGCACATTATCTGCTGCATAGTTAACAACTGTAATAAGAGAGCTATTATGTTAAAGGCCTCTGTGGGTTCTAGTCCTATAGACAACCAGGAGCATGTGGTGTGTAATGTCAAGAAGGTTTAAAAGGTCAGTGCTATGAATTTAGTGGTCATCTGAAATTGAATGCTTACTAGAGACTCTGCAGGGCTTCCCTTTGTTGTTTTACTAACCATTCTTTTGCTGTGACTGTCTGAATTTGAAATCTGGCTTTGTATTTGGCTTAGGTATTAGAATTTAGGACTGATTTTTTTCACTTGGCTTATACTGTATCATGACCATGTCTTGTTCATAATTTTTCTTCTGCCTACTTTTTATATGGCAAAAGATTTTTGGTTCCTGTATTCTTTTGACTTTGAATTTTGCTTCTGGATTAGCTTTGGTGATTGATGTAGTTTAATTAATATAAAGAAACCCCTGCCTGGCAAGTAACTATTCTTTTGGATTGAACCATAGAAAATCTGTTATTTTCTAATTCCTCACCACCATCCTTTGTCCTTTAAGACCTTCTAAGTCTCCTAATCTTTTCAAAACCCTAGGGACAGATTCTCAATTATTTTGGCTGATGCCAAAGAGCCATATGCGGAACCACTGCTCCAGGTTGGGTTATGGCTATATGTTCACTATAAAGACCACATCATTCTCTAAAGAAAAGTTCAAGAAGTTGTAATAAGGTGTTAAAAATTATAGCAGAGAAGTGAGCATTTGTCCTGCGCAGATGGGTATAAATATACAAGGGCTAATCCTATGATCTACTGCTCATACAGATGGTAGGGATACAATAAAATACAATACAATACGATTTATTTTTGTAATTCCCAAAATCACACAAGGAGTGCCACAATGGGCTTTAATAACCATCTCCCCCCAGCCTTGACTATCTAAGAAGACAATGAAAAACTCCCAAAAAAAATCCTTGTAGGGAAAAAATGGAAGAAACCTTGGGAAAGGCAGTTCAAAGAGAAACAGATAGCTTGGGCATACAGTGGGTGTCAAAAAAGTGGGTAAATACAATACAATACACATAACAGAACACAAGTAATCCTCAATACAATATTATAGTGCAATAGAAATACAGTATTAAAAGTACAGAGCAGAATTAAACAGCAGATAATACTACATAATACTGCTGCTGGATTATGTGAATTTCCCCTTGGGATTAATAAAGTATCTATCTATCTATCTATCTATCTATCTATCTATCTATCTATCTAT
>JANRMT010027041.1:95383701-95416903 GCA_026402145.1 Polypterus bichir lapradei
CGTAACGGTCATAACGGTCAACAATGTCCGCCATGTTGAACTTTCTTATTCATGGCCCCATCTTCACGAAATTTGGTAGGCGGCTTCCCTGCGCTATGCATATGCCATGTCATTTGGTGTTTAAATAAAAATCTCTAGTGAATCAAACCACTGACCATCCCAGAGGCGCTTCTCTATAAATGTTGATAATATAAAGGGAGCTAGCTGAGTTGAGAATTTCTTATAAAATTCGACACATTAGCCATCAGGGCCTGCTGCTTTCCCACTCTGCAGTGAGTTTATAGCATCTTGTAATCCTGATAGTGTCAGAGGTTTACCCAATTCCTCTGCACTAAGAGTATCTACTTGTGGTATCTATAATGCATCCAGAAATGAACTAGATTGAATCTTGTCTTCTTTAATCTCAGTAGAATATGAAGACTTATAGTAGTTTCTAAATGTGTGCATTATATTTTTATGGTCAAAGATTATGTCTCCATTTGTGTTGGTGATTGCTGGGATTGCATTGCGAACTTCTTGCTTGTGGATTTTTTGAGCTAAGGTCTTATTACTTTCTCTCCATGTTCATAATAATGATGTCTTGATTTAAGTATGAGTTACTCAGTTTATTTAGTTGCTAAGAGGTTGAGCTCTGAATGCAGAGCCTGCCTTTTCCTATGAAGTGCCTCACTTGGACACCTGACATGTTCTCGATCTATTCTAGTAATTTCATTGATTAGCTCTGATACCTTCTTGGTTTCTAATTTATTTCTGTAGGAAAGATATAAGATAATCTGTCCTCTTAAGAAGGCCTTCAGGGTTTCCCAGAGTGTTTCTGCAGAAACCTCTGAGGATGTTTTTGTCTCTAAACAAAATTGATTTGTTTGGATATAAATTCTGTACAGTTCTTCTCTGCTAATAAAAGTGGATTAAGACACCATCTGCAAGATAAGTATGTGGGACATACTGATTTTAGCTCAGAAATCAAGCAGGCATGGTCAGAAATAACAATAGCGTTGTACTTACAAGATTTAATCGTAGGCAAGAAGTTGTTATCTACAAAGAAATACTCAATTCTTGAGTAGCAATGATGCACTGGTGAGTAGAAGGAATATGCTCTTGAGTTTGGGCTTAGAAATCTCCAGGGGTCTGATACTTTGTGGTCAGTTACAAACTGTGTAATTGTCCTTGCAGTGTTAGATGTCATCACCCCAGTAGCAGGAGACGTATCTAGGTCAGATATGCTTCTCGAAGATAAGGCAGTATTTCCAGGCTGCTTTAAAAAAAAAAAAGTCCAAAGTGCGCAAGGGCAAAACTCACCTGGGAGGAGTGGAGGTGCAAGACAAGAAATGAGGATTATTTGGTGTGCTTTGCTTTGTAATATAAGAGGATCCAAACCCATTAAAGGTATTTTGATGAATAAAAGACCATAAATTGAACCCAAGATAGTGTTTATACTATTATATCTAGGGTCTGTTGCTTTCATTCCCCAAATCTTTTTAGTGAGTTTCTAGATTTGTGTCTGTGAAATAAACTCTAGTGTTAGTTTTGCAAAACTGTATGTGAATTGAAACTTATCTGTTTTGCTCATCACTAATTTTCAGCATATTCCTTTAATATTTTTTAAGTCTGCCACATGTGCGAAGTATTATTTTCACTTTAGCAGCAAATTAAATAAAACTAACAATACCAAACGTTAATATTACACTACACTAAATTCCATCATGAAGACCACTAGTAATTGCAAATGTCTCCTGAATGTTATCCAAGCAGCAGTATTTACATTATTATATGGACGATGTAGTTGTTTGCAAAGGAATTCCTGGAATATTAGACATTCCTTCTTTACAGTGGCTTGCAAAAGTATTCGGCCCCCTTGAACTTTTCCACATTTTATGACATTACAGCCACAAACATGAATCAATTTTATTGGAATTCCACGTGAAAGACCAATTCAAAGTAGTGTACACGTGAGAAGTGGAATGAAAATCATACATGATTCCAAACATTTTTTACAAATAAATAACTGAAAAGTGGGGTGTGCGTAATTATTCAGCCCCCTGAGTCAATACTTTGTAGAACCACCTTTTGCTGCAATTACAGCTGCCAGTCTTTTAGGGTATGTCTCTACCAGCTTTGCACATCTAGAGACTGAAATCCTTGCCCATTCTTTTTTGCAAAACAGCTCCAGCTCAGTCAGATTAGATGGACAGCGTTTGTGAACAGCAGTTTTCAGATCTTGCCACAGATTCTCGATTGGATTTAGATCTGGACTTTGACTGGGCCATTCTAACACATGGATATGTTTTGTTTTAAACCATTCCATTGTTGCCCTGGCTTTATGTTTAGGGTCGTTGTCCTGCTGGAAGGTGAACCTCCGCCCCAGTCTCAAGTCTTTTGCAGACTCCAAGAGGTTTTCTTCCAAGATTGCCCTGTATTTGGCTCCATCCATCTTCCCATCAACTCTGACCAGCTTCCCTGTCCCTGCTGAAGAGAAGCACCCCCAGAGCATGATGCTGCCACCACCATATTTGACAGTGGGGATGGTGTGTTCAGAGTGATGTGCAGTGTTAGTTTTCCGCCACACATAGCGTTTTGCATTTGGCCAAAAAGTTCCATTTTGGTCTCATCTGACCAGAGCACCTTCTTCCACATGTTTGCTGTGTCCCCCACATGGCTTGTGGCAAACTGCAAACGGGACTTCTTATGGTTTTCTGTTAACAATGGCTTTCTTCTTGCCACTCTTCCATAAAGGCCAACTTTGTGCAGTGCACGACTAATAGTTGTCCTATGGACAGATTCCCCCACCTGAGCTGTAGATCTCTGCAGCTCGTCCAGAATCATCATGGGCCTCTTGGCTGCATTTCTGATCAGCGCTCTCCTTGTTCGGCCTGTGAGTTTAGGTGGATGGCCTTGTCTTGGTAGGTTTACAGTTGTGCTATACTCCTTCCATTTCTGAATGATCGCTTGAGCAGTGCTCCGTGGGATGTTCAAGGCTTTGGAAATCTTTTTGTACCCTAAGCCTGCTTTAAATTTCTCAATAACTTTATCCCTGACCTGTCTGGTGTGTTCTTTGGACTTCATGGTGTTGTTGCTCCCAATATTCTCTTAGACAACCTCTGAGGCCGTCACAGAGCAGCTGTATTTGTACTGACATTAGATTACACACAGGTGCACTCTATTTAGTCATTAGCACTCATCAGGCAATGCCTATGAGCAACTGACTGCACTCAGACCAAAGGGGGCTGAATAATTACGCACACCCCACTTTGCAGTTATTTATTTGTAAAAAATGTTTGGAATCATGTATGATTTTCGTTCCACTTCTCAAGTGTACACCACAAATGTATTGGTCTTTCACATGGAATTCCAATGAAATTGATTCATGTTTGTGGCTGTAATGTGACAAAATGTGGAAAAGTTCAAGGGGGCCGAATACTTTTGCAAGCCACTGTATGTTGATAGTCTGATCTTACAAGCAGTACATAATACAGGCCTATTATGAACTACAAAATAAGATTAGTATTTGTCACCTGGTGTTAAAATATTTTACAGTTATTCATAGAGTAAAACTATAGGGTGGTCCAGATCTAATTATGCAATTTTCATTACGCTATAACTTAAATTTATTACATAGAAAATCACCCGAAAAATCCCGGACCATCGAGAAGTGTGTGAACTGATGACATGAAGAATCGTCTTCGCACCAAACTGGAATCATCCCCGCATAAATCAAAGTCATCCAGACGATCCGGATCTGCATAATTAGATCTGGACCACCCTGTGTTGACATTTTCCATAAAACACTGCAAAAATCGCATAAAATTAATGATTTTTGGCTCCAGACTTCCCAAATGTCTAACTGTTGATTTTTTTTAATTCACATTTTGTTTTCTTTGGTCTCTCCGTTACTGAAAAACAAAAGAAGACTCACGTCACAATGTGAGGACACTGAATCTGTCCCCAAGAACATGGCTGGTAATCTGGCTTTACGTAGGTCTCCACACCATCCTCCACTACACAGCTCACTGATCGGGTCACCACATATGCACACCAGTTCCTAAAAAAAAACAAAAGAAGAATATAATGAAAATGTACACGCAAAGTCACTAATACAGAGATTTTTTTTCCAGCGTGTGCAGAATATTAAAAATGCAGTGCACAAAGTCCCACCCCTACTGGACAGGGTTTGAGACTGTACAGTATCTTAGTTGATAATCATTTTAATAAGCTCTAAACATGCAACTTGTCATAATGCAGTATGTTTTTATCACTTCAAATGAAGGGAAACAATAATGAAGAACTGAAGTATATAAAACCTGGATAATTTCTGAGCAAATTTAATTTCCACAATCCCCTTTTAATAATGCACACACACAGAAACGCCATCCTCAGACTCCTTGTATTCTCTTCACTGTTCTGTCCCTGCTCCTTAATATAACTCTATCAAAACATCACCGGTGAACAGCCAAGCCACTAACACTGTGGCATTTTGTCTGGCTTAGTGGTCCCTATACATTAACACATATTACACTGAAGTCCATAAACATCTATCATTTATTTCCTTTAATGAGGAACATGTTCCTGTATTCGTAAAACCTGCATAACGTTTTTTCACAGTGAGCCAGATTTGCCAAATGCACAGCCTATGCTATATTAATGTATATCTGTGGATAGGCTAAACATTTTCTGCCAGTGATACACACAAAAACCTGTAGGGGTTTCTGTCACAAAACTTTAGAGGATGCATTTAAGAACTGGACTGAAACTCAGATTTGACTTCTTTATGTTTTTAAACTTGAGCTCATCAAATGAATGGATGGGTGTATTTTTATACTTTTCATTTACTCATTTAAATGGTTTATTAAAAATTAAATCTAAATACTGTACATATATGCATCCATCCATTCTTAAACCTGCCTAGTCCAATTTAGAGTTGCAGTGATCTGCAGCCTATCCCAGTGTCATGAAGTGCCAGGCTGGAACCAAACCCTGGAAGTGGTAGCAATTCATTGTAGTGCACACTTACAACCATATCTACTGTGCACTTAATATACACAGACTAGATCATTTTAATGTAACATAATACATTAATGTTATAATGAATAACACTTGACTCATACATTTCATATTTATCTTGACTCCTGCTTCTGTATGTTGGGAATATTTACATCATTCACTCAGGGACTAGATTCCTGTCCTAATTAGGCCACGTATTTTTATTCATATAAAACTGTAAGCATTGAAACAGCTTCCATGCTCTTTATCGACGTCTGTATTTTTCTAATGATATCAGTATATTCTTTTTTTTTTTTAAACAACTTTATTTTTACATAGTCATATGCAGTTCCAGGAACAAAACCTAAACAAAGCAGACTCACTCACTCTGAGCCAATTTATAGTCACAAATTAACTAAACTTTCATGTGGGATTAAAAGCAGACAGACAGTTCATGCAGCAGTTGAGATAACATGAAAACTCGGTAGAGTTGTTTACAGTTGGAGCACTGGGAGGTTAAGGAGCTTACACGGGGACCCATAGTACATCAGAGGTGGATACCGACTATGCACCCTTGTGGTTTAAAGTTCAGTTTCTTGGTCAAGAAATTAAACTGCCTGCCTAAAATCTCAACTACTTTTGTTTTACCAAGAAACAAACTCAAGTCCCTGGAGTTCTGAGGCACGATTTCTAACCACTGCACGTCCTTGTCTTCCACATTATGGGAATGAAAAGCTGCTTTCATTTTTTTCTGTTCACTATTTATGTACAAATGTGTAAATCTGTATACAGTATGCTCTAAATTGTACAATAAAGTATGAAGTAGAGGAGTCACAATGTAGATGGACACCTTTTCAAACAGATTTAAAAAGTAATTCTTTTTGGTAGAATTTAATATGAGCTGAATAAAGAAAATTTAAAGAAAAACTGAAAGAAGGCTAACATCATTACATTAGTTATATTTATGGCACAGACTTAAATAATGAAAGCATTCTGCTGCACAGTTCAATCTAAAAGGTCTCGCTACCCGGAGACCACTTTCCAATCAGGCAGATGTGGAATCGTTTTAAAAGGATTCATAGCTAAAGGAAGGGCACAATGCCAGGGCCTTTCATGTGGTCCAGTGAGGAAACTGCAGGGTGTCCATTGTTGTGTTACATCTGAGATGGGTGCCATTACAGTGAATTCCTGTTTTGCACCACCCACTACACTTCCTTGTTTGTACATCTTCATTTAGCCAACAGTTGTTTTCCATTGCCACCTACATGACTTTTTCCACTGTATGTATTGCTTGATGCTTCCCAGGAGCCATCTGATTTGATGTTTACACCATCTGTACCCTTTGAAACTCAGCTTAGCTACCAAATATTTTACATACAGTTACAGGAACAGGACCTACATGAGGCAAAGAGCCTCATCTTACATTTTAAAATGCAAGATTTGCTGGACAGAAAGCGGGCAAGTTGAAGCACATTGCACTTTTGTTTAATTCCAATTAAAGAACTAACTGCTAGAGTGGTATACTGTATAATGCATGATTTAATTGAAAATGTGAGAACTTCATTGGTTTTCGCTTCAAAACCACAAGCACATGCATACAGTCAGATAAAGCAAAACTATTAAGCAGTACTACAACCACAAAAATTTGCACAAGTCATTGATTCCTTCTAAATGGTATGCTGTATAAAGAGAAGCTGATTCTGACACTGCAGACCATGTAATACTTTGTGTGCTTTCACATAGAACAGGGATAGGTAAGTGACATTGTTCCCAAGTGGCGATTTTAACAAGATTAGAAAGGTTATTTTTTAATTAGTCAATAAGCTGTTAAACTCTATGGTGGAGTACTATTCATGGCATATATTTATGTACAGTAACTAAACGTTCACATCAAGGAGTTTGCTAACACTAGTAGAATTTTATTCATTAGAAAGTTGCATTAAGGAATTATATTATTTGGCAATAATTTGTTTTCATTATGCAAAATGATACAATGTTTAGCATGAAAACTATACTAAACATTTTTAATTGATGAGAAATTATTTGTTGTAACAATTAATGCTGGAATCCTAATCATCACTTTGGTGCCTTTCTAGAAAATGTTAGATGAGCTACACAATCGGTGGAATATTTTGTCATGCAAACAACAATAGACATCTGGAATAAGAAAGTTAGCAGTGTGGTTGACAGAAGTTCTTTAGCAACATTCAGATATCATCTTCAAACTGAAACTTTGATAAAGTAAGTAGGAGTTGATGAGCCATGTTGGGCTTAATGGCCTGTGTCACGCATGCGCATTGGAGGATCTCCTCATGAGCTCGATTGAGGTATGTGATGACCTGCTGGACCAAAAAGGGGTGCTTTTGCTAACATTCTCTTCTCCTTCTCTCTCCGCAGCACTAATTAGCCACCCAGTGAGGTCACTTAACCCCACCCCTTCCAGTTTGTATGATGTAAGAAGCCCAACTGCCAGGAAGAAGGTGTCTTTGGCAAACAGAGTGAACAGCTGGATGGAGTTCCAGTGATTGACCCTTATTTCCATGGCAAAGAGCCAAATATCTTTTGTTGATTATTTGCCCAACGGGGCTGCTTTATAGATGTCAAGAAGCGTATTTTTGTTGGACTTCCTCTAATTAAACGGGACAACCTGGTTGGTGTCCCAACTGCTCTGCGACCTGTCATTCCTACACCTGGCCACACTTGTTTTTATCAAAACTTTTGTTATGTGTTTACACAGTAGATCAGAGCTTCTTCACTCCATTCCTTAGGAACCTCTTGGGCTGCAGTTTCCAAATAAGCCAGTCATTTTCCCGCTAACTGATCTCGTTGCTTAATTAGCTGGTTTTTATTTTCTTCTCATAAGCTAGTTGTGCCTACGATGAAAATGGTACACAATAGGGGCAGCAAGAAAAGGGATCGAAGAGCCTACCTAACTTGTAGTTGAAAACAAAAGCACCAGTTGTGAACCCAAACTTTGAAACAGATGTGCTTATTTTTTGTTTCGTATTTGCAAATTCAGATAATGTAGAAGTCCAATAGACTGAACTTTGTACCTCTTGACCTTTGACAAAATGCTTAGCGTGACCTCGATTGTCACTTCATAGAAATTCCTTATCCACAAATACACAAAATAGAATCACAGGAAAATGTAAAATAATTTTTACAATCTTAAAATAACAACAGAAATTAATTTTGTGACCCAAAACTGCAATAAAAAGAATACATGGATTAAATTTGCTTCATTAACAAAAAATTGCAAATCATAACAAAGTCGGTGCCACATTTCTAGTCAAAGGGGACGTCAAACTTAACTGCTATTGCTGATCTAATCACCTAAGTATGTCAGATTACATGATTATGAGATAACAACTTCGTGATGATTTTGTGATCAGGCATAATTTCCCATTTCTAAAGTATCACAAAGTTGCCCCTTTTTCTGACGACCAAACACATGGTGCCTGACTGTGCTGGTCCTGTATGAATGCCTTACGGGTACAACAAGTTCAGCTGCAATCTCAGCCCTTTTCATTCTTTTTTCCATTCTTTTGTGGTACATAAAACATGAGATATCACACAGACAAGCCCCTGAAAACACCCTATCCCATAATAGCTGCTTTATACACATTATACATCAGCTGAGCACTGATTGGTTGTCAGTTTTCACATGTACACAAATCTGACAGACTCAAACTGGTTTGACTGAATCACTGTTTATTTCAGATAACACAACTGGAGTTCACTGGAGTGTGGCCGAACTTCTGTAAACGACTGAAATAGTTGGGAAAGTCATGTGATGTATACTTGTAAGAAGTTTTCATAGTATTGCAATGATGTTTAATTCTTGCCATATTTGCTCCTGGGGACAAAAAAGTGCTATCTGTCTATCTATTATTAAAAAATAGACAAGAGAACCACTGTAAAGGGTTGGGAAAGCCACCTTATGTACTGTGATATCAACAAAAAAAGAGTAATCATATAAGACTGAGCCAAAATCTGACTGGCTAAAAGAATGAAAGCTTAGGTTTATATAGAAGGAAAGCAGGAAGGGGTTTGAAATGAGGTCTGAAGGATGGCATGACGAAGAGGCAGAAGTAAGTGGAGTTTTAATTGGTTTTTCCTTCTGGTGGTCTGTGGAAGAGGGAAAAAAGGTGTCAGTACTGCTCATCAACCCCTGGCTCTGTACCTTACTCCAAGTTAAGCCCTTAGACCACCTCCCATGTGAACATGTGTGACACTATCTATCTATCTATCTATCTATCTATCTATCTATCTATCTATCTATCTCATTGTCCTATTGATTCATCCATAGAGTTTGCTTCCTTAATTGTATTCTAATATTGACAACGAGAGACACAGATGCAGTGGTAAATGACCCAGAATTATGAAAAGATTGACAGCAGAAATTTTAAACCTGGGTTTTATTGGAGTATAGGAAGCATTAATATGTGTTACTTGAAAATTACGCAGTAGTTTATATCTTTGTTTCTAACATATTAACATCATGGTGATTTTCATTATGCTTTTCCAGGTATTTGTTTATGATACAATTAAGGTAGCAAACTCCACAAAGAAAAAATGTAAACTAATAGAGAAATGACAAAAAGAGCTAAGAATTTAAATTATGGCAAAAAAATGTATTTTTTAAATGACTCACATATTGGAATACTGGTTGGTACAAAAACCTGCAGCCGCAAGGGACCCCAGGACTAGGGGTTGGAATCAGCGTAGTAAATCATCACTGTTAATGTAGCCTAATATCTGTTTCTAAGAGTCTAAAGAAGGAAAACATACTGAGTTAGCCGGTGTGTCTCAGAATAATCAGTACCTTGTTCAGGACTGAGTCCTGTTTTGCTTCAGGGGTTCCCTGACCCTGAATTGCATTAGCAGCAAGAGCAGCAAAATGACACAGTGGTTAGTGCTATTACTTTGCAACTGTACAGAAGGAGATTCAATGGTTGTAAAGCTTTATCTACCTTCTCCTGTCCAGGGCTGGTTCTTGCTCTGGTTTAATGCCAGCCATAGAAGTTTCAAGGTAAGTTTTTTTTTTCTGGTAGTCATGGCACCAAAAATTATTGCATGCTGATTGGCACATGCAAGTAAGAAATTCACTGTACTGACAACAATGGTCCTATAAACATACACTATAAAAGAATGTTAAATGTAAGTGTTTGCAGACTGAACAGTTCCTTTGTATATGATGATAATTCTCCAGGATCTCAAATCTCACTCGTTATCTTGGTTGGTGACTGTTAAGGCTACACACACACCACTACATTCTCATTTAAAGGCACAGACATCTGCGTTTCCACCTTTCACTCACACAAGCCCAATGTTTTTAAATGATTTTATTTAACGTGTCTCCTCTGTCTGTTTGTTTGTCTGGCTCAAATCTTGCAACTGATTTTAAACCCACTTTTGGTATTTTGGAAGTGAATTTCTTCAAATTTTGTATACATGTTCAGTATCGATGACAGTACAATAATCCGTCAAAACTGATGCAATTACGTTACAAACTTCGCCATAATTAATGGTTATGCGATTCCAATTAATGCACACACATGCAATGACAGAGAGAGAATATAGTGATATATAGGAGCATACAAGTGAGAGATGCATTGGATTGCCCCCACTTGCCTCTTCCAGTGAGTGGAGTGGGTAAATATGCTTACTCTTGCGAAGGAGTAGCCTTGATGATAACGGTGAGGAAGTATTGCCGTAAGCTTGGTGTTCTGTCATCGATATTATTTTTTCGCAGCGACTGAGCGTTAATCCTGTAAGAGCCTGAACAGAAGAATAGAGACCAAAGTGTAATTCTTTTTAGTATTCGAATAATTCAGTAAAGAAGATTTATTATGTGATAATTTTAAAGAAGCTTCCCGTTCACGAAAAATGATTAAAGAGAAATCATTTGCAAAATACTCAAAAACTAAAAAGTCAATCAGTCAGTCAGTCATTTTCCAACCCGCTATATCCTAACAGAGGGTCACGGGGGTCTGCTGGAGCTAATCCCAGCCAACACAAGGCAGGAACAAATCCTGCAGAAACTAAAAAGTAAAAAATAAAATATATAAATTTTTTTTTTTAAGTAAAACGATTTTATTTAAATAAATGCACTAAAAAGCAAAAAATAAATTTTGCTTTAACCACAATTTTCGTGGTTGTATGTGACTAAATAAAATCGTGGGGCGCACTAATTCATTCAATCAATTAATAGAATCGCTACTTTCATCATTAAATCTATATGAATAAAAGTCGATGTATGTGTGTATGTATGTATGTATGTATGTATGTTCCAGCATCACTTCTGAACGGCTGGAGCAATACTCATGAAACTTGGTACACGTTTCTCATTGGTCAACTAAAAATACTGTAGGATGAAATCAACCCTAAACCCCCCCCCCCCCCCCCCGGGGTGGGGGGGGGGGTGATCTTGCGGTCTTGGGAACGACCACCAGAGGGCGAACTGGAGGTGACTGCAAGCATTCTTCATATTTGAGCACCACCGCACCCCTGTTGCTTTTGAAATTAAGTAGAGTTGACAGGTTTCGAGTGTCAACTGGATGATAACATACATACAAGACCACAAGACCAGCACATTAGTGAGTCTTCATTGTTTGTTAATTTATTTTTTTTTATAAAGTTGTGTTTTTTTAAATTATATTTTTCTCAAACAATTAAAAAAAAAATATTTTCCTCCTGAGCAATGCTGGGTATTTCAGATAGTATAAAAAAAAACAACATTGTAATTCCCCACCATGCTAAACAAGTTTCAAACATTGTCTGAATTTATTTGCGCCCCACGATTCCAGTCAGACTAACAGTTAGTGTCCTTCCAACTTGCAAAATAGTCAGGTTTATACAGTAAAATTTCTGGAAAACATTGATACCATGCTTTTAAGGTACGTCTCCATGTTTATCACTTTTTACTGTACTCTTTCATTAATGGAATAAATAGGGGCTGTGGCAAATGACACCTGTTGCCGTAGTAACCACACACACGCTTCTATAAATACATCCTAATATAAACGTACAAGGAGGGCCATTAATCTTCTCGTGTTCAAGCTGTTGCTTAAGGGATGGAGACTCCCTTTAAAAAACTACAGCTGTTTTATTAGCCTCTTAACTAAGAACAGCTGAGAAAATGTGCTTTTGTAAGCTTTAAAAATCCTTTGTACGAAAAGAATCAAAAACCAGAGGGAAAGGTAAAAGATCTGATTAAACCAATATACTTTAATAGGCAAGAGTTTTCAAATAACAAAACAGCAATTTTCTGACTAATCAAGGCTAGCATGAAAGCACTGTTTATAATCCCATCTTCGCCAGTAATGTTCTTTGCGCTGTGAACTCTTATTAGTCACTTTCCAGAGCCACAGTTTGTTTCTATAGTCAAAGAATCTATTTATGTTCACCATACAGTACCAAGAACCCAGCAAAAGGCTGGGTAATTTTAAAGTCTAGACACCATAGTGTAATGCTGATCTGAATTATTTATGTTGAGCTAATAAATGACTTTAGATTTAAAATGAATAATGAGAACAATGAATGCCTGGCAAATAAAAATATAATATGCTAAACTGTAAAATACTTGTAAAAGGAAGTGGGAAAAAATTTTAAAACAAGAATCATTTCTAAGTTTAGCAATGGGTTAAAGCTTACAATGCCCACCAGTGAGTTGAGCTTATCCTTGCTGAAAATTTCATTTATGCTAAAGAAAATGAGAGAGTAATTATTCATTCTGTATGATTTTCTTTATTGCTTTAACTAATAATCGTTTTTGTTAACCTCTAGAACAATTCCATGCGCTCTTCCACTCCCCGGCAGAGGCCACATCTTCTGGTTTTCATTGCACTTTGACCTCTTTATTAACTTCGTTCAACCTGATTTAAGATTACATTGGATACATATTTCAAAGATGTGCCGATTTCAAAGCACAATTGCTAAAAATGCTTCAGGGAATGCAGAATCATATTTTATCTACTTAATTGAATGCAATGACTATTTCAGTTACAACAGACAGCTACAGTAGATTAGTTGTGAATCCATTTGACATGGTAGCTGCCACAAAGGGCAGTCGCACGCCTCTATGCATGAAAATGTAGCAAGTACTGTGGCTTTTTAATAAGCCTTATTACCTAATAGGCAATGAAATCATCTACATCTCATAATTTTTCTGTTTTCAAAAAAGGCAAACAGACCAACAAGGTTGTGGAGAGGGTAAAGCTGTTACCAGCTGGCATCCTGTAGTCAAAACCTGCATTCAGTTGGAGTTGGGCTGAGTTTCCATGTTCTGTACATGTCTGTACATGTTGCTTTCTCAAGGTATGGCGGTTTTCCTCACACATCCCTAAATTGGCTCTGTGTAGGTGTAGGTTTGTGTGTAAGTGGGCTTTTGAATGGAATGGCACTTTGTCCAGGATTGTCTCCTGCCACATGCCTTGGGCTGCTAAGAGACAGCATTCAGCTCCCGTGTCTTTGGATTGGATTAAGCATGTTTGAGAAGGGTTTCTTTTTTTTTTACATTACAAAGACACTACTATAAACTTCAACCAATGGCCTTACAACTTGAAAAAAAAAGATCAATAATTCATTTGTACAAAATTATTATTATGAACACACTGGTGAGGCCTCATCTGGAGTGTTGTGTACAGTTTTGGCCTCCAGGCTACAAAAAGGACATAACAGCTCTAGAAAAACTCCAGCAAAGAGCAACTAGTCTGCGTCTTGGGCTACAGGGGATGAATTATGAGGATAGATTAAAAAAGCTAAGTTTTTTCAGTTTAAGCAAAAAAAGATTAAGAGAAGACATGATTGCAGTTTTTAAAATTATGAAGGGAGACTGTTATTTTAAAAGGAGTTTGTCAAGGACTTAGGGACACTTTGCAAACTTTTGAAAGGTAAATCTCGCAGAGTCATTGGTAAGCTTTTCTTTACACAGAGAACTATGGACTCTTGGAATAAGCTACCAAGTAGTGTGGTAAGCTGTAGGCCTTTAGGAACTTTCAAAACTAAACATGATATTATTTTAGAAGTGGATAGGACTGGGGGTCTTTGTTGGGTTGAATGGCCTGTTCTCATCCTGACTCTTCTAATGTTCTGAAAACAAAAAATACAAACAAACATGGAAGCATTCAAGCTAGCACATTTGCACATGTTCAGAGCCTTGGGGTTAAATCACATAGTTTTTCCTGTGCCTGCATAGGTTTTTCTCTTGGGTACTCCCAAAGACCTGATGTGTTATTTAGTAACCAATCAGGGTGTGGTAAAGAGGGGTCATAAGGGTACACAAATAACTTAATCTCCACGACGAAATAGCCATTTCATTGTTAAACACACAGCATCTTTTGGGCAGATTGTGCATTACTCTTTGATCTAAGTTGTCTACATTAGATACACAAGTTTTCTGTACATTAAATAGATTTCAGTAATCTTACACGTAGATACACATAGTCAAAAGGCAGGCTAAAAAAGTCAATCCTATCTTATAAAACAAACTGGAAATATAATCAATAATCAAACTTGAGAGCATGAGATCAGAAATGCAAGAAGTCAGAAGGAATAAAAAGTTGTTAAAAAGTTTTGTCTGCAAAAATCATATACTATGAGTATGTTTAGAGTGACTTATAAACCATCGCTCCAATGAGGTCACAGATGGAACATATGCCACGAAATTGGGAGAGGATTGTTACGAAAACAGAAGATGAAAAAGCAAAAAAAAACAAATACAGAGATACCAAAGGAAACAAAGATGGCATTGTGGCATAACATAAAAAAATCTTGAATTGTCTCAATTTACACTACACACAAAAAATAATGAGAAAATCTTAATACTCCTTTTAAAACCCCTAGACAAATTTATAGATTGCACAAATCTTTCCAGTAAATCCCATGAAAAATTAACAAATGTTGTGAAGTTCAGCCCCTTAACACAGACAGACATGACACCAGATGTCCAAAACACACGTTTAATATTCCCTTCTGGTTTTACAACATCACACAACGTACTTAACAGCCACAAATTGCTCATAGTCCCTTTTTTCTTTTCCTCTCTCAGTTCTTTTGCCGCCTCTACTCCTCGCACTCCATCCTCTTCCTCCCGACTCCAGCTCATCTAATGTAGTGATATGGCCCCTTTTATAATGCCCTGCATATGCTCCCAGGTTGCTCCTGGTGTGGTGGAAGTGCTGTATGGGCACCCGGAAGCACTCCATGTGTACTCAGTTCCTGATCCTGCAGCACCTCCTGCTGTGGTGGAAGTGTTGCAGTGCAAGGCTCTGTAATTCTCCGGGTGCCCCCTGGCGGTGGCCACGGACCCCAACAGGGTTGAGCTTCTAAGCTCTGATCCCGTGGCCCTGATGCAGACCAAGCGGCTGCCCTCTTGTGGACCGGGCAAGGTATTGTCCCTCTCCTGGTCTTTCCATCTTCCAGGTGTCCCAGCTGGGCAGGTTCCCAAGCCATCCACCACAATGTACAGATCACCACAACAGCATTGTGTAAAAAATGTAAATAAAACATTAATAAAATAAAACTGTTTATTCAATTGAAGTTGAACAAATCATAAAAATGGAATTCTTAATGTTAAAAAAAGTATGTTTTTAAAAAGCCCAGATAATGCTACACATGGGAACAATAACTCTCCAAATAATACATGAGCTTATTTCGCATACTGTAATCAGTGATGCTAGATTTTTCCTCATGAGAGCTCACCATCAAGTCTTTTTTTCTTTCTGCTTATTGCTACTTTAATTAAACAATATATATTCTTGTACTTCCCATTCAAGGTTTACATGTTAGATTTCTATACGTTTTGGATAATTTGAACCATGCTCATCATTGTGAAATTATTTTTCATTATAATGTCACCACATCGCCATTTTATGTTTTATTTCGCCTGCAGATGCCAGCATTTTTTGATGACCATGGTTATTGTGCATGATCGCCAAGTGTGATGACACATAACAGCTATTTATAGGGTGCAGCTCACTTTTTCCTTGTTTTAGGATAAAAGAAAATCCATAGCTTTTTTTGGTTAGTAATTCTCTTTCCTGGTTGAAAGAAACTTAGCTCTGTATTTTGTTACAGTTTGGTTAGTGGATTTGTTTTTGGCATAATGATTCTTTTGGCTTTTGACTCTCGTTTGTTTAACCTTACTTTTGCCTTTTCTTTTCCTGCTATTTCATTTGTTTTGGCAGAACAGTAACAATAAAAAAAACTCCAAAATCAAAGGGCCCATCCTCTGGTGTTTAAACTTAGTATGAAGTTTGCAAAGGTACGTTAGAGTGCAGACTTCCACCAAGCAAACAAAAAGAAAGTAAAGTATTCCTGAACATAATTAGTTACCCCAACATATGAAAAATTAAGAAAAACACTTCACTCCAGCATTCAAAAGTAAACTACATGAACCCCCAGTTTTGTTTCTATAAAGAATATCAGGGAGCTGGGAAAACACTTTAGGGGTCTCGGTAGTCAGTGGAAACAGAAGTTAAGTCCCAGATGGCCTTAAAGTGGAAAAGGACAAACAAGCTGTAATTGCCTTTACTACACTATTGGCACGTAGACTTATCTTGCTCAATTGGAAGTATCCTAACTCTTCTATTCTAAGTCAGTGGGTAACTGATGTTATATACTATTTGAAACTGGAAAAAATCAAATTCACATTTAGAGGATATGTACAAAACTTTTTCAAAACCTGGCAGGATCTAATCAATAATATTTTAGAATAAGCATATAAATTGAGGAAGCAGGTTCTCTCCCCTCTTTTACTCCATTTATCTTTATTCATTTATTAATTTATCTATTTACTTATTTTTACTAGCTTAAAGTTTTACTCTTCTGGCCTAGCTCTCTTTCTCAGAGGTGAAGGTTGATTTGTTTCAAACGTATTTTTGTAAAACTTGATTTATTTATATGGAATGTTATTTGATTATAATAAAATCAAAAAAAAAAAAAGACTTGACTCAAGGGTCTTGTCCTCTTCACCTTAGGGTTCTTGAGTAACCTGTTTATTGTGAGATATTATGTGTGTAGAATGTCTGTAGAATCAAGTACAGGGCATATAAATAAACAGCTGTCCACCTTCAAAAGAACATTAGCTGAGGGTGCAGGCCCAGAAATTTGTACTCATTCATTAGAATTTTTTTTCTTCTAAAGGAGTGAAGAAAACATATTATATAATTATTTCAGCATATCAATAATGCTTTTTTATTTTACTGAGAAGAGGTTAGCAAGAGCACCTCCAGAGTAGCAGAGGACAATTAGTAGTCCCACAATAACACCAATGTAAGGTCCTGTAAATGACAGTCATGGGAGGTAGGGCTCATTCCTGTCGTCTATGGTACTCCAGATGAGCAAAGAGCTGTATAGGGAAATGCTGCTCTAGTGTTGTGCCCCTAGGAGAGACATTCAATGTTCCTTTAGAAAACTTATGGACAGGTGACCAAGATGTCATACTTTGGTCCTTTTTTAATTTTTTCTTGGTCATTTTATGCACCTTTTTTATGCCAGAAAGTTTTTTTATTGATGCTGTATGTGATTCTGCACTCACAAAATGTATGAATGGTTTGTTCCTTTCTATATGTTCATCTCTTGTTTTATTAATGTCATATTATTTTGTATTCAGCTTATCTGTATTGTGGGTCTTGCTTCTTTCATTACTATAGTTATTGATTACTGTGCATCGTCTTTGCATGATGGTTTAAAAGGTAAACACAGTGCTGTCTCAGGTCATCAGAGATTTAACTGAATTACTTTAGTTTGTGGTTTACATTGTTTTACATTTGACTTCTGGTATGATATCTGATATATGTGTTCTGCTCTGCAATGTTGCACATGGTTGCACATGTTTGCACATTTGACTCACATGCACCTTGTTATATATTACATGTCTTTATGTTATGTGTCGTGGATTCTTCATTGTCCCGTGTTCTATGTAGCATCATGGTCCTGGAGGAACGTTGTTTCGTTTCACTGTATGCTGCACTACTGTATATGGATGAAATGACAATAAATACTCTTGAATCTTGAATCTTGAAAATGTCTCGCTTTGATTTTATTCAATAATGACTTCTGGTTTCACATTTAGGCTTCAGCAAAAGATAGAATGATTCTTGGTTACGAACTATGGCTTGATTTATGACTATGCTTCATCTCCAGATTCCTGTTTAAGAAAATCTCTGTGCTTTGTCACTTTAAAGGGACAACACCAGCAAATGCTCATGATTCTCGATCCACTACTTATTGTAACAGAAGCATCATGTAAGGAGGGCAAATGATTCAATTGTAAAACAGAACGGTGCTTTCTCTTTAAGAAGATGAGTAGATGGCGAACTGGACTATAGACATGGCCTCTTTATAGCCACTCAGATCTCAAGTGTACATGGACAGTAGGGGTCACTACAGGGAGTTTTAGTCTGGCATCTGTGTTGTCATAGAAGGAATAATCTTGAGACTCTGAGGCCTGGGCAGAAGTAATAAAGATACAGGGTCTGATGCTGCGTCATGCCAAAGATCACATTGAGGTCCGAGTCAGACAGAGAACTGTGGGTGAAAGCACCCTAATGAGAGGAAGAAACCAAATTTTTGAAATAAAGCAAGATGGAAAGGGATACCTTTACATGTAGGCCTGGAGTTTTATTTAACATTTGTTCTTATGGAATTTTACACACTCCCTATATAATAACAAAAACACATCCAGAGCAATACCTATGTGTCATCAAGGTCAAAACTGGTGTTTTTTTGTTAAACTAATCAACGGACACAAAAGAGTATGGAAAATTTCAAAAAGACCAAATTACTTTGATAATGATAAACAAAATTATGATGCCTCTCTAGGCCCATTTAAATTTTTTTCAGTCAACTGGAATGGCTCACTCTTCTATTGCCTATTTATTTGCCCATAACATCAGTACCACAAAAATGCACCCTTCTTTCTTTTTTCCATTACATATTGTGATAAAGCGAATAAGGGGTCTGTGGTAGTGTGCTAATTTTTAAATAACAATAGTGCAGCTCAGGCTCTGTGGCTGTGTGTGTGTGTGTGTGTGTGTGTGTATTCATGTGCCCGGGGTGTTTAGTGGGGAGATTGGCTTGATCGTGCTTGCACATGAATGCGTGATCAGCCAATTTCCTCATTGACGCTCTGTGGGTTGTAATGATGTCACGTGCACACATGGAGAATATAAAGAGCTTTAGAGGGATAGACAGAGTGAACAAAAAAGAATGAAAGAGTAGAGGAATCAAGGAAGTAAGATCGATGTGAGAAGAGAGTTGAAGCCACTGCAGTATGAAGGCAATAAAGTGATTAGGGGAAACCCTGCGAAGGAGTGTAGTGAAAGTCACTTCTAGTGTGGACCAGATTGCTCCTGCTGAATAGCAGAGTGCAGAAGCGATCATGGGGGGATACTAGGGATCCTGAGGATGCTGAGATATGTATATGGGAAGACGGAGTTGGGCTGGGTGCATGAGGTGTGAGACAGGCAGTTGGGATGGGACTTGATTGGGACCGCTGTCATTAGTATCTCACCTCTACTGAGTATACCTGGGAGATGGGTGAGTGGAAGGAAAAGGGAGAGAGAGAGAGGCGAGCAAAGAGGGAGAAAGAGAAAGAGCAGCACTGGGAAGTGGAGGTAAAAGACTGCTTCTAACTCTGATTTTACCCTTGATTTTAATGGATTACTAATTGGTTCTAACTTACTTACTAAGCCACTGCATTTTTATGGATTATTTATTTAAGAAGAGTTCACATTACACTTTGGAGACTTCATTGTTTAGAAAATAAAACACACAATGCAGTTTGCAGCAACCCTTGTTGTTATATGTCCTCATTTGCTCTAGTCCACCTTGGTCTATGACTTTCAATGTCCTGGGTTCAAGGGTAAGTGTGTATATTGTGATAGACGACTGGGGTCCTTGCCCGGTCAGGACGCCCTTCTGAGGAGAGGACCAGGGGAGAGGACATATCAACAGCAGTACCTCCCCCAGGACACAAGAGGGCAGCCCCTCTGGGTTGCATAGGGGCCACAGGCTTGGAACTTAGAAGCTCAACCCAGCGGGCACCTGGACAGCTCTGGAGCCATGGTCTGCAGCACTTCTGCCACACTTTTAAGTGCTGCCAGAAGAGGAGCCAGATTCCCATGCAGCACTTCCGCCACATCCAGAAGTGCTGCTGGAAATTGATCAAAGTGCACCTGGAGCCTCCGCACTCCATTCAAGGAGGCGGAAGTCAGTTGGCAGAGGACAGAACTTGTGGGAGAGGAAAGGAAGAAAAGATTGGTACATTGTTGGTGATTGGTACATTGTGTTGTGTTGTAAAACCTTAGAAAATAATAAAACGTGTGTATTTTCAGACATTGTGTCTCAGTGTCTGTCTGTAGCCGGGCTGATGTTCTACAATATACATACACACATACACATTGCATGTACTGTATAAACTTTACATAAGATGTATATATAGTGAGTCGTGCAGCAGAAAAAGCCACAGTTTTTGCTTTCTAGGGATTATTTAGTTACAAAATAGGTACACTTTTTTCAGAAAGGTATATGATCAGCTGAATGTACATGGCCTTAACACACGTCTCATATTGAATGATAATAATAGTGTTTAGAATTGATTGTTTCTCTGATGTAAGCAGCCTTTCCTTGGCAGAGGGAAGGTCCACATGGAAGGCAGCATCCCCACCCACCTACTTGCATGAAACCACTGAAGAAAAGGTCTTTGAATTTTATTGAATCAGATGGAGTCAATTTGTCTATGAAAACTTACAAAATTTTCTTATGCTTTCAAGTCTGCTTTTTCAGCTGTAAAATAAAGTGTGCTTTGGAAAAGGAGCATAATATACCATAGAACACTTTAATATTCTGTTTGCAACATTATTATTTTTATGATACAAACCTTGCCCCTGTTGCTCTTGTTTCTCACCATCGTAAAGTTGAAAAAGTTGTTTCAAAGCATGTAAAAAAAAAGATATTTCAGTGTGCATTTGTGTTACTTTACATACTATACCGTAAACCTGACCTTTGGAGGTCAGAGCATAGTGTCAGTCATTGTACAGCGCCATAGGAGCAATTTTTAGGTTTTAGGCTATAAGAGCCTTGCTTAAGGGCTCAGCAGCGTAGGATCCCTTTTGTTAAACTTGTCTTTTACAGGAAGGCCAACTCTTCAAAATATCAAGGAATGGAATCTTTAAACCTGTAATTTCTTTACTTCACTGTGGGCTTTACAAAATGCTGACTGAAGATGATGAAAGCGAAATGACTTCAAGAAACAAAGGAATCACTGTGTGTAAAATTCTTTTGTTATATTTATAAAACATAATCATCTCTACTGTCTAGTTATTATTGAAGATTAACATTCTGCATAGAAACCTGGAAATTCTGGCTTTCTGAAAAACAACACTTTTCCTTCTTCAGAAGAGAGTATTGCTTTGAACTATATAATTGATAAGAGCTATTTATTTATTATTTTAATTTTTTACTATATACAGTATCCATCCATTATTCAACCCACTAAATCCCAACTGCAGGGTCACGGGGATCCACTGGAGCCAATCCCAGCCAACACAGGGCGCAAGGCAGGAAACAAACCCCAGCCCACCACAGGGCACACACCCAGGACAATTTACATTCGCCAGTGCACCTAACCTGCATGTCTTTGGACTGTGGGAGGAAACTGGAGTACCCGGAGGAAACCCACACAGACACGGGGAGAACATGCAAACTCCAAGCTGGGAGGACCCGGGAAGCGAACCCAGGTCTCCTAACTGTGAGGTGGCAGTGCTACCCATTGCACCACCGTGCCTTACATGCCACTCTAGCATCACATTAAAGGCACCTAGTGCATCCTAATAAAAGGGGAACGGTACAGGTACAGATACAGAGAAAAACGTTTGTACCACAAAAAGAGACATTTTCCTCTAGACAAACTAGTGGGCAGGTGACAATGTTATATGTTCTGGTCCCTTTTATCATTTTTTCTGGTCTTTTTATGCACATTTTTGAAGGGTTTTTACTAATGCTGAATATGTTTCTAAACTCTGACAATACCAATTGTCAATGGTATATGTGACTCTAGAAGTGGATTCACAAGAACGATGCATCGACCCCTAGAGAAAGATTTGTTATCAGTGAACTCTACAATCTGGGGAGAAGGATTCTATCTGTATGAATTATTTCACATTCCCCTATGAAGTACATTCACAACAAACAACCTTTTTTATTTCACTATGAATACACAGTACTCCATCATTTCCCTTACCCTTTACTTAAAGAAAATGAACGAGCTTTATTTTCCTTAATCGACTGCAGTCAAATCTCTGCCAAATTCTGAGACATATATTGATTAAGTGCCTGAATTGAAGGTCTTTTTCTGGGGAGTACTTGATGATACCATGGAAAATAACTTTCAGCATTACTCAAACAGAGTGTAATGAACTATTCAGTATTCAGTAATTCAATAAGGCAATATGGAACATCATTCAAATTGTTCTCAGCAATGGTCTGTATGCGTTTTATACCATGGCCATTGAACAGTACACAAGCTGTTTGTTCTGGAGCAGTGGGACTTGGGGTTAAACTGCTGTGTTTGCAGAAAGGAACAGGAAGTACATCAGGAAGGACACATCTCAGAGGAATGACAGGGTATGACAAGAAGATGGTCCAATCCAAGAAGGCTGGAGGAACGACAAGAGGATTTCCCCCTTTCGGATACATGGCCACATTGACGTATAAAGAAGGGCCAGAGAAAAGGAAGCAGATTTTGATTATGATAATGGAAAGGTTTAGAATTCTGCTTCTGCTCCTTTTTCAGTAAATGATTACATTTACTGAAAAAGACCTCACTGGGGATGGACATTTTACCATTTCCTTGGTAGTTAGGTATTCATTTCTCTAAGTGCCAAAATCTGATTAGTGAATAACAAGAAAAGGCTAGTTTAAAAAAATTGTATGGATAAAAGTATCCACCACATGTGAAGTTAAAAGTACCCCCACTTGTCCTACTAGATAGATAGATAGATAGATAGATAGATAGATAGATAGATAGATAGATAGATAGATAGATAGATAGATAGAACAAATTTATTTGTCCCTGGGGGAAATTTGGCTTTTTACAGAAGCTCTTTAAATAAATAAATACAAAAATGGGTAGGTAGGTAGGTAAGTAAGTAAATAAATAGATACACACACACACACACACTTTGCTCTGAACACACACCAGAATGACTATAATGTCATAGTCACAGTGAGGCATTATGCAGGCATATTGCTGTTGGTATAGCGGAGCCCCAGTAGTGTTTCTTGACACACCTCTGCTGAATGATTTATGTTAGTGTGTCATGGAGAGGACGTACAGCATTGTTCATAATGACACTCAGTTTCATTCTCTCCTTTGCTACTGCCTCCAGGGATTCCAGAGTGCATCACGTAACTGAGCTTGCCATTTTAATTAGCTTCTTGATTCGGTGGGCCTCTCTTGAAGTGATGTTACCAGCCCAGCACACCACAGTATAGAAAATCACACAGGCCATCACAGAGTTACAGAAGAGGTGAAGGATGTCACTTCCCACATTAAAGGAACACAGTCTCCTAAGGAAAATAGTCTGCTCTGCCTTTTCTTATACAGTTCCTCTGTGTTCTGAAACCAGTCCAACCAGTCATTAATAGGGACCTCTTAAGTACTTGTAGAAGTGAACCACCTCGATATCCACTCCTTGAATAATGACCAAATATAGAGGCTCTTTGGTGGAGTATCTCATGATATCTTATGGAAGGAGTTATAATAGTATGGTGTTACTGGGCTGCTACTGCATACTGTTTGTCCCCTGTCTTCAGTGAGCAAGAGTTGTATTTGAATACTTGGTGTTAAGGTGATTCCAAGTCTCTGGTAATGATGTGTGATTTCTATTCTCCTGTTAGTCATTTTTTGTACTGGCTATCAACCTATAGACAAGGCTTGCAACATGTCCAATCTGTGGGCATAAGGGTTGGGCTCAAATGAAATGCCAATATAGAAGAGACTATTGCACAGATGTTAGTTTTTATTTAAAAAAAAAAAAACTTCAATGTACTGCTAGACAGAGATTTGAAACTCATATGCTTTAATAATTCAATAATATAATTTTATCTTTTTTTGTATCATTGTAAACAACATGGTAGCAGAGTGGTTAGCACTGCTTCTTCACAGATCCAGAGATCTGAGTTTGAGCCCCATGACTATATATGTGGAATGTGTATGTTCTCCTCGTGTCCATATGGGTTTTCCTCCAGGTCTCCCTCCCAAATCATCAAAGACTTGCAGGTTATGATAACTGAAGTACCCAAACTGACCCATGTGTGTGTGTGTGAGACACTGCAATGAATGGTGCCCTGAGCCCAATTTTTTGCCTTGCACGTACTGCTACCAGGATAGAATCTGGTATTTTGTGTTAAACTGTCTGAGATTTTAATGTTATTATCCATCCATCCATTATTCAACCCACTATATCCTAACTACAGGGTCATGGGGGTCTGCTGGAGCCAATCCCAGCCAACACAGGGCGCAAGAAAGGAAACAAACCCCGGGCAGGGCGCCAGCCCACTGTAGGGTACACACACACACACCAAGCACAATTTAGGATCACCAATCTACCTAACCTGCATGTCTTTGGACTGTGGGAGGCAACAGGAGTAACCCCACGCAGACGCAGGGAGAACATGCAAACTCCACGCAGGGAGGACCCGGGTCTCCAAACTGCGAGGCAGCAGTGCTACCCACTGCGCCACCATGCCGCCCTATTATTATTATTATTATTATTATGAACATGTAAAGAAAGTCTGAAAATGGCTGGATTGCTAATAGTATTATTTTTTCATTCATTTATTCCATAACTGCTATCCATTTTCTGAGTCAAGAGTAGCAACATACCAGAGTCACATGCAACAGTGGAAAGATGACTTATGGAGTGCCAGCCATAATACTCTTTTTCTAGTCATTCACCATCCAGTGTTGGTGTTATTTTGCCCATTTTAATATTTTCTTTTTATTTGACAATTTCAGATATGGCTTATACACTGAAACTGTGCCTCTAAGGGCTAGCATTCCAGAATCATTTTTTCACTGTTGCAGGTGACCCGGGTATTTGATGTTTATTTAAGCAAACTGCCAACTGAGGACCTGTAAGGTGTTTGTTTCACACACTACAGATTCTAATGTCCTTATCCTCTCATGCAGTTTTGCATCTGACCCTTCCCCTTCTTGTTCTGTTCTTCTCATATCAAATCTGCCCTCTTCTCCCAAGACAGTAGTGGATGCTTTTATATGAAAATCTCAGTTGCTTTGCAGTCTGTCACATGGAAAAAACTTTCATTTCAGAAAGCAACAATAGACTGAGTTATTCTTGAGAAATCTGTTTCATTTTGGACATTTTTTAACCTAAATTTGAACTTTAGGAATGCCAGTGCTTTGCAACCCAAGGAAAGACAATTTGCTTATTGAACAGAATAACAGGTTTCCACTGTGCTAACATACTAAAAGTTTCCTTGAATAACCAGTTAGCATTAAAATATGACTAATTAAGGTTAAGCTAAGAGAGTTTACTATTAGGCGATTGGATTAATGTTTTCTGAAAACGAGGAATTGCTGTCATACGTGAATAATAAATAAAAAATCAGTCATTTCAAGCAGTAATAGACATTAGCAACATTACTAAAATCTTGTCTGTATTTTTAAATCAATTTATTGTATTAAATTCTATACAAAATATGAAAACTTCTGGGTGGTTCCCACCTTTTGATTGCTAGTTTATACAGAATGTGAGAATTACCTTCCTTTTCACTAAACACTACTTAATGACAGGCATCAAGCTAGCAATTCTAAACACAATGTTCACGTGATTTGTGACTGAGTGTACTGAGGCTTTAAGAGCATGCAGTGGCTCGTCTAGCTGACCACTGCCAGTCACTTCCCACACTCATTTCCATGCTGTTCTTTTTTAATGCAACTTGGAAGGTCTGTTAGATGGCTCTGCAAGGTACAAAAATGTCCAATTTGTGAATTTATGTTTTTAACTTTGGATGAAAGTTATTTATTGGATAGTAGGATATTGTAGTGCAGAGTCAAGTCAAGTCAGGGAGCATGCACTGGTAGTGCAGAGTACTGCTGCGTTAAAGCATCAGAGTACACAGCCGAACCTTATCAACATTTTGGAGCTCGTCTGTTCTCCCTGTTTTTGTAAATCTTCAATTGTCTAATCTGACTTTTTCTCACATGCTAAATATTAAGAACACCAGACTCCTAGGTTAACTTAAAAAATTGAAAAAATCCATGGAATATTCACTATATTGCTTTGATGGAAGAAAATTGATTTCAATAAACATTTTCCAAAGAATACATTTTTTCAAACAGATTGGTTTATCCTGATCATGCTTAATAACATGACTGAAACTGTCATTGTCCAACCTGCTATGTCCTAACACAGGGTCACGGGGGGGTCTGCCAGAGCCAATCCCAGCCAGCACAGGGCGCAAGGCAGGAACAAACCCCAGGCAGGGTGCCAGCCCAACCGTGGGGGAAAAACACACACACACCAAGCACACACTAGGGACAATTTAGGATGACCAATGCACCTAACCTGCATGTCTTTGGACTGTGGGAGGAAACTGGAGTACCCGGAGGAAACCCACGCAGACACAGGGAGAACATGCAAACTCCACGCTGGGAGGACCCGGGAAGCGAACCCAGGTCTCCTAACTGTGAGGTGGCAGTGCTACCCACTGCACCACCGTGCCTTACATGCCATGCTAACATCACATTAAAGGCACCTAGTGCATCCTAATAAAAGGGGAACTGTACAGGTACAGATACAGAGAAAAAAGTTTGTACCACAAAAAAAGACATTTTCCTCTAGACAAACTAGTGGGCGGGTGACAATGTTGTATGTTCTGGTCCCTTTTATAATTTTTTTCTGGTCTTTTTATGCACATTTTTGAAGGGTTTTTACTAATGCTGAATATGTTTCTAAACTTTGACAATACCAATTGTCAATGGTATATGTGACTCTAGAAGTGGATTCACAAGAACGATGCATCAACCCCTAGAGAAAGATTTGTTATCAGTGAACTCTACAATCTGGGGAGAAGGATTCTGTCTGTATGGATTATTTCACATTCCCCTATGAAATACATTCACAACAAACAACCTTTTTTATTTCACTATGAATACACAGTACTCCATCATTTCCCTTTCCCTTTACTTAAAGAAAATGAACAAGCTCTATTTTCCTTAATCGACTGCAGTCAAATCTCTGCCAAATTCTGAGACATATATTGATTAAGTGCCTGAATTGAAGGTCTTTTTCTGGGGAGTACTTGATGATACCATGGAAAATAACTTTCAGCATTACTCAAATAGGTCTCCTAACGAAGCGAACCCAGGTCTCCTAACTGTGCTACCACTGCGCCACTGTGCCGCCCCTGACTGAAATGATTTACCCAAAATTTTACCTTTTTGCTCTTAGACAGATTAACTCCTCTGTTCCAACCATGAGAGCATGGCTATAATTGTGTCGGGAGTTGAAGCAGTATGTAATAAATACTACACTCTTTTCATTCTCTATTGTGATTGAAGGGAGTGGCACAGTGAGTGTTGTTGATGTTTTATGGATCCAAAAGCCTGGGTTTGCATCCCATGTCTGTTCATGGTTTACACATTCCCCTTGTCCTGCCTGAGGCTTTCTTACTACGTAGCAAAAGATGTGAGTTGGATGAATTAGCAATTGGCCTTGAAATGTATTTCTGTAGAATTATTCCTCCCCAGTGACATAATAAAACCATTACATTATCCCTTTATTTAACATATTACGCCTCTTGAAGCCATACTCTAGTACTTTTTACACTGGCCCAAAGAAGACATGTAAGCACTCATGGCAGTTTCAAATGATGGCAGTCTTAAATAGGCTGCAAACATCAAAGTGCAATGCTAATTATGCAGACATATAATAAAATACTGGATGACATGGGCATTGTCAGATGCTTTAAACAGTTCTGAGAAAAAAAAAGGTTAGTAAGCTTAAATAAGGATTAAAAAATTCAAAGATAATAACAAGAGTGGCTCTGATAGCAAAATCACATGATTACTACTTATGAAATCAACATACAAATAATGCCCTGTCTTAGTACTCTTGTTTATGTACAAATGAACTGTGTGGAAATCAGACTGTACTGCTTAGCATTTTCATCTAATTCTTGGTAGTTGGGGAAAGAGTCCTAAAACACCCTTTTTTGAAACCTTAATTGGGGTCTTTCTAAATATTTCTTCTTCTTCTTTTGGCTGCTCCCATTAGGGGTCGCCACAGCAGATCATCTTCTTCCATAACTTTCTGTCCTCTGCATCTTGTTCTGTTACACCCATCACCTGCATGTCCTCTCTCACCCCATCCATAAACCTTCTCTCAGGCCTTCCTCTTTTTCTCTTCCATGGAAGCTCTATCCTAAGCATCCTTCTCTCAATACAACAAATATAAATAGCACAAATCAGCACAATCATTATGAAAATTATAAAAAGGGATTGAATTCAGTACAATACTAAAAGTCTGTACATAAAAAAAATTATGACAAATGGAGCAACATTCTGTTCCTGCAGGTTTTCATTCTAACCCATTTCTTAATTAGTGACCAGTTTTTGCTGCTAATTAACTTATTTTGCCTTCATTTTAACTGACTTGCTTTTTTAAGATGTATTACTCTGAATTGCTTTACTTTATTTTCTCCTTAAGCAGCACCCAAACAGAAATGAGTTGTGAGTTAAGCCAACAGATGACCAGCTAAGTCAGGTTCCCAAACTCCAACCAGTTTCTTAATTAGAAGCTATTTCTTAATTAAACCTGTTATTTAATTTCACAGCTTGTTGGTCCTCTCAGTTTTGCCAAAACAGACATTTCCAAAACTGTTTTTTTTAAGGAACACGGTTAAAATGTTTTGAGGACCTGAGCGAATCAACATTTCCAAGATCTTCAACTTTCTTTCTTTTCAGATATTGTATGAACGACACAGGTTGCTGGTTGTGTGTTGGCTCATTTTTTTCTCTCATTATTGCTTGGCTGCTAATTAAATAGAAGAAACAATTAGGAGTCTGAGTCTTAAATAGAAAGCCAATTAAAATTAAGGAAAATGAAGTTAATTAGTAGCAAAAATTGGTGATTAGTTAATAAAAGGGTTTGAATGCGGCCCCTCCAGGTCTGAAGTTGGAGATCCTTGTTCTACAGTATTTTGCTTTACTTACAGTTGAGCATCTTGATTGATGAAATGACTTCTCTTGTGATCACCATTTCTGCATCTGCTAAATGTTTCTATCTGTCCATCCATTTTCTGAACCCACACTTATTTTTATGGCAGAGTGGTGGGGAGATACATCCCAGCCCAGCGGCTTTGGGTACACTCTTAAAAATGCTGCTTGTTTAATGGCACTTTATGATTCTTTACTGAGTTGTGTGGTTCCTCTTGGAGCCATTGCTTGACTAAGCACCATTTCATCCTGGGAAGGGTTCTTTTATAATGAAGTTGGTTCTTTGTGCTTTGAAAAAACTTCCTAATATGTAGAAAAAATCTGAAATCTTTAATGTATGGTAGGCTGCCTAGCAGGCCACTAACATATTAAGAAAACCTGGAGTTAGTCTGTGTTATACCCACTGGTGTTTCACAAACCTGTTGCCACCTACTCATGGTCATTTACTGTACAGAGCTTGTTACAGATCTAAATAAATAAATGGTCTTTCTGGTATCTCCATCTGTATGGGTCTTATGAAAACCAAATGAAGAACAACTCTGGAACCTTAATTTTTAAGAGTGTACAAGGCAGGAACCAACACGGGATACGATAGCAATCTATCACAGGGCATGCTCATTCACATCCACCAAATTTACATTTGCCAGCTGAATTAACCTAAATGTTTTTGGGATGTAATAGCAAATCTGAGTTCTTAGAGAAGACATAAAGACAAGGGGACCACTTACAAAACCAACACATACATTGTTCATGAAAGAAATAAAACCCAAGTCTCCAAGGTTTGCAATTTATCAATAACAACCACTGCTTCTCTATGCTCTAAACTGGTAACATTTTCATGTAATCAGTCAATACATGAAATAGTTTAGAGAATGATCTTTACAGAATAAAGGCTGCTTATTAAATAAATGACTCAATTTCTTCTAGAAATTTCTTTCTTGATTACTTCATTTTAATAATTGTTATATGTGACGTTTACCAGCTATACTTTAGATTTTCTAGATGTAAAAAATGAGCAGTCCTTTTCTTGTGAATCACAGTTATAGATTTAATGACAGAAATATAACACTTGACCTTTATGTGCAGCCTATCTGAGTAGGTCCAGACATTCAGCACAAGCAATAATCATACTCAAGATTTCACTTTGCAAGTGTACAGTTGTAAGAAGAGATGAAGCGAGTCATTTTATTAGGTTACTAACTAATTAGCAGCAAATTTTCATCTGACTTATCAAATCTAATTGTGTTTATAAAGGGTAAATAAGACTACAGTATGTCTTTGCTCTCATTTAGTGTGGTTTTACAATTTAATATTATTAGGTCAGGTGATACCTGACATAGCTAATGTAGATCCTCACAATTGTAGCATGAAACAGGGAGTGTCACCAAAGGAAACAAATGAGTCCAGGAAAGGACTAGTTTAGGACAGATTAATGAGAGTCATAACTGAGTGAGATATGCTACCAGTACTTAATATTGAAATATTTTAGACCTAAAACTAAACAGTTCCATTATTCACCTCCTACACAGTTGACAGACGATTGATTAATCTTGGGCAGCAAAGTCATTAGCTCAATCATAGACTACTAGTGTCTACTGCAACTAACATTTTGGAATAATCTTGTATTATTATTATACCAGTAACGGTGTACTGCACGATAACATGCAGTAAAAACACTTGACTTGAGCATTCCTAGTTTTCATCCTCTTTCTTTCTCTTTCTCTATTTAGCATTAGTTTTCTCAGAGGTTGATGCGCTTGCTCCTTCCTGAGCAGCTCTTCTTTTCTACAACCTAGCAGCCCGCTGCTTCTCTTCTTTTGTCGGCATCTTTTCGCATTAAAACTGATTAAGTTAGTTTTTGTGTTGCAATTACTTAGTACGTTTTCTTTAATTTTTCACTTAAGCTGGCACTTAAGTCTTCACTCTGCCTCAAGAATGATTAGCGAAGGTGGTAGGGAATGAGAACGGCGCCCATATGCATGCACCGCATGTCCGCCCTGCTGCTCGCTGCCGAGAGTTGATTCTACAATAAAATAAAATAAAATAATAAAAAGAGTAATAAAAATCATCACCCCGAAAGCGGATAGTAGACGTCACGTAATATATGTGTGCCAAATTTCTGGTCAATAGTTCAAACGGTTTGCGAGCTACAGGTGATTTAAAATCCTGGACAGACAAACGAACAGCCATGGTAGTGTATTATATAGAAAGATATGAAATGCTAATCCTTATCTAACTTGATTCCAAATTGCTCTGCCATGAGCGTGTTGATCGAGAAAAGTAATACAGAGTGATTCAGATTAAATGCTGATCAGATTAACCTTTTTCAACAAATTTTCCTTGGTCTGGAAGAGATCAATCCAAGCCACTTCCACTTCAATTTGATTTTATAAAGCACAGCTTCCTTTTGATCAAATCATAACCTGAAGTCATTTACAAATTATTCCATCCATTTGTTTTTTCGAACCTGCTAAATTCAGTTGTAAGGCCGCCAAAAACTGAACGCTTTCCCAGTAACACAGGTCTCAAGACTAGAATCAGTTCTGGAGAGGGTCCGTCACAGGGGACAACATATGCATTAACCCACATTGGGCCAATTCAGAGTCACCAATAAACCTCACCTGCATGTGAGAGGAAAACCAAAGTACTAGTGGAAGAGATGGCACGAGGAGAACATGCTGCCCAGGTTGGGGTTCAAACTAACGGCAGCACCAACCATGCTGCCCACATTTACAAATACGATTAAAATAAAAGTCAGTAGGTCATCCATAAACACACAAAACACCATGTAATAAAAACAAAAATAAAAAATGTAAACAAATCCACAGACATTATTAATTTTTTTAATTGATGTAAATAAGAGAAAAGCAGTGTTTACTAAAGATCTTTTGATTGTCAGAGATGGAAATAGGCCAATTGGTGATGACATTATTTGTTTAAAGTAGAGTGCGTGAAAAATAATGCATTAACATCCTTATTTCATAAAGCTATGTCTAAGGAATTGGAAAATGACATAGTGACTCATGATGTTGGGGATTTTTTTAGATTAGATGATAAATTTGGGTTGGAAATTAGGCAAACCTCTTACAGAAAGAAAGAAAGAAAGAAAGAAAGAAAGAAAGAAAGAAAGAAAGAAAGAAAGAACAATAACTTGATTACTTCCTGTGGGTAAAATGGGTACAGTAGAAATTATGCGTTAATGTTTCTAAAAGCAGGAGGAAAAGACGTGTTAAAGAAAATGAATGTCTATTGCTCTGATTCAGGGTGTTTTAAGTCAGATTGCCCTGAAATTACAGAGAGACTAATGTGCTTTCTATTTCAAGTTGATTACTGAGTTTCTTTGACCCAAACATAGGAATTTATTTCTTTTAATTAATTTACATGCAACATTTCCCATGTAGCCTTTTATTGATTCAGGTGCTACTTAAATTTCTGATAGTTTGTCTTTGGTAAAGAAATTAAAAATAAAGATGTTAAATTTGGCAGCCAAGATCAAGCTTTTACTGCTGAAGGGGAATAATACAGTAAATCAGATTACTTGGCCAATTAAGATGACCATGGAGGTTTCTCATAAATGGTGTAAATGTTCACCAACACCTAAAGTAATTTTTGACTATACCCTGAAAATAGAAATATCATATTAAGTGTGGAGTACCTTTTCTTTCCAAAATCTGATTGACCCTTCCTTACAATCTTGTTGTAGCTTCCATACCCACCTGTTGCAGGGATTTTTTCTGATGTCTTTAGCCAAGACAGATCAGTAGAATTATCACCACACTAGGATTATGAGTGGACTGTTAATGTGTTCCTGGACTTACCTCTACAGAAGCTAAGGTAATGGATGCTTATGTAAAATATAATTTGACATATAACAGTCCAATTATTGTATGTTATATTTTTGTTCAGGAAAAGAGTGACTCTCTTCCATTAGATAGATAGATAGATAGATAGATAGATAGATAGATAGATAGATAG
>JANRMT010027041.1:95416913-95443785 GCA_026402145.1 Polypterus bichir lapradei
TAGATAGATAGATAGATAGATAGATAGATAGATAGATAGATAGATAGATAGATAGATAGATAGTAGTTAATTTTATTCTAAGGCAAAGCACAAGACACTAAATGGTATGTGTTGTAAAAGCAGAGACATAAATGGTTTATAACATGTCCACCCCCCTCCCTTCACCAAAGATTGAGATGAAACACAGGTATATGAGGGTATGAGTTGAATTCATGGCATCCCACCTCTTCTTGAGTTACCCATCAAGTCCCATGTGCAGTCTTGCAAGTTAATTAATTGAAATTGACAATATCATTTGTCCCCAGTGGGAAGTTTGGCAATTCCTGCTCTGCACAAATTATAAGATAACCATTAAAACAACAGTCCACATTTTATAATCTATTTTCTTCTCCATCAAGTCTACATTTTTTATTAATTTTTGAAATGCTTACTGCCCGTTATCTAATCAGAATTTGTGGAGGAAATGAATGGAAATTGTCCATCAACAAGACTGCTGCTCATTCCAGATGCCTAGTGATGCCATATGGCTGCTGACCAACAGTCAATTTTTTGCACGTATCTGTAACTCACTCTAGACAAAGGCAGATTTCCATATAATGAGCAAATATTGTTTAGTACAGCAACATTCATTGGAATGGAATTTATTTTTAACTGGTAGGGAACTAAACTCACTGATTTGCTCAATTAATTGCAGGCATCCCACAAATAAAAGCAATATTTTTGGAGCAGTTTAATAATTCGCATTGAGCACAAAAGGTTTAGCTATGGAATCAGATATTTGTATCCATAGAAATAAGAATCACCCTGCTAGGTTTTAGCAAAACACATGATTCCAGGCGTCCCTGAATTATTTTGAGCAGAAACCCAACAGGTGGATGTTTCACTGGTGACTTTCTTTACAGAAGTAATTTATTTGGCCTCATATCCACATACGTCAAACTGCTTTTATTGCATGTAATGGTCCAACATCCTCTTTTTCTTTGTATTAATTTTTCTTTCTTTTTGGCAAAAAGCTTTACATATAAAAAATATTAAAGATAAAAGCCCAGTGCCCGATAACTAGAAAGGCCATCTCTCTCAATTCATCTTTAAAGCTTTAAATGGAAATTTAAATCAGTGGTACTCTTGTGAAAACTGGTTAATTTCTTTAAACAAAACATTCTTAATAAATATTAATTAATTTGATATGATTTAAGAATATTTCACTTGTCAAGTGTGAAAAAAAACTGGAGAAATAATTGAAAATGCCTTTGCCTTCTGCTATATTAAAATTACTATTGCTTCTCAGGAGTTGCTTTGGATTGACTCTGTGGCATTGTGCTCTCCGTGTGTGTGTTAGGCCAGTTATTAGCTCTACATTGGTGAGGGTGTTTCCTCGAAAGCTGACACAATAAGCTCCCCTATTATCCTATATTATAAGAAAAATGCATTTAGAAACTGAAGGACTGAATGTTTCTCAGAATGACCAGACAGTAGTGAATAAAGAATTAAATACAAATAATAAATAATAAAGACTGCATAAGTATTCACTGAAGAAATATTCTGGTTAAGTATAAACTAAAATGAATGATTTTTCTATTGTGGTAGCCCTGTGTATCTGAGACTTAATCTCTGAAATAACTGCTTTCATTAAGATAAGAACTAGCTTGGTTGAAATAACTTCCGCCACAGGGTTAGCTTTGAAATGCTTTCTTTTTTCTCTTTTTTTTTTTGGCTCTTTAATTGTAAGGACAAAAAGAAAAATGCTAAAAAGAACGTGCTGCCCAGCAGAGTTGAGTGAAACCATCAAGTTTTAATCGTATATACAGTTTTACAAAATTCAAACTACAATTATTTTTGCTGGCGATTTCATAGTGGTGAAGCATGAAACTCAATATAGAGTCTTTTAGGGTTTTAAAGGTTTTATTGGGTGGAAAACAAGGAAATCTTGTTCCTAAAGCCTTGTTGACATGTTTGTGTTTGTCTGTGATGTTTTTTGCAGTTTCATAAAATACGTATGCCGTACAACGCTTGCAAAGTAAATTCTATTTATTCTTCTTGTTTACAACACCATGGAGGACAGCAGTACATTTTTAAAAAAATGTTTTCAACACAAAGACACCCTTAAACACACCATCATACAAATTATTGTGTTTTCTTCAACGGAAAATGTCACTACACAGGAAGCCGCATTTAAATCATACCTAGCAAGCGACTTATCCTAGTCGAAGATATGCACGATTCTGGTGATTTTTTTTCTTCGATATGAGATCTTTATTGAAATACCAAATGACAGGTATACACATGTGGATTTAATGCATGAAAATACTTCCAAACAACAATATAAAACTTTATGTTTTGTGTGAATGGCTGGAAGCAAAATGCAATCTACTATGATTCACTTTTTTAAAAATTTTTTGTGAAGCAAAACATTACGCTTCATGGCAAATTCAGTTTTGCAAGAGTCATGTCATTCAAATCATTTCTTTCAAATTGCTTCACTCATCCCTACTGCTCAACCTAACATAGTTTAATTGTTCATGTGTGCTTTGTGTGCTATGTATATATACTGCATTAGTGTAAGATTAAGATTTGAATACTATCAAGACATATCAGTCAACAGCATTTCAGAAACAAATGTACAATGAGTCAGAAATTCTTTTAGTGATGAAATATTTATTATCATTTGTTTCATAATGACATTTGCACTTACTTACCTGTGTACTCATATTTTTGACAGAAAATGTATCTTAAAGTAATAAATGGCTTCCATATCACTAATTCTGTTTAGAGTTTAAAGTAATAAGCTACCAAGTAATGTGGCACTCAGTAGACTTTCAAAATTCTATTTGTTGTTATTTTAGAGGAACTAAGTGGATAAAACTGGGGTGCTTTGTTGGGCTGAATGGCCTGTTCTCGTCTCGATTGTTCTGCTGTTCTAATTGTATCGTCCAGCTATTCATTTTCTGCACACGTTTAATCCTTTCACAAGGGACAGGAGTTTATCGAGGTTTTGATATATTCTAATGTTACAAAGCTAATAATTAGTGCTGCGGAGATTAATACAATGTACCAAATACCAAAAATATAAATGCCGATCTATCTGTGCTGTCCTAAAGCAGCTAAAATGATGTGAACAGAAACCTTTTTCACCAATTAAGTCTGAAAAATCATTATATTAGAGATCAGCTTCTCAAGAATCCAGCCTCAACAGATTAAATGCAAAAAGAAGAATAGATGAGCGTACATTACATTACTATTAGCGCCATGTACAAAGTTCCTTGCCCTTCTGCTTTTCTTTCACAATATTTAGAAATGACTTTGCTCAGGGGTACACTGACCTGCTGAAAATGACATGAAGCATGTTTAAATGAAAAACAGCTGCTTTAAGTTTAGCCTTCATTATGTCATGCACTATGCTGCTGTTGTGTTTTTCTTTATCATACTAAAAAATTTGGCTTTGGAAGCATTGACCTTTTTTCCCAAAGGGCCAAAGAAAACATCTGAGCTGAGGATTCATTTGTCTCTAAAAATTTAAATAAAAATACTTTATAACAGCAAACAAGGCATAATATAAAACAGCATAAAAACTTCATTTTTTATATGTTCTATTAACCTTTTTTTACTTTTGTGTAAATTGAAGTTGATAACACTCAATTGCTGTGTTCCAAGAATAAATCCACTGAGACCTTATTGCACTCTTGCCACAGAATTTTGCGTAATTGATAATTATTGAAAGGCTGAATCATTTAGACACACACGCTTTATACCCTACAAACATCTGAACTTGGATGCATAACTAACATAAAAGCTGCCTTTTCCCCTCAATGCTAATACTACAAATATGAAACAAAGAAACCATTGATCAGTTATACAGTACGTCAATTGCAAAATTTAAAACACATGCTGCCTTCTCTGCATCTGCTTTTATGGCAAGTAGGGATCGAGATATTCTTTCTGTTCCCAGAGACAAGCACATTTTTACATTGGTGCTCATGTAGGACAAGAACCTTATCAGTCTTTTTGGATCTGCAGTAACTGGGTGTACCTCCAAATGCTGTATATGCTACTGGAAAATGTTCTTGTAATTTGTTATTCTTCTGACATTAATGGTTTGGCACTTCAACATATATTGAAGCTTAGTTTTCTTGTAAGACTTCCCACTTCTTTCTTACTTTTATTATGAAATTGGCAATTGTCTACTGCAGACGAATTTGATCAAAAAATTAATGTCACATATACACATATTATTTTAAATGGTTATACTTTATTTACAGAAAAACACACACTAGTATGCACTTCCAGTATATAGACTCTTATCTTACAAGTTGAGCACTAATGTTGCATGTTAAAAGTTGAATTACAAACAGTTTTTAAAAAAACATAATCTCATCTATTTGGAATTTTTAGTGTTGAATTATGGTAATAGTGCTTGTGGAGGTCTAATGGGCTAGGGATCTGCACTGGCAATCGGAAGCTTGCCAGTTCAAATCCCGTAAATGCCAGTAGGGACTCTGCTCTGTTGGGCCCTTGAGCAAGGCCCTTAACCTGCAATTGCTGAGCGCTTTGAGTAGTGAGAAAAGCACTATATAAATGCAAAGAATTATTATTATTATATTAGTAATGTGCATACAGGTCAACATCTTACCTTTGCATTTAGGCACCAGTATATCATTTAAACATCCAAAGCAACTGAAACATAGTTAAATTATGGGACAATGGTATTGTTTGCACAATGTTCCCTGATTCATTTAATGATTAATTATAATATGGACATAAGTAGGCAGTTCTCTTCTGTTGTTCTATGTGGTGTATGCCACATAAATGGAATTAGGTGTGAACGTAAGCTCTGATATTTGCATGTAGACAGCTACAGTGTATCACAAGTAACAGAATCATGAGATTTCATGCAGGTGAATTATGGTTGTGTAAATAGGAAATCAAGAAAATTAAGAGCTTCATAGTGAACTTACAAGACTGGGATGGTTCTCCTGTTTTTAGCGGGACCCATAAAGGAAACTCAACATGTGGGACATACTGATAGGTCTCAAATCACAAATGATATCATGGATGTACACCTCATAATTTGATAGCCAACTTGGTTTGTTTCTGTTGTGCTTTGTGGTTCAGATGCTTGCGCAGTTTCAAAATGAAGCAGACTTCCATACAAAGATGTATGTATGTATTTAAAATCAATCAAGAATACAGAAAACGTGCATAGTAAATGCATTAATCCTATGGGAAAAATGGTGTTACGTTCTCGTAAATGGTGGTGGCTCATGGGGAGAATTGGTGGGGGAAGATATTGTCGAATGGGTGTGCCAGCCTCCTGCTCTTGCCCCTCGAGGCTCAGTAATGATTCTTCCACTGTTTCACCTATAGAAACCTGGTTTTGACTTTTATTACCTCTTTAGTCAAGTTCAATCCATCTTCCAGGTGCTCCACTGGAAGGCTGAGAGCAACCACAGCGGGGCTGATCAAAAGACCTCTATAAACCATCTAATTGTTAGTCTCAATGAGCGGTGTGTACAAAGGACAGCTACTTAATCAGTGCAAGCTGACTTACTGAGGGGCGGAGTGGTGGCTCTGAGGCTAAGGATCTGTGCTGGTATCCAGAAGGTTGCCTTGTCACTGCCAAAAGACATCCTACTCTGCTGGCCCCTTGAGCAAGATCCTTAACCTATAATTTCTTCAGGGGTGCTGTATAATGGCTGACCCTGCACTCTGACCTCAAGGGGTATGCGAAAACTAACAAATTCCTAATACAAGAAATTGTATAAGTTGAAATAAAAAAATACCTTGTTCACAGGGAACAATTGCAGATCTGGTCACCATCACGAATGGAGTTCAATGACAAACCCACACCACTCAGAACCGGTAGATGCATGTTAATCCATTCAGTGAAGCATGTATGCAGCCGTAGACATCTAAGGGCATCACAGAAGTTTTATTGTGCAATCTCATGTGTCATTTATAAGCGATAGGCCTCTCTGAATTTTTTTTCTCTTGAGCACAGTCATGAAATCAACCCCCTGATTTCCATCCCCACACCATCCCATGACCCGCAACAAGGACCTTATCCATAAATGGACGTGATTAGGCGTATTGCAAAAGGAGTTACACTCTTATAATAGCAGATAAGCATATCTATGGTAATGAATCAGCAGATATCAAGGATTTACTGTTTTAAATTCATAGTAGCGGTGATGAAAATGTGAAACCACAAGATCTGTTTTTTTATTATCAGTCTGGATTTATACTCAGTGATGTTTGTTTGTATAAAGTCATAAGACAAATCATTTGAACATGGTATTTTATATTTTAACAGACCAAAGTGAGAGAAGTTATTGGCAGTTGAAAAGAGCAAATCAGGCCAAACATGAAGCCAAATGATTTAACTCTTTTAGCGTAAAAGTCTGCTGAATCAACAAAATGTTGAAAATACCATTTTCATTTTAACGTATAAATAGCTAAAGTATTACTTCATACAGGGTGGCACGGTGGTGCAGTGGGTAGCACTGCTGTCTCGCAGTAAGGAGACCTGGGTTTGTCTCCCTGCGTGGAGTGCACATGTTCTCCCCGTGTCTGCGTGGGTTTCCTCCCACAGTCCAAAGACATGCAGGTTAGGTGCATTGGTGCTCCTAATTTGTCCCTACTCTGTGTGTGTGTGTGACCTGCCAGGGGTTTGTTTCCTGTCTTGCGCCATGTGTTGGCTGGGATTGGCTCCAGCAGACCCCTGTGACCCTGTAGTTAGGATATAGCAGGTTGGATAATGGATGGATTACTTCATATTTAAATGTCAACTATGTTTCTAGTTTAATATGCAAATTGTGCTATCTTGCTTACTTCTGCTGTTGTCTTTTAGATGCAGTTGCCTGGGTTTAAATCCAACTCGCTGTATGTGTGTACCTCTTCTATTCTCTCGGTATGTATGTGGGATGTCCTTCCACTTCCATGAATGATGGACTGGCCTTGATTCCTGTGTGCTTAGTCCTGCTTTAGTTAAGTGTTGTGGACACCAGGAGATGCCCGAGCTCCCCAAACATCCAACACAAGCAGGCACAGACACAAATTAAAAGCCCAAAAAAGTCTTTTATTGTGGGGAAACTCTTCCCCAAGCATTCCCACCACAGCCACAAGTACAACTGAGATCAATACAGCACAATAAAGCACATTCTTCTTCCTTCTCTCTGTCACTGTCTCCTCCACTCCTCCTCACAAGCACTGTCCACCTTCCTCCCAACTCTGGCTCATCCATGTGAGACAGGCATCTCCTTTTATCTATAACCCAGGAGTACTTTTGGTGCTCTGTAAACATGGCCTGGAATCACTTCCAGGTGAAATGGAAACCCCATGAAGTAGGGCTCCCCAGTCCCTGCAGCACCAACTGGGCTGCACACAAGGAACCCAACAGGGCTGAATCGAAAAACTCCATATCCCATGCTGCCCTGTGGGAGCCTGAGACACTGCTGCAACCCTGGGGCGCTATATCTAGCACCCTGGTATTGATAAAGCCCTATGCATGCTTTCTCCTCTGGTCCTTCAAACCCAAGGGCATCCTGGCCAGGTAAAGATGCAGGGTGTACCACACAGTGTATATTAGAATGTTAGGTTATTCTAATGGCTGTGGTAGATAGAAGTCTTTTCTTTCAGCATGAGGCACAAGTTCAAAGCCAAACTTGAATGGGATCAGAGCTCATCACAGCGCACATTCATACAGGCATCAAGCACTCAACCGTACTTGACCTGTTTTGAGTTGCTAATTAACATTGCAATATGAAAGGAAAGCAGAGAAAGCCCGAGGATCAGGGGACAATTGATCAAGTTGAAGCCTGGTTAACCCGGGGCCACCCAATGTCATGCCTTCTGAATAGGAAAAAACTTAATTCAAATGGGATAAAAGATTATTTAATTAATATTAGTTCACTAAATCTATTGTTCATGCCATTTTTGGCTTTTTTCAACTCAGTGTAATTGGGTCCCTATGAAACAATAGGTTTTACATCTGAAAACAAATTTATACTAAATGACAAAAGTAAAGCCAGAGATTAAACTTGTCAGCAACAACTACAGTCCCTCATGAGTGTCCCAGTGGCAAAAGGACCTCTGGATATCCGATAGCCTATGGAAGAACCTTCTGAACCCCTTAAAGGCAGACAGAATAGTTAATCTGAGTCACTGATGATTATGGCAGTATATTATTACTCTGTTTTAAAACTCTGCCAGGCAATATTTACAATGCCAATATAAATGCTACCTTATCCCAACTTATCACTCAGAAAATTAACTGAAATATAAAATCTGGCTGACAATCTGCAGAGACTCTAGCCGTAATGGGTACTGTAAATTACACAGCGTGGTTATGGCACTGAAGTGTAAACTGTAGGGGCTGTCTGTTGAATCATTGCCACTGAATCACAATCTGACCCGGTCACGTCACTTAGCCTGCTTATGCACCAACTGCAAAAAAACAGACGATACACGTAACTAGCTTAAAATCGCTGTAAAGTGTAATTCATGGTGTCCAAATTAGATTTAAGCCACACACAATAAAGGTTCCTTTTTGTTTGTATATTGCAAAGTGTATTTATTTTTGTATAAACATAGAAGGGATTTATAAACATTATATTTATCTACTGCTTTTTTTGTTGCAGTTATATTGGGTAGGCCAGTTGTGCTCTGTAGAGGGTTGAATTGAGGCAAACTGAAATGTTACCTGTGAGGCAAAAATATGTATAAAGAAATATCCTTTTCTATACTCAAGAGTTTCACTGGGTTTTTATGTATGTATGATTGGTACCTTAATATTAGTCAGACACTACATATGTTAGGTTTAAATACATAATGAGAGGTCTGAAAGTTAATCATATGTCATATGATAAGGATTTAGGAGTCAGAGTGGACCTGTCACTATGAACTTCCAGACGGTGTTCAGAAACCATTAGAACATTAGAACAATTTAGACGAGAATAGGCCGTTCAGCCCAACAAAGCTTGCCAGTTCCCATCCATTTATTTTTTTCCAAAAAAACATCAAGCCATTAAGAAGGCTAACACAATGTTAGGTTATATAGCATGATGTGGAATGTACAAGTCCAAGGAGGTTATGCTCCAGCTTCTATAATGAACTGGTTATACCTGATCTGGAGTACTGTTTATGGTTTTGGTTTCCAGACTATAAAAAATACAAACAAGTGCTCGAAAAAGTTCAGAGACAAGCAACTAGACAACTTGGTGATTTAAGTGGCACTCCACTTACTATGTAAAAGTGCTTTGAGTAGTGAGAAAAATGCCATATAAATGTAAAAAATTATTATAGTTATCCATCCCGCTATATCCTAACTACAGGGTCACGGAGGTCTGCTGGAGCCAATCCCAGGGAGCCAGCCCACGCACACTAGGGACAATTTAGAATCGCCAATGCACCTAACCTGCATGTCTTTGGACTGTGGGAGGAATCCGGAGTACCTGGAGGAAACCCACACAGGGAGGACCCGGAAAGCAAACCCAGGTCTCCTAACTGCGAGGCAGCAGCACTACCCACCGTGCCACCCCTATTATTATTATTATTATTATTATTATAGTACTACAGGGGAATAGTTATATAGTTAAGCAAAAGAAGATTAAGAGGTAACATGATTGAAAATTATGAAGGGAATTAGTACAGTGGATTAAGTGGTTCAACAAGAACGGGACACTTGGAATCTTATTAAGGGTAAATTTTACACAAACCTTACTAATCTTTTCTTCACTCAGACATATGGAATAATTTACCAAGTACTGTGCTAGACAGAATTTTAGAGACCATCAAAACTTGACGATGTTATTTTGGAAGAATTAAGTGGATAGAAACGGCAAGCTTTGTTGGACTGAATGGCCCAACATCTACTGCCAGCATTACACCTCAATCAACATGTGAGCTTTATAAGAGGGAATGTATTATACATGTACATGCTTTGAACTGAATGTCAACATAGAAAACTTTTTTGTGTCATGTCAAGTTGGAGCTGGCAATGAACACAGCTCACAATAAATTCTAGAAAAAGCAATAGTTTTTTTTCTAAAATAACACCTCTATGTCTTTAGGTTCTTGTCCCCATCCTAGGTAATTCTATGGAATCAGTTAACACCTCTGCAGTATTTGACTATAGAATCGGCACACTTTTCTTGCATGCTAGGGGCTTGACTAGTATTTTAAATAAACCACACATGTAGGGACACACATTTCAGGAAGCCCACCCATCCTGTAGTCACTCCACACTATGCCTTCAACACTTTCTTATGCCTCCTCATCAGTAACTGTTTCCTCTACTGAAACATCTCTTAAGACAGGAATTGACCCATGATCCTTTTTAGCCATGACTTCCTATGAACCTTCAAAAGGAGGAAAAACTTTAACAAGTAGCATACTTTGCCTGCTGTGTGCATTTTTTCATTTGAATCGTACAGGTGTTATAGTACGCTAGGGAGGCATGTTTCATGTGGAAAAAAAAAAAGAAATTCTTTTGAATTCTGAATGAAAATGATGGCGTTTTACTTTAAAAAAGATCCTACAATGCTCAGTGTGATTGTAAATTAGGTCAGTATATGTGTGGAGTTTGCATGTTCCCTTAGTGTGCATGTATTTTCTCCAACAAACACTTGAGACACACAAGATAGGGCTAGTCTAAAGTGCCCCAATGTGAATAAAGCCCTATAATGAATCTGCAACACATTCATGGTGCCTCACTATCATTGAATGAAATTAGTGAAAAGATCTTGAACATAATCATTCATTGATTTAGTTCAGATTTGTTAATTAGGTGAACTTAATCCTAAATTGCAAAACATAATAGTCAGCAATGTTTAACAATAATCCTTCATGACTGTGCAGACAAGACATTTCGCATGATCCTATGGATGGCTTCAAACCTGATAGCTTATTAAAATGACCTAACGGCTTAGCAGCTGGGCACAAACAACTTTCAGTGCCTTGCAATATTACTTGCTCAGCACACTTACATTAAGCCATATATTTTGAATACATAAGATATTTTATAATTTTTTCATACTCTTCAAAAATTGCAAAGGGGTACTTACATTTTAGTATGGATGTTTGATATATGACTGCGGTGGCGACCTGCCCGGGGCTTGTTTCCTGCCTTGCGCCCTGTGTTGGCTGGGATTGGCTCCAGCAGACCCCCGTGACCCTGTAGTTAGGATACAGCGGGTTGGGTACTAGATGGATGTTTGATGTATGACATCTCAAGAGTTTCATTTTGTTGTCTCTGGTCATTTTTGCACAGGCAATGTTCATCCATCTGCCCATTTTTGTAACTTATTACAATGCAGGGATGTACAAAATCCAAAAATATACAGTAGGCATGTATGCCAGCATAAATGAATCAATCCAGGGTCAATTCCTCCTTGTACGCTATGCTGTAGAGACTGGCACTTGCTTCCTATGAACCAAAACTGGATGAAAAGGTTATAAATTGATGGACGGCTATCATAATGCTACGTGCACATTGCAAGCCTCATTGCTCAATTTCGATTTTTTGCTCTGATGGGATTTTCCTGTTTTGATGGTTCACATTTATAAGTAAAAGTGACTTGTTTCTAACCGTAATGTGAACACAACTTTTCTCTGAAATGGCATGCATGCACACAGGCCTGCCACCAGAAATATTTGGGCCCCAGACAACTGGGTACATGTGGGCCCCTCTGCCTTCCCCCGGGTCCCCACATGCCAAAACCTTCAAATACGTATACAAAATGATCGAAATGTTGTTTATCTGACAGCGACAATGCTGCATTTATGAATACCATACTTGATGAGTTAAGCCTTCTCGCACATCAAAGTTTGACTGCGAAAAGGAAAGCTAGTGTTAACAGAAGCTCGTAGAGGAATTGAAACAATACATTAATGAGATAGGCCTATGTATTATCTAAAGTGTAACGATACAATTATACCAATGCAATGAATAGGAGTAACATCTGAACATTTTAATATATACTAACGGTTAGGGTTATCTACATGGTGTACAATCAGTATGGTAACTTGCTGTATCAGACTTCAAAGTTTTCAAAAAATCCGGGTGATCCAGAATCTTTAGTTATACACACAAAACCAACGCACACTCGTCACTGCTTTAAAAACAACAATAAACACCCAAGTGAATGAATTATCAAACTAAGGAGACGGACTTCTGCTACACCATACACGTCAACATCCACGATAGTGCACAACAATATCGTTGTTGTCTGAGACAGAACAGCGCCTGTGTGTGTGAAACGGAAGTATTCATTTACAGCGGTGAGGTCAATCCATTATCCACGTACCCTGTACAACAAACATACTACTCAACATCAAGCTCAAGGACATTGGCGTCGGCTCTCCTTTGTCTTTGAGAAACGTGCCACTGCTGGCCTCCTTTGACAAGCGTACTTCACACAAGACGAGCACGATATCTACTTGCGTGGCGCATGCGGCTATTAAAACACTCACTTGTATTGTTGTAAGCTAAATGATTTAATTTTTATATTACATGTAACTTGAATAATTGTCCGAATATATATCTATGCGCACAATATCAGCATAAAAAAAAATCAAGCATGAAGGGGCCCCCTTCCGTTAGGGCCCCGGACCAGAGTCCTTTTTGTCTCCCCCTGGCGGCGGGCCTGATGTACATGTTAATGCATTAGTGCATGAGTCATAAACTTTACCAACAACAAAAAAAAGTCATATTTGGGGGACGACTCATGGTATTAAAATCTTCATAATGGACGTACTAGTGGCTAGTGAATGCACTGCATTTTGATCCAGCTGTATAGGAATAGGCTAAGAAGGAAACAAAAAGCCAGAGGGCTAGCTTTTGCTGTTTTTACAGTTACTGCTGGCACTGCTGCACCACAAGATTTGTGGGTACAAGAAAGGAGCCAGTAATGGTGGAACCGTGACTGTTGTTACAGCTGTAGTGCTCCCGCATTGTTGTTTGCCACAGTGCTGGTGTTGGCTGATGACAACAAAATAAAAAGCCACATGAATTTCGATCTGAACATTCTCATTGATGCTGCATGAATCAGATTTGTATCCAATCCAAGACCACATATGGAAGTGACTCAAATCTGTTTAGAAAAGATCAGATTTCTGTGTCCACACAGCCCAGAAAAAATCAGATTTGTGTCACATTAAGGCAAAAATCAGTTTTGAATCACTTCAGCCTGTTAATGTGAACGTAGTCTTAACGCAAAAATGGAAACCTTAAAACCAGTGCTGTTTCCAGCTATTTCATCCATATAATTCTGCAACAAAACACAATGAACATGAGTATGTACAGTTAAGGGCTTAAACCCTGTTTTATAATGGATATTAAATACTGAAATTGTCCTGTCTTTATTTCCTGCAAACACATGGATGGAACAGCTTGTCCCAAAGCTTGTTTCTTGCATTTTTATTTAAAATTGCTGCTCGGGTAGGCTCCAGGCTCCCTGAACTATATTAATTGGGTTTGTAAATATTATGTTATGCTATGTTATGTTATAAGTTTATATGGATATGAAATGGACAAAAAATTAAGACTCATTTCCAGCTAATTTTAAACAGTGAAAAATCATTCAATTTTACTTTTTGTTTCCATGTCCTGCATTGTTAAAAAACAAACTGGGAAACAGCACTATTATAATAAGAATATAAAATGCATCATTTACCTCATTAATTGAATCGCTTTTGGATAAATCTGACCTTAAGCACATTATAAATGAATTGTCTTTATGACACATACGCATGCATGAATTGCTTTGATAAATATTACCCAGTTTAGATGTTCTGTTCCATCTTGATTTTATATAAAAACAGCCCAATGAAAAACTTGCATCATTCCATAAAGTAAATCATTTGCTGGCTCTGAGGGATTATCTAGTCTCCTGTAATGCTGTAATACTAACCTTGACTCCCTTGTGACGTCCACACAAACATCCAATTATCCATAATAAACCACAATGGAGCCAAAAAGTTTCCATGTGTTTTCTGGCATTCCTCACAACGTGCTTACACATTTTTGCTTGAATGGGAAATAATTATTTAAGAGCAAAGAGATACCACATCTGCCATAGCAGGAATTCTAAGTGTGATTCCACCTCCGGGGGTTACATTTGCTTGTTTATTGCCTTTTTAGTTTCCTACCTCGGTTTGAGCTGAGGCTTTTAAAATGATGATCAAAGAAAACCACTTCAAAATGGATATGTGTCCATAGTAATAAACTAATGGCTTGCCCACAGGGCAATCCTGCCTCCCATTCTCTCCTAACTTTTTCTTGGAATAAACAGTCATTGGGAGCCTGTGAGTGCATCAGAAACTTGGGCCAGAATGTAAGAACTGATGCTCCACTGAAGGCTACCCTCACACTGAGCCTATTCGGGGTAAAAAATTAAATAGAACCTGCATGTCATGTCTTTAGGTTATTGGGTAAAATCAAAGTGTGGGATGGAAAATCACTGTTTTTTTCATAATAGGGTCACTGCAATCGAGAATCTGTCCCAGAGACATTGGTCACAATGCAGGAACCAGCACTCATACATTAAAGATTACATTCACACTGAGCTCCTTTTAAGTCACCCCAGAGTTTCTCAACCTTTTCCTAATGATGACACCCATCCCATAAGTCATTAATTTTATTTTGTGTCAGCCCTAGTTCTGTCCACTTTCCAATATCACCATGACCCAATGTCACCAGAGTTAAACATTGTATAGCTTCTTTAGGGACACTACGAATACTGTCTATTGACTATAGATAATCATGAAATTAGCAAAGCAGACTAACCTGGTTTTACAGTTGTAACCATTCAATAAGATATTTGGTCATACCATGATTCACAGATCTTTTTCAGGCCCCTTTCTTCAGGCAAGATGTTTACTAAAGAAGAGTTCTGAGTTGCCTCGAAAGCTTGCATATTGTAATCTTTCTAGTTAGCCAATAAAAGGTGTGATTTTGCTTAACTTCTTACCACATCCATAATGGCTAACATAATACAACACCCTAGTACTAGCAGAATTTTCAAAGCTTTTTTATCAATGTGAGGTCATTCATTCTTCATTTCTATCAATAATTTTTCAAGAAGTACATGTTTATATTTGAACTTCAAACTGTAATAATTACGTTTTAGATAATTTAAATTTCTCTGTGAAACTGAGATTAGAATGGTTTGATAGGGATGCAATAAATGGGTTCCTCAAAACAGCATTTTTATGCATGTTCTTAATACTGGTGGTGCGGTGAAGGAGATCGATCACATCCTTGTGGGCAGATGCTGGAGGCTCTTGCAAAACTGCAGGGTCTACAGAAGTGCCCAGTTTGTGAATTCTGACCATAGACTTGTTGCTTCTACTCTTAGGATCCAGCTTAGGAAAATGAGCCTGGACTTGGCCAAACTCCAAGACCAGACTATTTCTAATGAGTCTGCACGCAGTTTGTGTGAGGAACTTTCAGATTTGGGTACGACTGCCGATCCTAATATGATGTGGGAGACCTTCCATGACAAGACCCTGTAGGCTGCTGAGGGCTGTGTTGGTGTTACCGGTGTTCCCAGAAGGAGGTGTTTCATCTTGCAGGGCACCCTGGATATCATCGAAAGGAGTCGCAGTGCACAACTCAATGACAACTCTGGTCTGTACCGGGAACTGAGAAGGACGTCCGCGAAGGATCTGAGGGCAGATAAAGAGGCGTTTATTAGAGGAATCTGTGAGCAAGTGACACACCATCTGTGATCTAGCGACCCATGTCCTGCTTACAGAGGAATCAAAGCATTACGCGCATCTGAATCTGTTCCTCGGAGAGTCGCAGTCAGGGCAGCTGATGGAACGGTCCTTACGGATGACACTGCAGTTGTGACCCACTGGGCTGGCTAATTTGAGCAGTTGTTCAAAGTCAATCCTTCGGCTAGGACGTTGGATATCTGTGGGTCCACGGTTCTTGAGGCTGATCATCCAATTAGCTGTAAACCACCCAATCACACTGAGATCGCATAGGTGGTAAACCAGCTGAGGGTGGGAAAGGCTGCAGGGATCTGTGGTATCTAGGGTGAACTTCTTCAGGCTAGTGGTAAGGCTGTCCTCCTGGCATTGCAAGCAATCTTTGCTTCCATTTGGGAGACTGGCATCATCCCAACTGACTGGAAAATGGGACTTGACATCCCTATCTGGAAAGGGAAGGGTGATTGCCTGGATTGCAGCAACTACAGGGGAATAACACTGCTCTTGGTGTTTGGTAAGGTCCTTGCTAGGGTCATCCTCAATTGGATCCATGATCACTTGCTCACCTACCAGTGACAGGAACAGTCTGGTTTTACACCTAAGAAGTTTACCATCCACCGCATCCTGGCACTGAGGGTTCTCATAGAGAGCAAACGCGAATATCGGCAGAGTTTCTTTGCAGCATTTGTCGATTTTCGCAAAGCGTTCAACTCAGTTGATCGAGCTGCCCTGTGGGACATCCTGAGGGTTCGCGGGATCCCCTCGAGGTTGCTGGATATCATGGCTGTCCTGTACACTGGTACTGTGAGTGCTGTGCAGATTGGAGGTAGGACCTCTGTGTTTTTCCCAGTTGATTCTGGGGTTCATCAGGGGTGTGTTCTTGCTCCTACTCTGTTCAATGCTTGTATGGACTGGGGGTTGGGCAAGGTTGTGGGGTCCAGCGGCTGTGGGGCATCTGTTGGTGAAGAAAGATTCATGGATCTTGACTTTGCTGACGATGCTGTGATCTTCGCAGAGTCAATGGAGGCTCTGATCGGAAACACTCGACAGACTGAGTGAGGAGTCTGAGTGTCTGGGCTTGCAAGTGTCCAGGATAAAAACCAAGAATCCAGGCCTTTAATGACCTCCTGGGCACAGCCATCAGCAGTGTGTCTGTTTGCGGAGAGTGTGTTGACCTTGTTGAGAGGTTTACTTACCTTGGCAGTGACATTCATGTCTCTGGTGACTCTTCCTGTGAAGTCAGTAGACGGATTGGGAGAGCATGGGGGGGTCATGAGGTCGCTGGAAAGGGGTGTGTGGTGCTCCCAATAACTATGCAAAAAGACGAAGGTCCAAGTCTTTAGAGTCCTGGTGCTTCCTGTCTTACAATATGGTTCTGAGACATGGACTCTATTCAGTGACCTGAGACGAAGACTGAACTCCTTTGGTACTGTGTCTCTTCGGAAAATCCTTGGGTACCGTTGGTTTGACTTTGTGTCGAATGAGCAGTTGCTCATGGAGTCCCGAATGAGGCACATTACCTGCATTGTGAGGAAGCGTCAGTTACAGTACTATGGCCATGTGGCTCGTTTCCCTGAGGGTGATCTGGCTCATAAGATCCTCATTGTTGGGGACCCAAGTGGCTGGACCAGGCTAAGGGGTCGCCCACGTAACACCTGGCTGCGGCAGATAGAGGGTCATTTCTGGAGGGTAGGACTGGACCACGTGTCTGCCTGGGGGGTTGCAAACTAGGATCCTGAGCTGTTTCGATGTGTAGTGGGTGCAGCAACGCATTGTACCAGTGCATGCTCCCCAACTTGACTTGACTTGATTTTGGCATGCAAAGTTAGAAAATTACCGGCTGTACCACCTGTAAAAAGACAGGTTGAAATCTCAGCAGCCAACGTAAACCTCACCATCTAAGTAATCAACGTAGACTTCAGAGTTAACATTTGCAGTGCACCATCTATTGGAATGTATTTTGTAGTGTATGTAGTAATAAAATGCACTGCTACAAACATTTGTGATGAACCATTTATTGGAATGACAGAGACAGAGGAACTGGACGCACACACAGACAGACACTTATGCTTTTTTTAAGATAGATACCAAATATTTTTCCTGTTCCCCAAGATGCTCAGACATCAATGGCATTATCTCTTTCTTCTCTGTTACAGCAACGTTTGGTAACATATCCACATTGATATGCTTCTCCATAATGACCCACAAACTTATCTCTCAGATCTTTGGTTTTATCAGTTGAAGAAAAGATATTTTTAGCGCTTCCTTGCATATGTATCTTGTTGAAATGATCAAATACATCAACTATAATTTTGCAATTAAAATATCATCTGCACTTGACATGTGGAATTCCATTTACTACTCAAGGGTTAAAAAAACAAACGTCTCATCCTTCTGTTCAAAGATTTATGAGAACACTTTTTAGATAGCCATCTTACATCCTTGGAAAGAAGAAGAAGATTAACGTGCTTTGTCCACAAAAACTATTCAAAATAAAGGTGCCAGGGTGTTTCTTCAGAGCAATGCCATATGGGAACCATTTTTGGCTCCCAAATGACCCATCCACATGAAGGATCCCGAAGAAACCATTTATTTATTTAGATCTGTAACAGGCTCCGTACAGTGAATAACCATGAATAGATGGTTACAGATTGTGAAATACCAGTGGGTCATGATTTTAAAAGGACTCTTGCTGCATACAATAACACTGTAACAATGACAGGCTAAGTCTAGGTTTGTGTTCTGCTAGGTAACCTACCATACATTAAAGATTTCATTTTTTTTCTACAAATTAGAAAGTTTTTAAAAAAAACAAAGAACCGACTTCATATGTAAATAACCCTTCCCAGAGTGAAATGCTTCTTTGTCAAGCAATACCTCTATGAGGACCTATACAATCCAGTAAAGAACCATAAAATGCACTTACAGCACCATTACTTTGAGAGTGTTCCTGGCAAACATACTTTTTATATATATAATTATTTTTGCAACTGTGTCTAGTACTTTTTTCAACTCATTGTTGAATGTTTTCCCAACCAGGGCTTCAAAATAGAGTTTAAGCACTATGTTATTATAATGTTGCTTTCTTCACTAAAGACACAAATCTGTTCACTGAACCAGCCATTCCTGGTGTTCCATCTGTATAAATTCTCACACGCGTAAGTGGAGCTGTGTAACGGTACCAACGCATACAGAAGTGGGCAAGCAGCCGTGTCTCAGGTTACTGAACGGGGATTCAGATTTTATTCTGCTTGTAAGCCTGGCACTCAGACAGAAACTAAAACACCTTTATTCTGGAGTCAATAGGGTGCACTTTGCTGTTTTTTAAAGTGAAATGTATTCCAAAGCCCAAACAAATACATGCACCGCAGTTGGCCTGCAGCCTCCAATCCCCAATAGCTGACATTCTGTAATAACCTACTGTGGTGAGTAGCTGGGGGTGGCATCCAGCCAGGACACCCAGGAGAACCGGAGGAGGGCTTACGCCTCCTCCAGCCCACGTGAAGGCAATCCCCCTGATGGCTTTGGGGACCACGGGAACAGAGCTTAATAGCTCAACCCTATAGGGGCCCGTGGTTACCGCTAGGGGGCGCCCGAATGCCTGAGGAGCCCTGGCCCTCAGCACTTCCACCACACCTGGAAGTGCTGGGGGGAAGAAGACCAGGAACACCAGGAGTGCTTCCAGGTGCCCAACCGTTACTTCCGCCACACTGGGGAGTGCCGGCAGAAGATTATTGGGAGGCACCTGGAGCACATTCGGGTGGGGATAAAAGGGGCCGCCTCCCTCCGTTCAGTGGCTGGAGTCAGGTGAGGAGAAGGACAGAGCTTGGTGGAGAGGAGTGGAGGCGGTCTGAAGGCATTGACTGAGAGGCCTTGACTTTTGGGGGAGTTGTTTCGGGGTTGTGTGCACTATTGTATATATTAGTTGCTTAATAAACGTATTGTGGGTGATTTAAACATGTCTACCTGCCTGTGTCCAGGCCACTTTCCACACTACATATTATTTTTCTCATCTTACCTTAACTCAAATTTTCTTCACTTTGCTCTCTTGGAGGACAATGCTAAACACAGTCTTGGGTACCAGTATCATTCATTTAAAAAAATGGCTTGATTAAAATTTGTTTCTGCATCACCCCTGGACTTATTGTTGTTGCTCCCATGGTTACTACCACTGAGTTAACCTAACATATATGGTAGTTGAAACCAGAACAGTTGAAAAAAATGCACTGGGAATTGTAAAGAATATGGACTCCTGACTTCTTTTGTAACCAGTCCAGGAAATGAGAACAGATCCGAGACGACCAGGAGCTGCACTAACTACTGGAAAATTGTGCCAGTGCTGTGTATCCATTTGGCTCTGTTATGGCAAACAATTGTACAGCAGACTTTAAGATAAATCTGTCCAACTAATAAAACAAAAAATATACTGAAGAAACCCAATATGAAATGTAACAGCATCAATGATAAACTCAGTGGTGAATCCTCTAATTAAAGAATAGAAAGGTACACATCAAGTCACTATTGTATTTCAAATAGATATTGGCAAAATGCGGCAGTGGGCTGGTACCCTGCCTGGGGTTTGTTCCTGCCTTGCGCAATGTGTTGGCTGGGATTGGCTCCAGCAGACCCCCGTGACCCTGTGTTAGGATATAGCGAGTTGGACAATGACTGACTGACTGACTGACTATTGGCAAAAGGAAAAATGTTCCAAATTAACTAATTTTAATGACACCTCCTCAGAAATAGTCAAGACAATCATATTTTGGTAAATGAAATGCATGTCAGACTTCTTTTTAGTCATGGTGTATGGACATACTATCAGTGCCATGAGGAATTCAGATGCTTAAGTTAGACATCATCTTTTGTTTGCTAAACTGATTATCCAACCTAAAAGCCCATGCAAGTGTAACTTCAGGCAAGATTCAGAGGAAGAGATTTGCTTTTATCTCTTCTCAGTATTGTGACAGAGTATTCTGGAGGTAAGGAAAAAAAAGACATTATCTTCATTAGCTGTGGGGGCGCAAAAGGATGTGACTGTCATGTACTGAACTTGTAATGCGGAAGTCGAGAAAAAGTGATAAGGAGACAACAACCTTGACCACTGCAAAAAAAAAAAAATTAACAAAAGGAGCGTAACGCCTTCCACCTGGTAACAATGCATCAGGACATGAGGTAATGCATAAGAGTAGACGGGGGGCTACCTTTTGACCCCAATCATCCCAAAGTTATTTCTGCGTTGCTCCAAAGTATGTTAAACCAACACTTTGCTTTCCATGGCCTCTTGAAACAAACAAATAAATAAGTCAACTCAAACACAAATTACAATGTCAGCATTCAGCGGTCTGTTCAGTACAATATAAATGAGAACGTCAAACTGCCTACATAATAAAACAAAAATTGTCATTAAGGCAAAGATGATGTTTAAGACAGCAAAACTGATAGTGTTGGCTAATTACAATTAATTCATTAAAGACACACTAAACATTGTCTTTTAAATTACACACGCATCTATATATCCAATGTTAAATCTATAGTTCAGCTCAGGGTTCAGAGCCTATGCAAGCAGAAACCCCCTGACAGTCTACCATGGGGGCAATAACTCAAGTCCTGACCAGAAAATCTAACATCTGCATGAGGAGAAGATGCCGACTCCAAACAGAATTTGAACCCAACCCTGAAACTTTGAGGCAGAAGTGTTAATCACTTTTTAGCTTCTCTTAAAGTCTGATGTAGAAGTTTTTCACTTCATATAAAACGTGAAACACAACAAATACGAAACAAATGTAGCACAGGTGCCTTTCTAGATTTCTTTATTTTTCTGCCTTTCTAAAAAATACTAAGTGCTTAAAAACACATTCCCAGATGTTACAAATTCCTCTGCATACACAAAGTTATTATATTTGTGTATATAACCTTTTAGCTTTCAGCATGGAATTTACTTTTACCTTAACGTCCTTAGATGTTTTCAAGCAAATAAAATCAAATCTAATTCTTTGGCTCTGTTTCCAACCAAACAGCTCTTGGCATGTGTCGCTAGTGCCTCAATTCCATGTATGGCCCAGTCAAACTGCAAATTGTTTTCCACAGCAACTGCATGTACTCTCTTGTTTTCACAGTCAGAGAAAAAGGATTTTGAAGGTCTGTGGTGTACTGAAGTGTCAGCAGATGACTATGACCAGAACTATGTAAGGTTTTACAACAGAAGGAAGTGAGGTGAGGGTGTTCAGCAAGTTTAATAGAAAATAAAAAAACGAGTACATGACGAAGAAATTAAATGGACAAATCTATCACGCATTCACTTCCACAAATGTTTTGGGATTCATCAATATGAATATGACCATATGACCAGATCCTTTGTCAGGTCCTAGGTTTAAATAAACACATTTCAGCGGCTAAAAAAGAAGTTGTTTTTTTTTTGCAAATCTAGTCGCTTTGTTTCAAGAGAGTTAAATTAACCAAAGCAAACCCCAGGAATACCAGTCTGCAAAAGCTCAAACTGATTTAAAAGTGGCAGCCCCAAAAAGGTGTCAAAAAGGGAGAGAATGTTAAAATATTATAATGGATGGCACACGTGGACTGGCATCATAACTGGAATTGAAAAAGGACTCTTACCCGGCCGGGAGGCCAGTTCAATGACAAGACTGAGGGAGATGAGCACTGCTACATATTTTCTCCCCAATACACTAGGTGGCAGCCGCCTTGGGTTAGGATTCCCCCATGGGCACATGCAGGGAATGCTGGGACCTGTAGTTCCATGAGGCAGCACGGTTGGGTTCTGTGGGGGCCGCCACTGGGAGCTAATGGGATTCTTAATCCCTACTATGTGGAACTTCCAACTGACCTGGAAGTGCTTCCATTGTTCTATGCCATACCTCCAAAACTACTCCTGAGTTCAAAATAATTCAAAAGCTTGCCTGTGAGGTGTGGAGGAGAAGACAAAGGGATAGAGAGAAGAATTGTGTTTGCTTTATGCCATTTTTGAAACCTTTCAGTAAGGTATCATTAATAATAAACCTTTTATTTATATCAGGACTTGTGTCTGTGAGGTTGTGTCTGGGGTTCGTGGTGCTGCAACACACCTTAGTAGTGACAATATGTAAATCTGAAATAAATATTTTAAATAATAAATATTCAGTTGTATATCATTTAAACTTGAGTTGCCACTGTGGCACTGCAAGCTGTCTCTTTGGTTCCAAGAAAACACAGTTATATTGAGTTTGAAGCTTACAGTAAACAAATTTCACATTAACTGCTTTGCGTGTTCTATTCATATGCAACTCTAAACCTGTGATCCATTGGCACACAGAGCTAAATACTGAGAGCAAAAAGAAATGCAATGTACTAGAAGACAAATTACTTAACACTAGAATTACCAGAGTCTACGAAAAAACTTGTAGATCCGTCCCACCTTAAAACTGTTCGCACCTCTCGGCCAGCGTCTTTTGTCATCAGAATGTGCTGATAAAGACAAGCTGCAAGCAGCCGGCTATTCCATCCTCCCACTGACTTAGAACGTGCATGAACTTCTCCCAGCTCATGCCTTGATTGATTATCTGGGAGTGAAGTGTAGTTTTAAAGTGGAAATAATAGATTGTTATTTGGAACACACACATTTCATGTGTGTTCCGTTTCTACAGTAATCTGTATAAACACATTGTTAAAACAGAAACTTTTTCATATTTTAGTAAGAAATGTTACAAAATGTAGGCATAAACTATAAAATGTGTGAAGCCTGAAGTCCAAAGATCAAATAAACACTTTCACAAAAGGTTCAAGAATGATACAACAGCTTCTGTGGCGTACTGGTAAAATGTGCTAACTCAGAGTGCAGCAGGCTTGCTGTGCCTTAGAGACCTGCGTTCATTACCCTGCTAGGGAGAAAGTGTTATTTTTTTTTCTTTTTAACCTTCACCGCTCTGCCTGCCTGAACTCCCTGTCTATCTATATAGTAATAACAGTAATTTTATTATTATATAGCAGCTTCCCTGTCTGCATATCATATAGTGCCTTTCCTTCCTATCTATCTATATATCTATCCCCTTAGCTGTTTTTTTTATATACTATATCTATTATACAGTGCCTATGGGGTGCCAAACAGGTAATTACAATGATTTTTGGAATATATAAAGTTATTCCTGTATATATAAAGTCAAAACTTGAATATATAAAGTAATTCCTGAATACATAAAGTCAGCGTCAGAATATATAAAGTCATTCCAGAATATATAAAATCAGAGTTAGAATATATAAAATCATTCCTGAATATATAAAGTCAGTGTTGGAATATATAAAGTAATTCCCGAATATATAAAGTCAAAACTTGAATATATAAAGTCACTCCTGAATATATAAAGTCATTCCTGAATATATAAAGTCATTTCTGAATATATAAAGTCAGCAGCGGAATATATAAAGTCAAAACTTGAATATATAAAGTCAGTGTCAGAATATATACAGTACAATCATTCCAGATTATATATCACGTCAAAGCCTGATTATATAAAGTCAGCGTCGGAATATATAAACTCATTTTTGTATATATAAAGTCAGCATTGGAATATATAAAATCATTCCCGAATATATAAAATTTCCATGCTTGTCATTTCACTCGTGTGAAAGGTAAACTTCGACAGAAGCCACTCAGAATTGATCGGGCTTGTGAGGTTCCAAAATGCACCCATACAAAAAGAATAAATAAATATAGTGTTCTAAATGCAGGGCACATACATCATTTTGAATAAATTAACTGAACAGTGGGTTTTTTTTTAAATATTTTTCTGAAAATGTTTTTATTAACTTAGTTCATTACGTTGTATTAGGAACTCATTGAGTTTACTAAAAATGTGCCTGAGTCGTTTCAGTCAATATCAATATAATCTGACTTTAAATTTATATATTCAGAAATGAGGTTATACATTCCAACGCTGACTTTATATATTTGGTAATGACTTTATATATTCCAACGCTGACTTTATATATTCAGGAATGACTTTATATATTCAGAAAATCATTGTAATTGCCTGTTTGGCACCCCATAGGTATAATAGATATATTAAAAAACAGCTAATGGGATAGATATATAGATAGATAGGAAGGAAAGGCACTATATGATAGGCAGAAATGGAAGCTGCTATATAATAATAAAATTACTGTTATTACTATATACTGTAGATAGACAGGAGTTCAGGCAGGCAGGCAGAGCGGCGAAGGTTAAAAAGAAAAAAAAAAATAACATTACCAGCAGGGTATTGAACTCAGGTCAGAACTCAGAACTCAGAAGCTGTTGTATTGTTCTTGAACCTTTTGTGAAAGTGTTTATTTGATCTTTGGACTTCAGGCTTCACACATTTTATAGTTTATGCCTACATTTTGTAACATTTCTTACTAAAATATGAAAACGTTTCTGTTTTAACAATGTGTTTACACAGATTGCTTTAGAAACAGAACACACATGAAATGCATGTATTCCAAATAACGATCTATTATTTCCACTCTAAAACTCCACTTCACTCCCAGATAATCAATCAACGCATGAGCTGGGAGAGGTTCGTGCACGTTCTAAGTCAGTGGGGGGATGGAATAGCCGGCTGCTTGCAGTTTGTCTTTATCAGCACATTTAGATGACAAAATATGCTGGCGGAGAGGTGTGAACGGATTTAAGGTGGGCCGGATCTATGAGTTTTTTCGTAGGCTCTGGTAATTCTAGTGTTAAAATGGTGTGCTACTTGCATTTCTAATATATATGAAAACTAAATGTCTATTATATTCATCAGTCAATCAATCCATCTATCCATCTATCCACTCATTATCAATTAATTTTAGTTCAGGCTCATGGAGACCAGAACCTAACCCCACAGTATCAGCCACAAGCAAGGAAACCAATCCATCACTGTCAGTACTCACTCATACCGTGACAATTTAAAAGTTGTCAGTTACTTAATTATGACTGTCTTTGACATAGGGAGGAAAACTGGAATACCTGCAGAAAATCATCAGGCAGACATGGAGAAAACCAGCAGACTTCACACACAATCACCACTGTGAATCTTGAATTTACAAATACCTCCCTTAATAGTATATTATATTTCAGCAATGATTGTGCTTGAAACACATGAAAAGCTAGTCATTCGTTCTTTCTCCTTTGATTTAAAAATCATGCACATGAACCTCAGTGGTTTGTGAGCTGCATGCGTTTCACAGTACCAGATGCATCTCTGGATTACAGGATATGTTGTACTCTGATTTTTTGACAGACTATGGGTCTTGCAAACTACTTCTGTAGTTCAGCAAAGAAAGGCTACATGGGGACTTAACTGTGCTATTTAAAATTCTGAAAGGTACCAATAAAGCTAATCTAGCATAGTTCTTTTACTTAAATGGTAAATCATGTACTCAGGGACATTGGTTGAAATTACAGGGATAGGTAATAAAGATGGAAATCAGTAATGACTTCATCACACATATTGATGTTTTTATCTGGAGCTAATTATGGAGTCAAATGGTTGAAGGAGAAACCATGATGGATTATATAAACGTCTGGATAGATATAAAAAATACTTAACTTATTTTATGAAATGTATGTTCTAATATTACTAAAGTGCAATAGCTCTGATAGACTGGTAAGAGCTTTACATCAGTTCTGGTATATTTTTTACACACACACATACAGTATTATATCTATCTATCTACACATATATATATTATGTATAATGGTGAGTGAAGTTGAAAACGAAAAAGAAAGTACAGATATTGACAGTCACATCAGGTGCAGTGGTTGAGTCAAACTGACTGCCTCCTTCTGGTTTTAGTGTGCTGGTTCCCAAAAGAGGTAGAGTTTAATGATGGAATATCAGACGTGTCATTATTCATTCTCTGGTCAGTGTTCCTCTGAAATGCGGCTTGAAAGATATTTTCGTGTTAGCAAAGGAGCCCTCTCATGTCCTTTGGTGGTATTCCTTACCTGGCCAAAACCCTGAGGATGTATCCTATTGCACGTGCAAATCTATCTATCTTCACAACATATACCATTAAACTTCTTCTGCTAAGGAGAAGCTAACTTTTGCCTTGGAACAAAATTAACTACTCTTTATCTATCTATCTATCTATCTATCTATCTATCTATCTATCTATCTATCTATCTATCTATCTATCTATCTATCTATCT
>JANRMT010027041.1:95446931-95477225 GCA_026402145.1 Polypterus bichir lapradei
AGATAGATAGATAGATAGATAGATAGATAGATAGATAGATAGATAGAGAGTACTTTATTTGTTGTCCAAAGGGTAAAGTTAGCTTCTCCAGAATGAGTATAAGACATTTACTGGTATATACTTTGAAGTAGAAAAATAAAGGAGCCACATTACATCCAAGAATACAAGGGTGTGAATTGAATTCATGGGATCATACCTCTTCTTGAGATATCTGTCATGTCCCATGTTTAGTCTTGCAAGTTAACATTTATCTAATTGAGGATGACAAATTTATCTGACTGTCATTAAATGTTAACTGAATAGTACTTGGATAGAAGAAGATCAACTGACTGCATCATGGCTGTTACACGTTCTCAGCGTTCATTTGATGTGTGCTCTGAGCAGGTCCTCAGAAATTAACGTGACACGTGCACGAGTTGCTGTACCAGTAAAAAGTCAGAGTCCCTATTTACTATCTACATGTGACAGAAAGCTTTGTGGATCCTACGAGATTGGAGTGCGCACTTTGATGTTTGATGAATGGTTCGATGTGGTGGAGCAAAATGCTGACATACAGATGTATTCGTGGTGCTTTTATATTCAAGCGTCGCATATTCCCGATCATAATGACACGATAACATTTTAAAAGTCACACATACCATCTTTTGTGCCGTCTTTTTTTCTGGGGCTTCCTTCTGACCTGACAGCTGACAGCAATAGATCACCACACAGAACACATTAAATGTATGGTATTCCAACTCTCTGCACATTTAGAATCCTTAGCTTTATACTTGATATCACTTTCATGATGAAATGCATTAAAGTAGTATGTAGGTTACATTTTACAGATAATTCGGTAATTTCGTTTAAATAATGAATACTGTTAATAATTACACACATGGGGGTGACACGGTGGCGGAGCGTTAGCACTGCTGTCTTGCAGGGAGTCACGTCGCTGATATTCCCTGCCTGGAGTGTACATGTTTTCCTGCTGGTTTTCCACAGTGTGCTCTGGTTTCCTTCCAAAGATATGCAGATTTGGTTACACTAAAATGACGCTAGTGTATTTGAGTGCTTGTATTCACCTTACGATGAGCTGATGCCTTGTCCAGGGATTGTTTCTACCTCGTGCCCAATGCTAGGTGAAATGGACAAATCCCTGGACTGATGGATTTAATCATTAAGCATCCTTTTCAGAGATATTGCAGTAAGGTGTCATCAGAATTTAATGGGTGTTCCAGGCAATTCACAACACAGCGAAGCTGAACCCGTTCTCACCGTGATAATATCTCGCACTGCCACCTGGTGGATTCCTCCAGATTTACGTAAAGTACGTGCGCATGTATAAACAGTACAATGCTTGCATAGCAGCAGTGTCTACTGCAGCATGCGTCACATCGCGTGAAGTATAACCTCGGCCTTAATCATCACTTATGTGACAGAAAATTATTACATACTAGCCATGGAACCTGTTGAAGACAGCTAATGGAGTAATTAAAAAATATTTGCTACTTCTTGCCCTACATGTACCTTTTCTCAGTGTCCACATGTGTCTGAAGTTCTCTTAATCAGTGCTCCCTCTCTCTCCAGCACATTCAAATAAAGGCTGCTTCTCAAACTCTCGTTATTTTTGAGGCACCTTTCTTAACTCATGCTTACCATCTTTGAAGGCAACTCTCTCAGCGTGGCTTATAAATCTTCACTCCTCCATGTGTGTCTCACACTCGCACTTCCTCTTTCATTGCATCACCAAAGCCATATTGACCAATGATGCCAAAGCCAAACTCACCAATTAAACTGCTCAGAGAGACTGGACACAAAGACCTTATTGTTTTATTATATAGTAGATTAACAGTAAAAGAAATAAATATTTTTTCAATTTGCTCATATATTTTGTAATTTTCATTTTCTTTAAAATCACATATCAAAGTTATATGACTTGTTTAAGATCCCCTTAAAAACTATTTACAATTTTGGTGTTGAAAACAGTAATAATTTCACAGTAAGAGGCAGAATGTATTTTTCCTGCAATGGGATATCTGACAGCATAATACGTTTGAAGCTAAAACAAATCATTTTTGATTTATTCACATTGGCAGTACATAAGTAAAAATATGTTTATAGAAGGAAAATGAAAAAGCTCATTTTATTTTTAATATTTTTTTCCAGTAAATTAATGTGGTCAGCGCGTTTCTGCTGTGGCTGTGGAATGCTTTTGAAGTGCCTGTGGTAACCAGCCTGCCCTTTGACCTCTGTTTATTGTATGTTTCCTCCCTTTGGGGTCTGTTGATTATGAGGTTTAAAAGTGAGGTAACTATCAATCCATGACTTTTGTGGTAGAGCAGAAACTCAGTATCAAAAGGAAACATCTGCTGCAAGAGAAAAAGGTGTATCCCTGGGGCATAATCCTGCAACCAAAGTGATTACTACCTTTAACAGATTCAGCTGATACAACAGCCTGGAATCTCCCTGTAATAAATAAGATCACATTGCAGATTTACAGTTTTGCAGCAGTCACTGTTGACGAGGCTGCAGGGTAGCTCAGTTTTGTGAAAATGATTTGCCAGATAATTTTTAAACTAAATTAAATTTTCTATTAGGAAGATCCCAAATATATAAGTTATTAGATCAATCACATGAATAAATCACAATGTCCATCAATAAAGGAAAACGTGCATCCCTCTAGAATAGTACTATTCAGGGCTTGCTGTAATGCTTTTATAAACCACTTACTGCAAAATAACACAAACTTAGCTATTGTTAAAGTTTTGCTATTCAGAAGTAAGTGTCTAACAAATGCACAGGCAGTGCCCAGTTTAGTTTTCACAGATACCATGTTAGTCATAAAAAGGCCAAAAAAGATCATTTGTGATGCATACCAGTACTTGACTGATAGATATATTTAGGTCTACCCTATTCTAAAGTTTTGCTAAAATAATAAAATATTACAGACACATCCACATTTCAAAAAGGCCATTCATTTAATGTAGGATAACTCTGAAGACATTTGACAATTCATTGAACACATTATATGAAATGTTACCATTTATGATAAACGGCTGGGTATATGCGTCTGCTTTAGTTACAACAATGTGAAAAGCTAGTAATGTGATAGTTTCCATGCATGCCAAAAGGACATCATATCCGTCAATTAGCTTCGAGACAATGTGTCCTAAAGGCTATTATTTGGGTCTTTTTAAGTCAACTAATCCAATTTGAGGCTTCCAGGATTCACAATGCATGAGTGAAACGCTTTCTAAAGGCTCATTCGTAGAAGATTTTCAAAGGGCTTGCTGCAAGGAACAATTGAAATGTTTTTAGGGTAAAAAATATATAGCATTAAATGTTTTTGCAACATCTTTCTTTTTTAGCTTACTTTTAGGTTGACAAAAAATAATATGGATTACAAGTATTATTTTGTCATGGAAGTGATTACAGATGACATGTCAGTAAAATAAAATCGATCATCTAGAAAATAATATCCATACAAATTTTGATGGATATTCTTAACAAAGTTTATACCCCAGAAAGGACAATTGTCTGCTCAACTTAGTTCACTCATCTCAAAAGAACTGTTGGGAGGGTCTGAATATTTCTCTCTGAAGATAATGATATTTTTGCTAAACAGCCAGAACACTGGTTTTTTTGAATAAAAACTGAATTTGGTGATGCCTGTAATCAGTACACATGACAACAATAGAGGCCCCTTGCCAAAACTTTATGCACTAATTTAATTTTCCTTCACTATACATTTTCCAGTCTTGTAGCCTGGCAGCAGACATTTTCTTTTTCTTCGATATACATTTATTTCATTGTGTGCATGGTTGCCCTTGCCATTAAAAGTAAAGACAGGTGTTTATTCTGAGACTCGGAAGGGTCCTTTACAACCAAAAGAAAGCTCTTTCAGTTCGATTCGAAACAGTGTGTCATTGCCAGAGTGAAAAAAGAAAAGGAAATATGACATCATGTAACCTTAAGGCATATTCTGAATAAGGTGCTTACAGAGGAACCAGTTTACTAAGGAAATGGGTCTTTTGTGCCCAGCTATATAATTTCAGGTATTGAAGGGTCTGTTGTCACTTTAAATAACCACAGATGACTGGTATATTGCATAAATACAACGCTTCCTCACTTCCAATTACTCAAATGTAAGCCAGATTTTTGAGTATGAAATAAGTGTTCAAATAAACTATTTCTTAAATAGAACACAGCATACAATACAATCCATGACACAACGAATTTATAAGTTTATACAGTACTAGGGTGTTGTACCATGTTAGTCATTGTGAATATGGTGAGACGTCAAGAAAAATGGCGCCTTTTATTGGCTAACTAAAATAGCCAATAAAAGGTGTCATTTTGCTTGACTTCTCTATAAATGTATACCATGTTATACAACTCTCTGTATAATAAAGGTCTGTTGAAATAAGATTTTTTTTTTTAATTTCATAATGTAGTATGTTATTAAATACAAATGAGAATGGTAGGATTTTGCAAAATGTAACTTAATTTTTTGAAGAGGTCAATGTGAACATATTTTGAACTTCTGCATGTAGTTGTGTAGAGTTATTTGCAGATTTCTGCATTGATCGGATGGAGAGAAAAACATTTTATGGAAGGAAAATGTCAGTTACTTATGATCATTTTCAGTGGGGGCCAGTTTTATAGAAGCACAGATACAAGGGTGCTCCCGCTTCATCTCATGTAAAGTAATCTCAGTGATGCAACTAACTTTACTCATCCATAATCGTTGCAGGGTGGTGCAGTGGTAGCGCTGCTGCCTTGCAGTAAGGAGACCTGGGTTCACTTCCCAGGTCCTCCTTGCATGGAGTTTGCATGTTCTCCCCATGTCTGCATGGGTTTCCACCCAAAGACATGCAGGTTAGGTGCATTGGTGATCCTAAATTGTCCCTAGTGTGTGTCTTGTGGAGGACTGGCAACCTGCCTGGGATTTGTTCTTGCCTTCTGCCCTGTGTTGGCTGGGATTGGCTCCAGTGTGACCCTGTGTTAGGATATAGTGGGTTGGATAATGACTGACTAATTGTTGCAATAAAAGCCCTGCTTGAGAAAGATGTAAAAGCTTTTACATACTTTAATATAAATAACATTGTTGAATGTCTTTATTTTACTGATATATTAAACACTGAAATCCTGGACAACTTTTTTTTCAAATTGTGACTGAAGTATATGCTTGGCTACTGACGATACTATTGCTCAATCAGCTTTGATGGAATCTAAACTTGACTCTGTCTAGCTATCCATATACACCCACTGATCTTCTCTATCAGCACAGTTCAAGAATTTTTCTTTTATTACATTTTGCTTTCCTGCCAGTCCATTTTCCACAGCTGCATGTTCCCATTGGGAAATGTAATGATTCAACTATTCTAGCTTTTTTTTAATCAATGTGTTATCTTTGGATTTCATTAGCTTGCCTAAGCTTCCTTAGAAGGCAGTATAGTCCTGTATAGGTGAATCTCCAAGCCTAAAGAGTGAAATTTTTATAATGTTTCTTAACTTACTTATCTAACTTCACTTAGTGGATGAAGTCAGTGCGACTTACTCCCATCTTCTGCATATTGAGCAGCTGTTAACAATTTGCACTTTACTCCTTTATCTTGCTTATGGGTTAATTCTAAGCCTTCGTCTTGTAAGGTATTCAAGTGGTGGCATTTATACATGTAAGGTTATTGGTATTTCTACCACCAGCTTCTGTTTTTTCAAAATAGTATACCCCTTTTAAAACAGAGAGCTATAAATGACAGAGAATGAAACAATATACTGATTTATGTCATGCCCTTTGAGACACAGATGATCAAAAGACAGCCTTTTTGATACCCACCGTAACTATATCATACCAGTGTGGAGTAGTGGTTAAGACTTTGGACTTCAAACCTTGAGATTGTGGGTTCATATCCCACCACTGACACTGTGATCCTGAGCAAGTCACTTCACCTGCCTGTGCTCCAAATGGAAACAGAAATGTAACCATTTGTAAATCTCAGATGTTGTAAGTTGCCTTGAATAAAGGTGTCATCCAAGCAATAATCATACCACTGTGGAAGTGTTTAGAATATTGTAAATTGATTTAATAATTTTATAAAAGTAATTATCTCTCACTTTTGTTCATGCTCACTGTATCCTTTATATGGTCACAAGGAGCTACATGCTACCCCATTAATACCTGAACAAGACAATACCATACATATTTGTGGTTACCTCCTCGTTCTCCTGAATTATTACTCAAATATGTTGATGTAGAATATAAGCATTCTAGCATCAACAATATACATTATTATGTAATAAAGTATTATAAAACTACAGTCAATTCCACAGCCCAAACACCCAAACTCCCACTCATATTAGGGCAATTGTGATTTGCGTGTTTTTCAGGTTGTGAAAGGAAAGGAAAGTTCAAAGTGAAAATACCCACAGAAACAGAAAGAATGAGCAAACTGCACACAGAGTGGGTCCAAATTGGGAACTGAACAGTGGAACATAGAGATGTGAGAAGGCAGTGTTAACAACTACACCACCATGCTAACTATATTGTTAAATTTGTAAATTAAATTAAGACGTTAGAGTTGCAAAGTTCTCATGGTGTTTTCTTTTTAACATTAGACTGCTAGATTTAAGCTTAACTTGAAAACCTTGTAGAGTGGCACTTGAATTGTTCCGTATTTTCTTGTGTGTGGTTTACCTGTGCTGACTTCATGAATACTACAGTATGTCTTCCCATGGATACGGATCGATGCTCTCATGCCATCAGTGACTATTAACCTAAAATTTGATAACCTGCATTTATATTACTTATTTGTAACTGTTGCAAATAAATCTGATACTTTGCACTGAGTAGTTCAAGCAACTTTGATGAGAACGTTTCATTTCAAATGTATCATTGTCTTTAAAAATTGCATTAGAATTACACTAGCTTAATCAATATAACACACTAGTGTTATACTCTGCAGTTTTGGTCTCCACACTACAAAAAACCATGGGGGACAGAACTGGAAACTTGTTAAGGGTAGATTTTGCACAAAGACTAGAATTTTTTCTTCGCACAAGGAATCAGAAATAAATGGAATAAGTTACTAAGTAATGTGGTAAACAGCAGTTCATTGGGGACTTTCAAAAACTGATATTTTACAACTCTTGAGTGAACAGAAATTACAAACTTTATTATGTTGAATGCCAGTTCTCATTGTAATTATTCTAATAGGAATGAGTCCAAAACAGTAAGGTATACTGCACTAGTGCTTCTTAAAAAATACACCTTACCTATTCATTGAGAGAAAGAAAGAAAGAAAGAAAGAAAGAAAGAAAGAAAGAAAGAAAGAAAGAAAGAAAGAAAGAAAGAAAGAAAGAAAGAAAACTTAATTTGAAACTAGCCGTCAAAGAATTTGATGTGTCCAAAATGTTGGAATACTGCTCAGTTATTTGAAATCAACATTGATAAATGCCTGCCAGCTTATCTACTCTAAATTTACTAATGTATGTACTCTGAACACATGACAACTCTGCGGCTACTACTACTACTTCTTCTACTTCTAGTACTGCCACCAATGTTTTACAGAATATCATGAAGTTGAGATTTGAAGGTTTCCTAGTTGTTGCTTTCAACATTTGTTTCATGTGTATGCAGTCTTCTTTGTAAAGGCATACCTCCCAAAAATTGTGCAAAATTCATCCTAAACTAGCCTTAATCTGTGCACATATGGTCTTGTTTAAAAACTATATCCTCTTAACTCCCTTCATATTTTAAAACACTTTGGCCATTTCACTTCTTACTCCAAGATTGCTTAATATTTAAAGAGTCAGTCTTCTCTCATAATCCATACCCCCATCTTCAAGGGAATGCAGTAAGTCTACTAGTACCTTAAGGTATTTTTCTGCCTCTGTTAGATCCTTCTTCTAACATGAAGAGGAAACCTTCACATATTCTAGATGTAGTCTTGCAGTTGTCTTCATTTGTACAATGTGCTATAGAGTCCAACTACCAATTAACCTTGTTATTTTTTAAACAATCTGGACTTTCTTATAAGATATACTCTACACAATATTTTTTAACTTGAAGTAATATGCCAAATCCACCAAAGAAGCATGGGATGGAAGGGCTTTTCTGCAGGAGTAAATGCATGTTGAGCACTGAAGCAGCTTACTAGACTTTGAAGTTTAAGAATTCATTCATCACAACCATCCATTAAATCTGATTTCTTTGGTTTTATCAATTACAGGATCGCAGAGAGTGGTTGCATTTCTTTTTTAGCATTGATAGACATCTTAACGCATGGGCACGCTGGGCAGCTGCCCAAGGTCACCACGAGGATAGGGGCCCCATACTATTATATGTATGTTTTGACTTGCTGTCAATAAATAAATACTATACCATAATAAACTATAAATATTTGTTATCGTGTTACAAGTGGACATTGGCATTCGCCTCTGATTTAGGATCACAGTCACCTCTGCCACCTCACATGCATGTATGTGTACGGATCTCACTCACTACATAACATAAAAGCGTAAATGTTAATGTCACTTCAACTCAATTCTCTGCAAAGAAATTTCACAAATGTTTGTGTTAAACACTTGATTAATAATAAATAATTCATAGTAATTTCATACTGTGCCATTTCCATCTATATGGTTTACCAGTTGACTATCATTTATATGTTGAAATCTTTGTGTTTTTCAAGGCTCATGTTATATTGTTCAAATGTTTGTCTTAATTAATCTTTGCTGCACAGCATGTTTTTTAATATTTAAATACTGATTTTGTTGGAAGTAACAATACAAAGAATACATGTTTAATTTTATCAACCATTTACATTTTTATTCCTGTGAGTGGTTGTGTAGGTAGGGGCCCCAGTGCACTGCTTTACCCGGGGACCATAATGCTGTTAAGGCGGCCCTGATAGACATAGCATCCTTTCATCACAGAACAAATTAACATATCAATATGAAGAGACCAATCAAACGAGGATGTAGATGTGCAACGCCTGGGAGAAAATTTGAATACATGGACTAATCAAATAGAGATTTATACCAATGATTATAAACACTGTGCCACCATGTTTCTCCCTATTTATCCTATTATAATTTCATTCCAGGAAATACTTCAAGAATTTGTATTAATTTTTCTAATAGTGGTCTCATTAAAATTATGATTAGATGCTCATTTTGTAAACTGTGTTTGATCATGTGTGTTATGACATAGAAGTCAATGCCTTATTTTGTTTCTCTGTTAATAATGTGTTACTAAATGGTAAAAATTAAGGACTCTCTTTTTTAAGGACTCATTCTTTTTGGCTGAAGTACAATTACTTCAGCTTGACTGCAGATGATACCATTGCTCACTTAGCTTTGATGGGATCTAAACTTGACTCTTTTGCTATCCATATATATGCTCACTAATCTTCTCCATCAGCACAGTTCAGAATTATTGCCTTTATTTCATTCTGCTTTCTTCTCAATCCAGTTTCCACAACTATTCCTAAGCTATTCCAGCTTTTGTTATCAGTGTGTTATCTTTGGATTTCATTAGCCTGCCTCATCTTCTCACACTGTTATCCATAGAAGGCAATATTGTATTATAATAGGTGAATCTCTGTGTCTAAAGAGTGACATTTTCTTTACAATGTTTCTTAACTTACAGTACTTATCTAACTTTACTTGGTGGATGAAGTCAGTGAAACTTATTCCCATCTTCTGCATATTGAGCAGCTGTTACTACTTGGCACTTTCCTCCTTTATCTTGCTTAAGATTTAATTCTAAGCCTTCATCTTGTAAGCTATTCAAGTGGTGTCATTTGTATATCTAAGATTATTGATATTTCTACCACCAGCTTCTGTTTTTTTCAAAATATTACACTCCTTTCAAAAGAGAGAGCTGTAAATGACAGAGAATGAAACAATATACTTATTTATGTCATGCCCCCTGAGACACAGAGGATCAAAAGGCAAGTAATAAAAACAGAGAGCAGAGCGAGGCTGAAGTTGAGTCGATTTGAACTTAATTGCTAGTGTTTTTAACTTGCATTCTTCTTTCAGGATTATTTATAGACAACTGAAAGTAAGTGATGGCAAGATCTTTCATTAAAACATTTTTATGTCCTTAGTTTAGGATTGAGCACTCAGAGGTAAACAACAGAGTCTCAGAAGCTGAATAATCTGTGGCCAGGACAGCCTCCTAAATAACATCCTAAAATGCAGCTGAATTGCCCAACAGAACATTCTACTACAGCAATCTCACTCCAGAGAATGGGCGATGAACGATCAATGTAAAAATATAAACAAGCTTTGAAACAAGCATACTATAGGAATATTTTTCATGTAAGTGTTATATGCAATTTTGTGTATAAGGGCCTCCTACACTATTTGATTAGGCCTACTTCTTGAAATTACCCTGCAGCATAGACATTAATAAGTTCTGAAAGGTACGGGGAATTGGGTGCTAAACCATTTACGACTTTATATGTGAGAAGGAAGATTTTAAAATTGGCTCTAAACTTAATAGGACATCAGGGAAAATATTTAACAATTGGAACAATATGGTCATACTTCTTGGCTCAAGTTAAAATCATTGCTGCCATGTTTTGCATTACTGGTAGAGAAGTAAGCAAACATTTGAACAGCGTGCCCATAAAATATGAGTAAAATCAATTTAGCTTGATATAAATGAATGAACTAATTTTAAAAGATTTTGCAGATTTGGTTTTGCAATACCTGTAATGTGATGAAAGCCTGTTTTATTTACACAGAAATGTAAAAACTGAATATTGAATCCATGTCAAGGAGAACACTTAAATTTGTGATGGATTCAGTCAAACTGAAACTAAATATTAAATTCAATAAGATCTGTTCCCAATCAAGAGGTGTGCTAATTAAGGTGTTAGAGTGATAAAATAACAATCTAACATAGACAGTCATGGTTGTAAATTAATAATCTATGCAGTGTGGAGGCCGGGATTTTATTTCCCTACAGGCACCAAGTCAAGAACTGATTAAAATCTTTTTGATCTTACATCTCAGCCAAAAACTTAACTTAATGCAGATTGAGCAGAAGTATTTTGGATATTTTCATATTTTGGAATATTTGCATATCTAATATATAAAGCAGAGTCCATGTATGTGTGTGTGTATGTTTGTTTGTCCACCATACAAATCTGCACCGGGCGTCCGATCGGCACCAAACTGGGGATGGGCTCCTTTGTGACCAGGAGAAGGTCATGGGGTTTGTTTGGTTAGGAAAAATGTTTGTGGTGAACCGCAGGGCACCTTTTCACCAACACAACATTTGGCACACGACCCTGTACTTATCATCGACAAGATGGCCGCATGTTGCAACAGACGTTCACCACGGTGCCATCAAGCACCAGCTTTGGTGTCTGTATGTCGCTCTTTACCCATGTTTCTTTAAATTGCCAAGAAATGGCTCAAGTGTCCAAGTATGAGAAGGCCGACTGCTTTGATCGGGTGAATGGGAACTGCCTTATGGATGTAAAACGTGAACGACCCAGTGGGTGTGACCGGATGACACGCCCACGTATCCACACATCACACTCCCACACGCACTGACAGTGCTGTATTTCATTCGCCAACATCCGTTATATGCAAGCACATTTGAACAGAGACTCGCCTTAAAAAGACAGCATCCTTCCCCCACCATTTTCCCTAAACGTAGCACCGGTTGTATGTCACTTCTCTCTGTAGTTACCATCGCCAATGTCTGTTAGATGGTATCACGGTTCAATACAGACGCTCCTTAGAAACAGAGCACCCCTCCCCGCCATTTATTCCAGTATGGTTTCAGTGCTACTCTTTCTCACTGGCTTTCCATATTTGTGGTGCTATTTGCTCGCTTTCCAACTCACAGTACAATTTCAGTGTTGCTCTTTCTGACTGACTGGTGCTATTTGTTCACTTTCCAACATATTGTAAATAACGTAAATTCATCTAACTGTGGCGCTTATTCCGTACATAATACCATGTAACACATTATAATTGTCTTGCTTTTCGCTAATATACCCATACCACCCAAAAAAAGATGTAGAATTGGAAGGTCCACTTCAGATGCCACAAGAAAGTCTACTTCAAGGGCGTCTGAAACGCAACAGCAGACAGAATCCAGAGTGAAGGAACTTACAATAAAATATGAATCAGAAAACTGTTTGTTCTATTTCTATGTTCTGTTTCTTTCATTTGGGAAATTCACCAGTTATAGATTCCCGGGCAAAGGCGGGTACTCCTGCTAGTACTGTATATAATGAGATATCCTAGTGATAACACCCAAATCATAACACAAAATTTATTTATATTTCATATATACAGAACCTTATATACATACCATGAAGGAAACTGTTTACAATATTTTTTAATAATAATGTGCATGAAACAGTTTTTGAACATTAGCATCATCAGAAAACATGTATCTACAGTTAAGCAACAGCAATGACAAACATCAGCAGGCTTTTAATTTCCACTTATGATGCTGTGTATTGATAAAACAAAAAACATTTACTATACGTAGGGAAAAGGCAAAAAGCAAAAAATGCATTTAGGTCTGACGGTGATGATGGTTCATAGCAAACTTGTGCCAATAGAGCGTCAAAGTCTGTGTTAACTCTAAGCTGCGCTAGGCAGAACTTTTGAATCATGCTGCTCACTTCCTCTACTGTAAAGCAACTTGGACGTGCCATGCAGCTGTTATTGCACTTCTAACTGTTTGGTAATGCTACTGTGGCTTCCTGAACTCCACGAGGACCACCCAAACACACCCCTTTTTGCTCATCGATGGTGTATTGATGTGATGCTTGAAATTCAAAGGAAGAACTGAAGAAATTGACCATTGACAGTGAAGGACCAGCTCATGCGTAATTCACATCCACTCATCAGTAAAACAAATTACAAAGAACATTGGCCATGGGCAAGTAAGAACTGGTGTAGAATTTTTGTCAACACTCAAAAAGTGTTAGATTTTGGAGCATTTTGTATTTTGGAATTTTGGATTTGGGATACTCAACCTATATATGAAAAATTATAATACAGATTATTTAATTTATATCATTCATTTAAGAAAAGATTTCTAATATTCCAGTCATTTATAACATGCCCACATTTCTTTATTCGACTAGTGTATTAGCATATAGTGAATAACTACTTAACTTATAGACAAGTTTTTTTTTGCTAATAAGCTAAGTTAAAACAATATTAATAAAACTAAAAAGTGATAAATCATATGCCATTTTAACTAACTGGACTTCCAGTGCCTATTGCTGTGCTTTCTACGGCAGAGAAACGTTTAGATTTAATGATGACAGTCAAACAGTCTCAGTCATTGTCCAACCTGCTATATCCTAACACAGGGTCATGGGGGTCTGCTGGAGCCAATCCCAGCCAGTACAGGGCCCAAGGCAGCAACAAAGCCCGGGCAGGGTGCCAGCCCACCGCAGAGACAGTCAAACAGTACATACAAAACGCACACTGGTGGAAGATCAAAACATGTTAGCGCTTGCAGGTGCAAGGCTTTAAAAATCAAAGAGTGATGCACCTAAACACACACAATTCAGATTTATCTGGGAAAAAAAGAAATTTGAAAGCAAAAAAAAAAAAATGTAAGGAAACACTACAAACACTGCACTCTGTTCAGCTGGCAAGGACTTTCCATTCATCTCTCAGTTTGAAATTTTTAGTAACACATCAATAACAAAAAAAGAAATCAGTAAAAAATATACATTTAATTAGCCTTTTTGTAAGTCTCTTATCTAGAATTAGTCATACAATAAAACATGACTAAACTTGTAGCAAATGGTGGCTCATTCATAGTGAAAAAATCAAGTTTACTTTCAGATTAGCAACATATAAATTGCAGTTAGTATGAGTAGAAATTTACAGAGCATCTTACAATAAATATATTTGAAGGGCATGAATTCAATCAGTTTTGCTTGTAAACTCTATATAAAAGGGAGTGATGTGCCCTCATAATGATTGCGTACTAAAGCCCTAAAACATCACAGCACATGCACTGACTAATGAAAGTCATTAAAATGTGATTATGTTGGTTATACTGTAATATATTATTTCCATGTCATGTGTAATATTTCTTTTAAATAAACTTGCAAATTCATTTTTCAAAAAGACTTACCCCTTTATAAAAAATATTTTTTGCAATGCAAAGTAACATGTCTACATACACAGGTTGAAACTCTGCTACAACAAAAAGAGAACTTTCCACATGTAGATGGAAGAGACAAGTAGAGAGAGAATTAGTAGTACTCTTTGTCTGTTTGAGTGCCCCAGAATTAAGACCTCCAAAAAGTAACAGAGAGACAGCGTGAAGCTGAGTTTGACTGTCAGTAGGCTTGCACAGTTTTTCCATATTTGTAGAAGGCAGGACTGGAATAGAGGAGACCCTGTTGACCTTTAACAAGCCAGGTAGCATGTGTGCTGCTTCATAGACCACACAAGGAACTATAGCAGCTATCATGATTGTCTTGTCTTTTTACAATATTTTACACTAAATATCATTGTTATTAATGATATTTTTCTTATCAGCTCAACAATTTTGTTTTTGTTTTTTTTTTAACCATTACCTCTTTCTGAGTATTTTGGACCTGAGCATTGCCGTTTTGTTTATGGTTGCCATGTACATTACTGGTCATGTGACCTGGCAGTCACATGTCACATTGCATCATGACCTCCCACCTATAAAGGAGGTCCTAGATTTGGGATAAATACCATTTTTGCTCATGCTTATTAGGTATATTTGACTTTTTGTCTCTTATACCTCTTTTACAAAGTTTTCTGACTAGTTTTACTTTGGAGGAATGTTCTTTTTTTTAACAAATACCACCTGGATTTTACTTCTCTTTTGTTTTCAGACCATTCTTCATCACATTTTTTCACTTGTCTTTCTTAGGATACTTCATTTTTTTTTAAACTTTCTCCTCAAAGCATAATAGTAACCCGTCAAAGGTGATCTATTACAGCAGCAAATGTTTTGTTTTGTCTACTGCTTTGCTATTTTCAGTTCTCCTTATAAATTTCCATTGTGTATTTTGGATTCAATAAACCATACATGTTTGATATTTTTAACTTTCTTCACATTAGTCGCATAAATGAGGGTAGAAATTATATTAAAAGCAGATGCTTCTATAGAGGAATGGGTAATAAAATAATTAAGTTATTATCATCCACTCATGCTTAAGGCCATGAATAACAATGCTGGGAAGACACAGTAGCGTATCTGGGGTTTTTTTTTGCAATAGCCTGAGAAATACATTGCAATGACTTAAATACAGGGTGGCACGGTGGTGCAGTGGGATAGCGCTGTTGCCTTGCAGTAAGGAGACCAGTGTTCACGTCCAAGCATTTTCCTGTGTGGAGCTTGCATGTTCTCCCCATGTCTGCGTAGGTTTCCTCCAGGTACTCTGGTTTCCTCCCACAGGCCAAAGGCATGCAGGTTAGATGAACTGGCAATCCTAAATTGGCTCCAGTGTGTGGTTGGGATTGATGTATGTGTGTGTTTGCCCTGCATTGGACTGGTGGTCTGTCCAGGGTTTGCACCCAATGCTAGCTGGGCTAGACTCCAAATCTCTCTGACACTGTTCAGGACTCAGTGGGTTAGAAAATGACTGACTGATTTAGATATAGAGCAAACTGTAATAATTCTTGAGGAACAGTGACTATGGTTTATGTCAGATTAAACAAGCTGAATCAGCTCGGAGAACCTGTGAGGGATAATGCAAATGTCTCAAGATATTTGAGTATTGATTCTAGAAACAAGCAAATACAAAGAAAGAACCCTAAATCCATTAGAGTAAGTAAGTGTCAGCCTAAAGTAGGTGAAGTAGATTTTTTTAAGAAAACTTTATTGATACCTTTAAAAAGATTATAAGGTGTAAACCTCTTATTTGATTAAAAACATGCATGATTACTGATACGGTAGTGTGATAAACAAAACAATTGGTGTACTGAGCTGTGGAAATAATTACCTAGTCCATTATGTTATATATTTTCACCTTGCTCTCAATAAATGGGCAACTACATTAGGTAGTACACACTAAAAGATGTCTACCAATGTTTGTTTCCTATGGTGAAAGATTCTAGCAACTCAGTTATGTTGTGAGGTGCGTGCTTCCGGTATGGTTTCGGTCTACTGATTCACTTATATTCAGTCAGGAAGAAAAGTCAGAAATAAAATTGTCAAAAATCCCAGTAGATCCTTGGAGTTCAGATGGGTTGCAGCATAGGTAAGCCCACCAGGAGATGGACATAGTCAAAAGATATATACAAAGTTCAAAACACAGGCATCTAAACCTGAACTAAAACCCTAAATCAGAGTCAAGAATCACTGCCAAAAAGTCTCTTAAAGATGGAAATTAAAAACAATGAAAATTGTATAAAGGAGTTATCCCCAATCTCGGATGCCTAGGAAATGCCCAGTGCTGAACTTTTATCCTGTCAGTCACAGGTTGCACACATCCAGGTCAGTTCTGTAGCAAAATTATGGCAAACGTAAAGAAAATGACAACCAAAACAAGACATGAAAATATTTTAATTTAAATGAGTTTTACATGAAAAAATCTTTATCATCATTGACTTCAAAATACTTCAAAACTCATAAGAATGACAAGGACCAGAAAAACACATTAAAGGACAGATACATGCCAAGTAAATATGAACCAATTCTAAAAGATCATGTCTATTCTATAATGAAGTATTTTATTCTAAAGCAGTAGGATTTTAGAACATGAAAGTATCTGAGCACAAGTATTTTTTAATGGTTTATGGAGAATGATGACAATATAAACCAATTAAAGACCATCCAAGGAGCTAGATATCCATCCACTTTTGATCCACTTGCAAAGTTGCATAGGTGACTGTGATGGTCAAACTCCTGACAGAGACATGTGTGTCTGCTTTATTTTTTTCACTTCGTTACCTGTATATGGTCTATCTGAAAGGCAGGGTGAAACTTTTCCAATGAGAAAAGTTTGGTATAAGCAGTAATGGGGCTCACTAAAGCCCAAGAAAGAAGGTGTCCTCAGTGCCATTGCCATTCAAGTTTCAGGAAGAACACATCCTGAAAGTGGTAGACCCTGTCAATTCTCAGAAAAGGAAGTAAGAAAATGGCAGCTTTGGTGGAATTATGCAATGAGTGGATGAGCAGGTGTCACAGAGCATACAAGTCCATGCATTTTTCTCTGACCATCATGAACATTGCACAGCTAGTGTGGAAGTAGGTAAGACTAGAGGACAACCGAGAAATAAATGGATTGGTGATCAAGTCCACACAGCACATAGTGGCACAAAATAAAGTTTCTCATGACCTTGGTGCAAAATATACATAAACACAGGGCAAGTGCAAGATAGGTAAAGAACTATACTATACTTCTTCTTTCGGCTGCTCCCGTTAGGGGTTGCCACAGTGAATCATCTTGTTCCATATCTTTAAAGAACTATACTATACAATAATAGATAAATAAATGATTTAAACTAAATAATAGGTAAGTGAATAGATAGTAATGATTTGAAATATAAATAAATAATTAATAAATAACAACACTAAAACTAATAATAAAAAACCAAGGGTGACAAGTATAACAAATGTACTGCATATAAATTTGTTATTGGGGGCAGGGGAGCAGCACAGTGTTCATTGTCCAGTCAGCCAATGGGTAGAAGGTGTTGTATTAGCTGATAGAACTGGTTCAGATGCTACAGATGTTTCTGCCAGATGGAATTGGGACAAAGAGACTGTGACAGGTGTGGGAGCTATCTTTCACAATGCTGTAAGCTTTGCAGATTCAATGCTTTACCAAGATGTCTTCAATGGATGGCGAGGAGGACCCAGCAATCTTTTCTGCAATGTGCACTAGCCGTTGTAGGAGCTTATGATCAGAGATGCTGCAGTTTCCAAACCAGACAGTGATACAGCTGGTTAGAACGCAATGTAAAAAGCATTAATGTAATGTAATGTAATGAAAAAGAAGATTTTGAATATTACAGAGTGGATTTGAGAACTGCTGTTGGAATGATAAGAAATCGGGTACAATGGAGACATCTTGTTAAAACCTCATCATCGTTGTCAGCTGATGGATGAGAAAGAAAGATTATGAACAAAGCAACACATATCCTTGCTTTATAAACTGAAGGTTAATATTTAAAGAAAATTTAGTTGCTTTCTTTATCAATTTTGTTCCAAATTATTTGTGAAATATGAAAATATTTTTATAAACTCAGAAAAATAATAGTCCCGTTTGAACACTTCATTGTCCTAAGTGAATCTGTTTCCACTATTTGTTGAAGGGAACCATTGAAAAAAAAAACATTCATTAATGAATACTCTGTGACTACACAATTACTCATTAAACACACCTTTAGACTATTTTCTTCTACATGGCTTCTTCTCATGCTTGACCTGCACTAACTTGACCTGTCAATAACTTGACACTATGGTGAATAGCCATAAAACAACCCCAGCATGCCATGGTTTTGACCACATTATCATGTGGTAGCAACATGTTGCATAGGAGTTGGAATTTATTGCAAGGCCAATAAAAATGTTTACTGAGTTTGGAACAAACCTTTCACTTCATGGTTAAAAAACAGGCACACCATGTGTTTAGGTCATTCATAAAACTGAGAAATGTTATTGGTTGCTTCAAGTGAATGCTTGCACTAAAAACATCCATCCATCCATTATCTATCCATCCATCCATCCATTGTCCAACCCGCTGAATCCGAACACAGGGTCACGGGGGTCTGCTGGAGCCAATCCCAGCTAACACAGGGCACAAGGCAGGAACCAATACCGGGCAGGGTGCCAACCCACCGCAGGACACATCCATTATCCAACCCACTATATCCTAACTACAGGGTCACGGGGGTCTGCTGGAGCCAATCCCAGCCAACACAGGGCGCAAGGCAGGAAACAAACCCTGAAAGCATGGAATACTTTAATTGCTTCTTCCTGACTATATATATATATATTTTGTGCCATGTTTTGTCCTGGATAAATGCAGAGAACGCTTGTCATACTCCAGTGTTAAGCATCAGGCTTGAACAATAAGGGAGACAGATGCAGCTGATATAAGTAAAAAGGTGCATTTATTGCAAAAAAAAAAAAAGTTCCATAGAGACAACTTCAAAAAATGCACACACACACTGCAATAATTAAGATGAAAAACAAACAAAAAATGAATGTAAAAAAACAAAAATTCACCCTATAGCACGCACCTTAAAAAAGTCTTCCAAACAAAAAATCAATTCTTTATAAGGAGCTGCAAAATATCATATATATTAACAAAAAAAACAGCCTTTTTTCTTTTTCTCTCTTCTATTCAAAACAGTAGAAAGTTGGCTTGCCCTGCCAAACCATCACGATAGTCTATTCCCATGCCTGTCACCCTGCAGCCACCTTAATTGTACACGTATTGACCTTCTCCTGGTCTGAACTGCACCCCTTGGCTGGTGTAAAGACCAGCTTTTATCCCAAGTCTAACACCCCCCCTCTCTCCCAGGTCACGTGCCGATATCTATGGTGGTTCCGCCGCACGAGCGCATACTTTGCTGATTCTCTGCAGTACTCCTCATTATGGCTGTCCTGTTTACCCACAGAGAGCATCTGTCATACACCAGTTATGTCCAGTGCAGCACTGCAATTCCTAAATACCACGGTTGCACCTCAGCATCGTGATGAAATACAAATGGTAGCAGGCACGCGTCTCTACTCCAGAAACCCTTCCAATAGAAACACACACCACCTCATCCACCTGAAGCTGCAAGTGCACTCTGGCAACAAACTGGTAAGTGAAAAAATACCTTTTTAACTTTTACTATAACAAAATGTTCGTGCAAAGAATTAAATATGTTTTCTCACAATGCTACATCCAAAATTTGGGTAACATTTGCACAATGTTTAAATTAAGCTGCTAAATGCAAAAATCCACAAATATGTAAATTACTGACAAATAATGTGAAAAGCGAAAATTATGCACAACAAATCTTTCATAAGCCATTAAAGTGTGCCATGTTCATCTGGTTAGCCAGGTCCTCCCACTGCTGAACAAATTCACCCTTTAATTCACTCTGGCCATCACACAGTCCATCTTCCTCTATTAAAGGTCTCTCTTCATTACAGATCTACAGTTTAAATTATGGAACATTCAACACAATCTTCCTGAATGTCAGGGTAGCTTTGATTTTGGAAGACTTCTTACAAAGTTGGTACCCTCCTTGTTAAAAATCTTGATTTCTTTCTATTCTTTTCTAGCTCTCTTGTCAAATATTCTTATGATGCCACTTGTGGTATAGGGCCGGCTGTTTATCCTGGCCAATACCCCCCATGCCGCTAGATGGAGTCCTCCCTGCAACCTGGAGGTGCCCCGAATTCCCGCAGGGCATCTTGGATATTGGAGTTTTCCGTCACAGCCCTGCTGGATACCATGGGGGCCGCCAGGAGATGCTGCAGGGAGGCATAAGGATTTAAATTTTAACTATGAACCGGAAGTACTACATCGTCAAGAAGGCAGAAGAAATAAAGGAGTTTTCGTTGGACACGGAAGTGATGGAAAATCACATGGACTAGGGGGTAGAATCACTTCCAGGTCACAAAGTATAAAAGGACTGTGAGAGATCCCAGCAGTGAACTGAGTTGGGAGGAAGGGTGACTGAGCTGCTGGGAGGTGTGGAGGATTATTGAGAATTGTATTATTGATTTATTATTGTGTTTATTGAGAGTATAGTGTAGGTGAAGGTGGTTTGTGCACTATATTGTACAAATAAATTAATTATTTGGACTTTTATCTGGTGTCTGGCGTCTGGTCTGAGGGTTCAAGGGGATGACAGCGCCCCCTATCTGTCACACACTTTAAATGCAATCTTCCTTTGTTTCAGAGGAAATCTTAAAGAAATGCAAGTTGTGTTTATTAAAGTCCTTGCGCAAATGGATTTCTTGATATGAGTGAAAATTAAGCTACAGTACATTACAGTTCAGAAAAGTGTCACTTATTAGCTTTCAAATAATGTCATGCAATACTAAGGGAAAAAGAATCTTTCAAAATATGCTGAATGAGGTTATACTGAAGAGCAGTCAACAGGCTATTCAGCTCATGACATAACGTGCATATGGACGGCATATTAGATACAAACACTCGACTAGGCATTTTCAGAACCCTCAATTTCCAATATACAGCAGGACAAGGTGAGACCCTAAACTACGAGAAGCTGTCATTGTAACAGAGAATAAACCTGTGTAACATCTGAACTTGGCAAGAAGCCAACTTTAAAAATATTCATTTAATTATTAAGGTTCAAGGCGTTTATCATTAGGAAAATAATAAATCAAATTTCATCCCTCTGATTGAATGCTTGTAAAACACTATTGCAAACTTGTAATAACCAGAAAATAAAAGGATATTTACAAACTGCAACATTACTAAAACTAATAAAACAGAGAGAAATCAGTTAGTTTATAACGTTTTCTTTCTTTCCTTTCTAAATGAAAAGTCTTGTTATATAAATATGTGGGAAGTATTGTTACTAATCATTTTGAACAGTATACCTTAAACTAATTAGTGTAAACCGTAGAAAAAAACAAGCCAAAAATGTAATTTTTTTCAGCAAGAAAAAATGTTATTATGTGTTACAGAAACATATAAATAACAAAACATCAAAATAAATACTGTCAGAAAGGTATGTCTAATGTCCAGTGATGTACTGATGCAGATTCAGTGCATGCTCTTGTGATATGTTTAGAAACAGCTACCAACACACAAGCCGATGTTGTAAGTGGGACACTAGAAGAGTGTTTTTTTATATACTTTTCTTATAATATTTTTTCTGTTGCTTGCAAATGAGATGGTAGAATGTCAATGCCTGATCCTCCCAATTGACATGCCTGTTGTGTTATTGCAGGCTACCATAGCGCAAGGCTTATTGACTTCCACATTTCCCCAGACACAGATACTGACAGTTGCTGCATTGTGATCCGTGCTTAGGGAGCTAATATTTTGCTTGTCACTGAACTTAACCACAGTTAATTTGTTTTTTTTGTCAAAAGCTACCTTCACACCATGCTGAAGCTTCATGACTGAATTCATATAACCAAATTCACTGTGTGTATCACAACAGTTTGGTCGTACCAAGTGCCGTATCATGCATCAGTTTCACTTTCCATGTCAACTTCACATGCTCACCACAATCACTTCATTTGAAAAATAATTCAGCTCCAGTTCATTTTAAAACAGCCTTTTTATTGGATGCATCACCCCACTTATGAATATTGATGAGTTACCTTAGAGTGGCGAAACAGACAGAAATATTTATTATTTTTTACAGTATGATGCTATTGTATCCACTGGATAGCAGCAGAATACTGTCCTGAGTGTTATTCAAGCTAAAAATGTAAATCGGATCATTATATGTCATCCCAAGTCTGAGTTGTGTTTAACCGTAATTGCATAGAATCTCCGATGCCATGTCTTGCTGAGGGTTAACTTCAAGAAGTTACACAGAACATATCCTTGAAGATTCAACAAATGCTCCAGAACTCCAGTCCAGACTACAAAGATCAGAATGAAAAAGAATGAATGCTTCTTTCTTTTAATTGACTGAGTAGGGTATAATAGAGAATGAAAGAAAGAGAAGAGTTTGCATAAGGTCGGTTGAAGTGATAAAACTCTACTTCACAGGCTTTTTGTAGGTTGAAATTTGTATTAAATATAGCCCGCTGCTAACTAGTGTCTTGTGTGTCTTGCTTTCTTAAGCACCCTCTAGCAGTCAGTGTATAATTACAGAAAACAGAGGAATGCATGTAACGCATAAACACTTACCAGTACAGCATGTTTCTTTAAGTTTTGCTTCCTCAAAGGTTTGTGGTGATTATGACAGACAGCTTCAAACTAAACACAAGTATAATTTCCGATTGACTGTATCACACAGGAATTTGGAGAAGCTTTATGTCAATTTTTTATTGAATTAAGAGCGTTTACTTGCTTAAAGATGCTTACACAATAGATTAGTTCAATTGACCTAAAAAGTTCTTTACTGCTGATTTACGTTTGTGCTGAGCATGTCCAAATGTAAATACAGAAAATTAATATTGTACTTTATGATTTTGTATGCTTGAAGCATGTATTTCAAATCACGATATTTTATTACCTATTGTGGCAGGCGGCCAGGTTCCATGACCGTCCGGGATGCCCCTGCTGCATATGTTCCAGGGAGCAACCATGGGCAGCTCAATACCTCCCCCGGGACGCTTGGTGGCAGCCTCCCTGGCCGGCAGTGATGCCTCAACCTCCTGCAGGGCTCCATAGGAGATGGAATCCTCAGCAGCCCAGTTGGGAGATGGGGTGGCTGCCAGGGGGTGATGCATGGATTCCACAGCCCTGCTGGACAACTCTTCAGCCCCACCCAGAAGGGCAATTGGAACCAGGTGGTCAAGCACCTGGAACAATTCCTAGTGGACTATAAAAAGGGCCGGCAACCACCACTCAGGGCCAGAATCGAGAGGAAGAGGACGAGGTTGCCAGAAGAAGGATTGTGTTTTGTTACTGTGAGTGCTTTTGGGACTGTGTTGTGGCTAGAGGGATTACGAGGAAGACGTGCCCTCCAGCTGAAGAAAAATAAAAGCCTGTGTCTTTTTACACGTGCCTCAGTGTGAATCAGTGCCGGGCTGGGCGCTATATAGCATCTAATTCACACTATATAATTCCATACAAGCACGTCACCAGATAAACACTTCAGCACAGACTTGAACTGTGAGGATTTCAGCAGGGTGATGCCTTCATCTGACAGAATGAGAGGTGGGAGTGTAGCAAGTTGTGTTCAGCTAAATCACACATTTGCAAAAGAAAAGTGGGCTTTTAGCGCAGTGATAAGGAGCTATGAGCTTCTTGGCATATGATAGGAAAATGTAACAATGAAATGCAATGAAAAAAATTGTAAGCTTCAAGGATTCTAGTGTTAGCATGGCTCTTCCATTCACAAATGAAACAGCTGAAGTTGATATATATATGAGCTGCATTCCTATGAGCAGAGCACCTACTATTGCATCACCACAGAAGTTTCAATTGTAGTTGTTGCACTGTAAATGTACTTTTATAATATGAAAGGAAATCCCCAAAAATGAGCAACTGCAAAAAGAGAGAATGTGATAATAAAGTTTTACGTGATTTTTGTGATTAACATGCCAAAATCCATAAGATACACCCAAACGTGCTCATGAAGCAAAATCTTCATTGTCCACTGTAATAAATAATGGTTTTAAAAGCATATCAAAGTTCATGTATATTAATTTCCACAAAAGTTAAAAATAATATTTTATTCAAGTTAAATAATAACATGAATCTCAACAGATATGTTATAAACGTAAAAATTATGAAAGATGCCATACAACACATTAAATAAACAAAGAATGTTTTAATATACTGTGACACAATGTGTGTTATTTCAGCAGGATCAGTCAGCCCAAGTAATGGTTAATGGAAGAGTTGGATGTGAAATACATTTGCCTTTCTTGGCAGTATTTCCTCTTGGCCTAGAGGGACAGCTTGTTTAGAGGAAGTGATGGAGTTAGAAGAGGTATTGTAGGAATAGCACATGATTGTGGAGAGTTATTTGCCAAAATTACATAAAAGAGATTTAATAAATGATGCAGTCTTTCCTCTTATAATAACCTCACTAATGTAGATTTACTTGATCTCACTTCAAATATTTAGGAATAAGAATCAAACCTAAAAATTAAAAAACAACTTTCTTAACCACTTAAACGTTGCACAGGATCTCAACATCACTTTACTTCTAATTTGCTTCTTGTTGCTTAATAAATTAATAATAGATTACAAAACATATCCATATATTGAGAAACTTAGCCTTTGACACATCTCTTCTGGTCAGCATTTATTTCTTTTCAATCCTGCTGATTTAATGTAATGTAAGCACATTGTTTTATTTCTGATAATCCATCTATACTTTTCATGAGCCTTCTTTCTGGTAGTACAGGATTGCAGGTAGGCATAGCATGTGCAATAAGCAATTGAAGTTAGTGTAACGAGATTATCTTCATGGGGACATCTTTGTCATTGAAAGTCAACCTTCTAAGTTCATGGAACACATGCTTGGATCGTCTCTTATAACAAAGAATGTAAAGCAGTTGTCTTACCCAGCTGTGCCAAAGGAGAACTCCTTCAACTCAGGAGACTAATCAGGCTTTTGACTGCAAGGAGGTCTTTTTGCAATAGGACTGTTTCACTTGAACTTTGCCACACACTCCTCTTGCAGAATCTCATACTTGTGGACTCTCTTTGGAAAGTCCAGGTCATGGCATTGATGTAATTCTGAGATGTACCTATTGGGTTTCCTAGATGTAAATTTGGGTCCCCACTCCACACGGAGAGTAGAAAGCAACCATCCTAGCCAATCAAGCCAAATTAGAATTCTTTCAGCTGAAGTGAGTAACTGGGTTCATGGATAGATTCTCAAACAACGAGGTACTTTCTCCACAGAAGGCTCATTCCAGTTGTGTTCATGGTTCATCAGTCTTGATCACTGCTTCGCATCTTGATGATTAAATTCTATTTTAACTTCAGCTTCCAATCCAAAGGTTTGACTATCTCCTTTAGTAGTAGTAGTAGTTTATTTATATAGCGCCCTTCACAGACAAAAGGTCACAGAGCGCTGAACAGCAAATACAGAATAAATACAAACAGTTGAACAAAAACATAAATAAAACCAATAAAAACAATAAATAAAAAAACTGGAACTATTCAGCACTGTTTAAAAGCTTGCTTAAAAAGAAATGTTTTTAGTTGTTTTTTAAAAGAATCAACAGACTCGACTCCACGCAGACCACAAGGCAGGCTATTCCATAGTCTTGGTGCCACAGACAGAAAGGCACGATCCCTACAGGTGTTTAGCCGAGTGCATGGGACAACGAGAAGACCCTGTTGCCCAGATCAGAGTCTGGCAAGCTATATGGCATTGGAGCAGGCTGGTTAGGTACTCAGGAGCTTGTCCATGCAAAGCTCTGAAAGTAAGTACCAAAACTTTAAAATGAATTCTATAAAACACTGGGAGCCAGTGCAGTGTGTACAGAATGGGAGTGATATGATCATTCCGGCTAGCGCGAGTTAGGAGCCTAGCGGCTGTATTTTGGACTAACTGAAGACTTGAGAGAGAGGACTTACTCAAACCTGTAAAGAGAGCATTACAGTAATCAAGCCGTGAGGAAATAACAGAATGAACAAGCATCTCCAATTCTGATTTTGAAATAACATTTCTTAGTTTTGAAAGATTTCTTAAATGAAAGAAACATGAGCGGCTGACTGACCTTACATATTCATCAAATGTCAGGGACTGGTCAAAAATAACCCCAAGGTTACGTAGACTCGACTTAATAACAGGAGAGACAGAAGATAATTTTAAACTGATCTCAGAATGAAGAACAGGAGGAGCAACAATTAGTACCTCAGTTTTTCCTGAATTCAACTGCAGGTAATTACTACTGAGCCAGTCGTTAACCTGAGACAGACAATCAACCAAAGTGACCAAAGTATTAATTTGGTTAGGCTTAAATGAAAAATAAAGCTGTATATCATCTGCATATGTCCTTGAAAGAGTTAAGAATCTGTGATAGGGGAAGAATATATAAAGAGAAGAGTACAGGTCCAAGAACCGATCCCTGTGGCACTCCACATGTCAAAGGAGCAGAGTCAGATGAAAAGCCAGCCACACCGACTGAGAAACTCCTATCTGACAAATAAGAGGAGAACCAGTCCAAAGCAGAGCCAGAGACACCTAACAGCTCTAATCTATTAATTAAGATCCGATGGTCCACCGTATCAAAAGCTGTGGTAAGGTCTAACAGTACAAGCACAGAGCACCTGCCTGCATCAGCAGCAATTAAAAGGTCATTAAAAACTTTTAGAAGAGCTGTTTCTGTAGAATGTCGCCTCCGAAAACCCGATTGAAAAGAATCAAAGAACCCCTGCTTTTCTAAGAAGGCACAAAGTTGCTGTTCAACCACCTTTTCTTTACAATCTCCTTATACAGAGTGGAGATCATAGTTCCTTCATTGATGGCAATTAGTCCAGGTCATACTGTAGCAAAACATCTTAAACATGATCTTGGCATAATGTGCCTCTAGAACTTACAGTCTGAGAACATCATGCTGACTCTAACAGCCGGTTAGTGTAAATCAGGTCAGATATTTAAATTTGATCACAATTTTGTTGATTTCAATTGGTATTGGTGAGAGTACTGTACTTTGTCACTCCTGTAGAGTACATATTTCATTACTTATCTCACTAATCAACTCTATGAAATGAAAGAAGATTCAGTGCATTTTTCCACTTTCCACAGATTCCTACCTATACAATACTAAACCTCCATGAAAAGTTCTTATCAAATTTATTGCAAGAAATCTGCAGTGATGCAGATCTTCAGATGGGGACAAACATATTTGTTCACAAGGTAGATTGATAAACAAGTTATTCTCAAGACTTATGTGAATGCTAAAGTTTTCCGGATAAAGTAGATTGAAAAGTAAAACCTTGATGTATCTCTGATATCTGCCTCAATCCTGTCAAAGTGAAACCAACACTGGAGGCCTTCCTGGCAAAAGACTTAAATCTCAGTTAATGAATTAATGTCTGTTCCTGTTTCTATATTTCACAAGCAGGTGTTCTTTGGCATGGATGTTGTACCTGTTAAATGAATAACTTCCACTCTCCCCTAAATGGCCTTATACCATGAAATGGATTATTTAATCTTTAATAAGTTCTTAAATGTATTTTTTAGCTTTCATACTGCATCATTCTTTGAGATAGATTGTGCCTGGCACCTATACTACTTTATGTAAAAGTCATATAATTAATTTAAAAATTTTGAAGTACATTAAGATATGATAAGATTTAGATATATGCTTCCTTATTTTGAAGTAAATGAGATAGGCCAGACAGTCCAGTGCCATACCACTATGCAGCCCATTCTATTCAATCGCAGACTTAGCCAACCTGTATGGCACAACAGGCACAACACTACCCAAAATCATACATCATAATTGATATGTATTTCAGTAGCAATTTCAGCTCCACCATAACATTTTCCTCCCCTCTCAATAATGAAAGTCTGTTCATGGTGGTTTCAAAGTCACTGAAATAAGGGGAATGTGACTGACTGCAATGTGACTGACAGGCTGTTTTATAGCAATATCTTGGAAATCTCTAAGAAGGTACTTACTGAGTTAAAGGCAATGATTCTCAAGTTAACAAGAACATATATGAGGAAGAATCAGACTCTTCAGTTTTTATCCTGGAGGTTAAACTACTCATATTTTTGAACAGACTGCTGAAAAACTTGAAAGGGAGCCAGTGATACCTTATGCTGTACAAGGTGGAGACTGATACTCATCGATGGACAAGGATTAAAAACTGGCCTTGAACTTATGTCAAGATGGACCCAGTAAAATTAGCCAGCCACCAACCATTCTAGTATCTCCATTCACTTCATGTACATAAATATTCCCAAAAGATTTGCAAATAAAGTAAAACAGCATATTGATTGACATTAAAGGCAGAGTCTGTACAGATGCTGTGCTGTCCCTCTGACTCTCTGGTACCCCTGTAGCTACTTTGTCCTCCAGCCTGTCACCTACTATGCTGCGCATGTATTGCACTAAAGCGATCCTTGACACAAATTAAGAATGTGTAATGGTATAACACAGGTTTAAAGCCGTGTTTTAGTCATAACTACAGTTCTGTTCACTGCTTTCTTCTTAATGTTAACTCCTCCCTGCATATGTTTGAAAGTTAGTGTCCTTGTAAAATAAAGTATGTAACAGTTTAGTTTGAACACCTTATACTAAAAAAAATAAAAATAAGTCCATTAACTATAACGTCTTCTTGTTTCATATTCTTTCAACTTATCCTGCCCTGCCATGGTAGCTGCTTAACAAATCATTTAACATTTCTTTTAATTTAAATGTTGTGATGAGCTGTCTTGGCTTGTGCACCATCATAAGCGGTCATAGTAAACAGACTGCTAAGGTGATCACGTGTATGCTCTTGATCATTCTGAAGTTACTCACTCATTAATCGCTAGTTTTCTTTTACACTGCTGCCTTCTGTTGGAAAAATTAACATTTTTCCAACCCTTGTCTCCCAACCTCTTTTTTAAAGAATTTTTCTCCATGTCTGTTCTAATCGGTGTCTTGCACTGAGTTCCACAGTTAGATGAGTGGAAGAGAGGGTTGCACTGTGAACCACTCATGTCTTGCTTTCTTGTTTGTTTGATTGGTTTCAGAGTTAGTGGACTAAAAACACAGCCTGCAGACAGAGCAATGGACTGGTGATTGTCCTTTAGTCCAGATGACCAATTCATCTAGGCTGCCATGTAATGTGAATGACCCAAAAGTATGCACCGTATTGTTCATTTACAAAATTTTACACCTGAATTTATATTCTACATTGTACAGTATGTAGCAGACATTTAATCCTGTTGCATCACTCCTAAACAATCTCAATATTTAAAAGTTTGCCCCTGATTTTAGACTTTACTATGCACTCTTATAAATAATGGTTATTGAAAGGCAGTTTATATTTCTTTATAGTGTTGTGTGGTTCCTTGTAGAACTACTGCTTGACAAAGTACCATTCCATTCTGGGAAGGGTTCTTTATGTATAAAGTTGGTTCTTTGTGCTTTGAAAATGATCCTACTATTTAGAAAAAAAACCTGAAAGCTTTAATGTATGGTAGGCTACCTAACAGAACACTAACAGATCAGGAAAACGTGGACTATTTTTGGCATTGTATGCAGGATGAGTCCTTTAAAAATCATGACTTATTGTTATTTCACAAATCTGTTAACATCTATTCATGGTTATTTACTGCATGGATCTTGTTACAGATCTAAATAAATAAAAGTTCTTTCTATGACATTACTCTAAAGCAGGGGTCCAGTTCTGGAAGACCACCATGACTGCAGGTTTTAATTCTAACCCTTTTCTTAGTGACCTGGTTTTGCTGCTAATTAACTTCTTTTGAATTCATTTTAATTGACTTGCTCTTGAAGACGTTGACCCCTTTAATTGTTTCTTTTTCCTTAATTAGCCGCCAAACAATAATAAGATATAAAATTAATCAAAACATGACCAGCAAACTGTGTTCATCATACAATATCTGAGAAGGAAAGGTGAAGGTCTCAGGAATGCTGATCTGCTCAGGTCCACAAAACATTTGAACAGTGAGATAGATAGATAGATAGATAGATAGATAGATAGATAGATAGATAGATAGATAGATAGATAGATA
>JANRMT010027041.1:95497936-95508441 GCA_026402145.1 Polypterus bichir lapradei
ATATGCATACCTATCTACATCATATATACACACACATATACATACATACATACACAGACACACACATATATATAATTTGTGTGTGTGTATGTATGTATGTGTGTGTGTGTGTGTGTATACACATACATACAAACATACACACAGGTATATATAAATATATGTGTATATATATATATATGTATGTGTCTATATGTGTGTGTATAGCTTTGATCACTGAGTGCAAGGGAAAAATAATAAAATGTAGTCTATAAGTTATTAAACAGTAAAACATTAACATTTTAAGAAGTAAAGGTACATTGAGCACTACTGGAGTGGTTGCGGGTAAACTACATTTTAAAGACGGTATAACAGAAGAGGTAAGTAGTACTAACAGCAGCTAAAATGCATATGGATCATCTCTCGGTAGTAGATCCCTTTTGAAAGGCGCTACACGACGGCTATGGTATAGAAATTACATTTTCTATGTGAAAGTCCAAATTTCTGCCTCTAATAATGTGCCTTACCAGCAATTAAAGAAAATTAGTTTTGTGTCCTCTGCAGTGTTAAGAGAGAAAGGCTTTGGTTTGGGATAAACGGAAAAAAGGTGTAAAGAAAGGAAAGTTGCCTTTTTCTTTTCTTTTATATAGTATAGAGAGATGTGTTCGCTGACGATATGAGTGCCTTTTGGGGACAGTCGCGGTGGGTCTTGTGCAGACTGGTGAGACGTCCCAGCTATTAATCGGCTGTGATGGCACTGTCAGTCCTTCACTCCTGTGCGTGTCTTCATAAGAGCTGACGACCTCATAATCGTATACGTGCAAAATAAAGTGCGAAGCGCCTTAATATTATTTTGCCGCAGAAGCGCAGTCAGCGTGTGAAAGGCCGGCACAGCTATGCGCGCGCGCCGGCTGCTCGACTTTTGCTGGGCAGGAGACGCCAGTTTTTACAGACACGTTCACATGATCAAAAGTCTCTGCGCTCTTTGGAGGTCATTCATATACAAAATACCCGCGCCTCGCAGCGGAGAAGTAATGGGTTAAAGAAGTAATGAAAAAGAAAAGTAAAAATTTTAATAATAACGTAACATGATTGTCATGAGTGTTGCTGTCATATGTATGCCTGCCTAAATAAGTCACCCTCGCTTCGCTCTTACTTTTTTACCGTTCATTTAATCATGGCTAGTGGCGGAAAAATTATAAAATGGAAGGAGGATTACACTGAGTATGGCTTTACCAAAACAATTATTGATGGCGAATCGATTATTCATAAAGCTTGAATTGGTGATCTGTTTTTGTGTGTTAACCTCATATCTTTTCATACTTCTTCTCAAACCAAGGTGGTGCGAGGCTAAAATGAATTGGGATGCGCTGATCAATGTTATCGGTGTACCAGGAAATCATGCATTGACAAAAGTTCCCCTTTGATTGTAATGCAAAGTGTGATTAAATGCATTATTTTTTAACGCGTTATGGAGCACATGCATCGAAGCTTCTCAGCTGTGCTTGTGCTAAGAAAATTAAACATTTTAAAAATAACGTAACACGATTGTCAATGTAACCTTTTGTAAGTAGTGCCTGGAGGATTCAGTGTGGAGAAAGTCTAGAGACAGAGTGTGTATTAACTTGTGGATTTCTCTGTATTTGGTGGCAGTGTGACGAAGTTGCTTCGGAAGACGGCGTTAGCTGCGGAGCTCAGCTCAGAGCGAAATGAGGTAAATGGGAGGGGAGATGATGACGTGACTCCCCCACCCGCCTTAACTGTCAATCCCCCACAAACACAGTCTCTCGGAATTTGCATAAGCACACCCCTTCACCTGCAATTTTAACTTAGTTACAAAGTGATCAAAACTCTCGTTTATATCCTGCGTCCTCTCATTAAACTTGTATCCCGCATTACCCGTGGGCACGAAAAGCACCAGCGGCAGCCTGTCTATTAAGTTAATTTAAAGTTTAGGTTTATACCTCGCTTTGTTTCCGAAGTAACTGTACTGATGAATATGGTAGTATGTCACTCGCTCGCTTCTTAATGTTTCGCTGCCTTCTCAATTATATAATGCATGTTTTGTTCAGCGTATTTTGGAGCTCTTCCTGGTTTTCTACATAGTGCGTTGACAGTCAGTTCACGTGATTACGTGGGGGGCGTAATGATGTCACACGAAACTCCGCCCCCACGGCGGTCAAGCTCAACTCCATTACAGTAAATGGAGAAAAATACCTTCCAGTTATGACCATTACGCGTAGAATTTCGAAATGAAAGCTGCCCAACTTTTGTAAGGAAGCTGTAAGGAATAAGCCTGCCAAATTTCAGCCTTCTACCTACACGGGAAGTTGGAGAATTAGTGATGAGTCAGTCAGTCAGTCAGTCAGTGAGTGAGTGAGTGAGTGAGTGAGTGAGTGAGTGAGGGCTTTGCCGTTTATTAGTATAGATAATGGCTCACAGCAACTATGACAGCCAAGTCAGACATTTTCTTTCTTTTTAATCTCCTTCATTTTAAGTCATTCTGGTGTGTGTTCAGATTACATTGTGTCTATCTATTGTCACACACGTGCGCATGGGAGGCTCAAATGAAGGTAATTCTGTACAGACCAGGGGATGGCAGGGTGCACTAATCCTTTCTCCTTTTCATTGGCAGAATGACCACAGGAAATTTTAACTGGATTCGAGAATGTCACTTCCAGTTCCGGGCCCAGTAATGTCACTTCCATTTTCCAAGCCCAATGACATCACATCCGGTTCCAGGGCCAAAGATGACATTTCTAGTTCTGACCCCGAAGACATCACTTTAATTTCTGGCCCTCAGGACGACACTTCCAGTTCCTGCCCCAACAACATCACTTCCCCTGTCTGACTTTAAAACCGCCGTCTTTGCCTCTCTGTTTGTTCGTGTTCTGGACTGAAGTCTGTAAAACTTTGAACCACAACCTTCGCTTTTGGCAGCCAGTTTCAAGTATACGGGCTACTGCCCCCAAACCTCTTTCTGTGTCCATTTCAATCTTTTTACACTATCTATAAAATATCAGCAAGAAGTTGGGGTCATCTGAAGGACCACAGTACTGTTATAACTGCGTTTATGCAAAATTACCAAAGTTCTGCAGCTTTTAGTTTGCATCATAGGATGATTCAAGCACCAGTGTGATACATGTTAAAATAATTCCATGGACTAAATATCTTCGTCTTAAAAGTTTTAGTAAAATTTCAAAGCAAAACAGTTCACACAAAAATAAAGAAAAAAGTGGTATTAAAGAAAGGAAAAGTTCTTGTTTAAGAAAAGTTTTGTTTGTTTCACTTCTCTATGTTTGGTCATACAGTCTTACTTGAGGCATGTTAAGCAAGTTAAACACATTAGACACATACGCACAGTCAAAAAAATGTATGCCATCTCCTATTCTATTTGCAAACATATCTAACAGTCCATGCTAGCTGTAGGGCTATTTCTTCACTGGCTTAGTTAACACTCTGATCTGCCGATATAGCTAAGAAAGTTCTATCTCATGTTAACTTGTAGGGGGTAAAGGCTGTACCATATTCTAGATAGCTATAAGAAACTGTTATTCTCTTATTGAAATTAAGCAAACACTAAATGAATTGAACATCAAATATTAACTTTCTAAGATTGTCTCTTTCAACTGTGACACACAGTGGTGGCATTGTGATCTCTTAATCAAAATAATACCACTATCTTCATTCATTTATCCCCCATTTTTGCACAACTGAATTGTGTTCTGGCCTGCACAGAGAGTTTATACGAGGACCAGTAAGTAGACAAGCAAGGTACAGTATACCCAGTAGGAACTGTAAACTATAAAGAATTCTATCAACCAAAACCAAAAGGGGAAATCAATGTCAAAACTAAAAATAAACTTGTGAAAATATGCACAAAATAAATCTTTAGGTATCCACAAATTTGGACAGTGAAAAATTCAAAATGCTGAACACAAGCCATGCCCCCCAGAGGTCCATCCCCAGCAACTTCAGATGCGTGTAGCAACCTAATCAATGAACAAATGCTGCTGTAATAAACTTAAAACTAATGATGTCAATAATTTTAATCTTTTGAAAAAGGCTACCTAAATTAACTTTTATCAAAATATTCTATGTTAAAAAATCATAACAGAAAATGTATTTCCTGCTGAAAAACTTTTAAATGAACCTGAGTTCATGACAAATTTTCTGCTCACTGGTAACAGGAACATAGATGCACTCTGCTTCTTAAATTAATCTAATGCTGCTTCTTCATAAATATATACAGTATATATTTTTTCTTGAGCTTCTGTAAATTAAATATTTCACTACACATTGTACTTTATATATAGGTTTTATGTGACAACTAAAATATGATTTGATTTGATTATACATTGGCATCTCTTCACAATTTGAATAATGCAAAGGAGTCCAAATATATGAAAGATGACATACATAAGAAATATAAGAAGAAACATAAAAAATGTGACAAACGAGAGGTGACCATTCAGTCCATCAAGCCCATTTGCTTAGCTAATAGCTGTCCCAATATCTCATCCTGATTCATCTTAAAGGTTGTCAACTACATGTCTTGGTAGTTTGTTCCAGACTCCCACATCTCTTTGAGTAAAGAAGTGCTTCCTGACTTTAGTTTTAAACACACTTCCCTTAATTTCCATTGAAGTCCTCAATTATGTCATTCACCTTTAAGATGAAAGAATGTTGCTTCTATCCACTTTATCAATGCCTTTGGGGATTTGAAATACCTAGATTAGGTCTCCACTCATTATCCTCTGCTTGAGATTGAACAGATATAATTTTCTGAGCCTGTCATAGTAGGACATGTCCCTAAGTCCTGGGATGTACTTGGTTGCTCTCCTTTGTACAGCTTCAAATGCTGCTATGTTTTTCTTGTACAATGGTGACCAGAACTACACACAATGCTCCAGATGTGGTTTTATTAAGTGCATTATCTCATTTGAGCATAATATCCCGTGAGTTAAATTCAACAGATTTTATCCATCCATTATCCAACCCGCTATATCCTAACTACAGGGTCACGTGGGTCTGCTGGAGCCAATCCCAGCCAACACAGGGCACAAGGCAGGAAACAAACCCTGGGCAGGGCGCCAGCCCACCGCAGGGCGCGCATACACATAGACACACACCAAGCACACACTAAGGACAATTTAGGATCGCCAGCACATCTAACCTGCATGTCTTTGGACTGTGGGAGGAAACTGGAGTACCTGGAGGAAACCCACGCAGACATGGGGAGAACATGCAAACTCCATGCAGGAAGGACCCGGGAAGTGAACCCGGGTCTCCTAACTGCGAGGCGCCACCGTGCCACCCAACAGATTTTATGACATAACTTAATATTTTATTTGTGTTTTAATTGCTTCTGTACATTGATTAGTCGATGAAAATGCTGTGTCAACATAAACCCCTAAGTCCTTTTCAGAGGTTGCTTCCTATTTGACAGTGTCTCCCATCTTGTATTTATAATTGATGTTCCTTTTGCCTACATGTACCACTTTGCACTGCATTTTCCAAGTGTTTGTCCAGTTCTGAGCTTATTACTGTCTTTTTTGTCTGCCATCCCTCCAATTGTAGAGTCACAGTCAATGTCATTAACATAAAGCAGGAAAAGTAATGGTCCAAGGAGACTCCACTGATGACCTCACTCCATGTGCAGCATTCTCCCCTTATCTCTACTTTTTGTCTCCTGTTGGTTAACCAACTAGAGATCCAGTTTTGTAGGTTACCTCTGATGCCTTACAGCTTCTAGTTTCAGAATTAATCATTGATGTAGGACTGTATCAAAGGCTTTTTGAAAGAATAATAAAGTAAATTATGTTGTAGTCTCTGTTTTTGTCAACTCTTCTGGTTGCTTCTTCAGAAAAATCTAAAGATTGGTTTGGTAGGACCTTCCTCTCATAAACTCATGCTGGCTGTTATTTAGTATGACATGTTTATTACAAAACTTACAAGGGACAGCCAAATAAAAGGAAACAGTAAATGCAAATGAAAATGTCTGTCTGCCTAGTGGCTCACCCCACCCAATTGCCCAACTTTCTAGTACCACCAAAACATTCCCCTTATCATCTCTAATCTTTCTCTTTCACGAACTTAGCCTCTTATCTTCAACAGTAGTCCTCAATCTCACCTTAATTACACCTTTGGCAAACCTCACATCAGCAATGCCCAGACTGGAACTTTAGCAGGTCTCCGCAACCTAGAGGGAGCGACACAATGCACAGTGCCATTTCATCCATATATCCATCCATTTATGTGATCTCATGCTGGCTGTTATATTAACAAATGTATGTATAATGTGTATGTATACATACAGATTGTCAGTAACCTAAGCCCTTTGTTACCAGTAAAAGCTAAAATGTGAAATATAGTTTCATAATTACACCTTGTTTTGTTTTTGAATGTATGTTAGAGGACCACATGAAAAATTTATTACATTACCAATCTATGTAACCCTTTTTCAAAATTAAGGAAGAAGTCTACCTTTTACTCTTTTTTCAAATAAAATCGTCAAATGGTATGTTGATGACTATTGTCATTGTTTCAAATTTCCCCTTCAATAAAGAACAGGACAAAACGTCACAGACTCTTGACAAGAATCAGTGGGAGTTTTTGTTGATAGTTTTCCCAGCAACAAAATTAAGCATTGCTTTAGGGCAAAACTAATTTCAAGGAACTCATTCCAGAGTGCAAATGAAATAACTGTGCTGGTGGCTATGATAGTAACGAGCAATTATTTTCAAACAAGACAAAAGTGCTGAACTGGACACCCTGCTGTCCTTTAAGAGGTTTTGATTAATTGGTTATGAGGTAACAAATCAAAACTGGTAGGCAGAAAAGTTTCCAGTGATTTATAAAACATTTTATAACATGACAAGGAGAATAATTTTACGTTTTATAATCCCAAATTGTAGGCATGGGTATTACTTAAACACTGTAAACATGTGAAAATAGCATGTTTTAATAATAGAAAGATGTTAGAAAAGAACTGAAAATCTCATACTGACCTTTAAGTATTTTGACACTCCTGATGTCCTTCTGCTGTGAAACATTCTGACCTGTCATTGTTTACACATGTCTTAAACAACTATTATCATACACTGGTAATCTCTGTATTATCTATATCTATTATTTATTATTTATTTATTATATTACATATCTTACACATCAATATTGCTGCTACTTTTTTGTCCTATCTTTGCACAATGTCTTGTCTTGTTTGTGTTTTAATTTTTAATTTCTAATTTTTAAATTTTTAAATTTTAATTCTATTTTTAATTTATTATTTGCACATCATGTTGTTACACTGTGGACCCTGAGCTTCACAATTTCGTCTATCTGTATACTTGTATATGGTTGAGATGACAATAAAGTTCACTTTGACTTTGATGTTTCATATTGTTAAAAATGTTATAAAAATCATCCAAGGATGACAAAAGTGCTTTAATAATAGGTATTGTATGAGTTTCAGTCTTCAATTAAAAATAATCAATGATTAAGTGATCTGTGTATGTGATAAAATAGACAAATAGTAATGTGCAATGACTGTGTGTTGCCTCTTGGGTATAATCTATATATATAAAAGCCAAATACCACTGTCTCACTCATCACAAAATCTCCCAAACCATGAGGACTTGGGACTTGAAATTTGGAATGTAGGTTACCCTTGGCCCGTAGGTGCTCGCTAAGAAACGGTTTTAAAAATTTCGTGGTCCAAGCGCGAAATTTAATATAGTTTTTTAGACCCGTTTGTATGTCTGTCCATTTTTCACGAGAGAACTACTTACCGGATTTAGATTGGGTTTTTTTCTGTCATTTTCTTGAACATTCCGTTGACTTTGCAATTTTCTCATTGCGCTAAATATCATAGTTCGCTTGTGGTACCGATTTATTAGCGCAAATCCAAGAGAGACCCATTGGGCTGCGGAGAGGGGGGCAGGGCCCTCCTCACTCATATGTCTGCCTCAGGGCATAACCTTAACTCTGCTTAGTTAGCGAACGAGCGAACTACTTAACGGTTTTAGATCTTTTTTTTCTATAATTTGCTTGAACATTCCAGTTGATTTTGCAACTTCTCTCATTGTGCTAAGAATCACAGTTCACTTGCAGGAGCGATATATTCGCACTAATCTGAGACAGAGGCTGTGGACCAAGGGGAGGGGGAAGAGTGACGTCAGGAGTAGAGAGCTGGGCGGGGCCCTCCTCACTGTTCTGTTTCACTAATACGTGGACGAAGCTGCGGGGGATGGCTAGTATAAAATAAAACTAAATTTTAATGTAATTTATCCAAAGTCACTTTCAATATATGCCAATTCATTAATTAGAATAACAATTACCCATGTGAATTGGCTAGTTTTTGAATGCTTCTTGCAAAGTAGCATTTGTCAAATTGTTATTTTAAATACCTTGAACATATCCTCCTGCTGCCCCATAACTCTGCCCTGGATAAGCAGTTTAGGAAAATGAATAGATGGATGGATAGAAGTCAGTTTTAAACTAACCCTTACTGTGAAGTGTAGTGTTGCAAATCCATTTTTATCTTAGCATTGCAACTCCATTCTTATCTTAAGCACTGCCAGCTAGAGCAGCCTACTTCTGGCTTTCATCCCAGTCACATCTAAGAAACCCCCTTAATTAAATTTGTTAATGATGTTAAAAGTTTTTTAATTTCAGTTATTTTTGGACGTAAGCACAGTTTTGGCATGTTATTGTAACATGTCAGCTTTGTCTGTTGAACAGTTGAATATCCAAAGATAAATTAATACAGGGTCTCAAGTGCAACAGTGTAAAAAATCAGGCCTCCCAATGAAATGCCAACTTTATGTAAATTAAATAATCTACTTAATGATTACTTTTGCTTTTGATGAAATACATTTTATTAATTTTATATTTTTATTACTTAATATTTACCAATGTGTTTATTTCTCTGATATGACTCTTCTCATATATACTGTATAAACTGCTGGCCATTAATATTGCAATATATAGTAAAGCATGAGATTAAATATTAAAGTGATTTTTATATGGAAGATTACTTATGATACATGGTGTAAATGATTAGAAGTACAACTTGGTTACGCATATGGACCATGCAATAATCTGTGTTTGGTATCCAGCAAAGATAGAAATAATGGCTTGTACATGTTTTGGCATGGACAGGTAGAGGCGTTTTATGTGTTTGTGAAACGGCATACCATGCAGTCTCTACATGTTCTCAAAGTTAATCTGCTGTAATCACTGGTGGTCCCTGTGCACACCAGTTGTCATCTGACAATGTCCCTGATGTGCTCAATGGGAGACAAATCTGGTAAATGTACAGGTCAGGGAAGAAGTGGCACATGGTGGTCAATGCAGGAAGTGTAGAGCGTTTCATGCCAAATGTTGCATAAGGGAACCTCTGCAGACCCCAAAACCTTTGTTATGCATCTCTGGCTGGTCAAGGTAATAGCTATGAATATGAGGCAGGAACAGGAGCCAAACCCAATTGCAAAGCACATTGCATAAATGCCTTCAAAAGCCTTTTGCCATAGTGACTCCATGCACTGATCCATCTATCATGGTGTAGTTAATTGAAACAGAACATTTCTGAAAACCTAAAACAAGGCCAGTCATCCTGCTATTGGTGTCATTCTAGGTGTCATTGCAGTTGCAGGTACCTGCGCATGAGGGTCAAGAATATCTGAAGCAATGGGTGGTGAGAAAAGTAGGTATTGGTGCTGCAATTGGTGTCAGGGTGTACAGATACCCATTGAGGTGTTACAGGCCCTAACATTTTGAGTAGGGTCTGTGATGTGGTTGTCTGGTCCATTACTGCCATGCACAAAAGATACCTTTCCTACCATTCGTTTGTGCCTCGTGGGGCCCCAGATCCCTCACTTTGGTCAGACTGACCCTCCTATACCCACTGACACCATGCTCTCTTCTAAAACAATCGCTGATGTCCCAGAAAAATATTCTGCTTTCTTGCATTCCCACAATTCTCCCTTTAGTTAGTCAAAAAAAGAGTATGTTAACTGCCACGAGTTACTTAATGTGAATCCCTTTCCAGGTGTCTTTTAAAACAAATAGGGGAAAGCCTAGTAGGTATGAACTCACACACATCATTCATTATCATGAAAGAGAAGGAAGAAATGGAGGCTGTCCAATTCTATAAATACCATATGAACAATATGATAAATTGTGTGGATAACAGATCTTCTGTACAAAAGGGCTAGAGTAAATCTTTCTTTTTGAGGTGACTCAGATAGGATGAAGCTTGCCAGTGGAGGATTGGAGGCAGAAAGGAGAGGACGAAGAAAGAGAAAAGAAAAGAAAGTGCTGTGTGCTGTTTATGGTACTGTGCTATAGGAAGAACTAAAGAGAAGAGTTTCCCCCCTTTGTATAAATAAACATGTGAGTTGCCTAGTGTGACGTGTGCCAAGAGTCTGTCTGTTTATCAGGGTTGGTTTCTGAAGAGCCCCATGGTTGTTCACACTAAGATAGATAGATAGATAGATAGATAGATAGATAGATAGATAGATAGATAG
>JANRMT010027041.1:95508451-95525325 GCA_026402145.1 Polypterus bichir lapradei
TAGATAGATAGATAGATAGATAGATAGATAGATAGATAGATAGATAGTGTTACATATGACTCATTGTCTGAATCTAGTTTTCTAAAGGTGCCACCAGAATTTGTTTTTTGCCAGCAGTCATCAGAGTGAAAAATGCCTCCACCAAATGTTCTCATTTTCATCCTAGACAATTATAACAGATACATTAGCACAGGCAAAATATTTATTTGGGGAATTGTGTATTAGTTTGCCCCTTGTTTTTACTGTCTTGCTGTATGACAATGTACACTTTATGTAATATGGAGCATCATTTCACATTAGTGATCAATGTTACAGTGCCATCTATATTTATACTATAGCCATATATAGAATTAAAACATTTATTGAGAGGTCATTTCAATTTTTGCACTTGATGCAATTACCAATTATTTCTTCATCATTGGCCTGTTTATGATAGATAGATATGAACACTCATATTGCAAGTTTAAGTCTTCTTTATCACATTTTCCTTTCAGTACTAAAGTTTACATATGCAGAAAGTATGGCTGAGGATAAAGGTAATATTTTTGGAAGCTAAAACCATATAATGCTGTAGCATATGGCATCAAGTAAGTATAAAGACAGCACAATAATCATTTGTTTTGTATTTCAGTTAACCTTTGTCTAATTCATACAATGTGCAGGCATGTAATATCACCAACACCTCGAGTTAAAACATCTGTGACTCTTTACTGAGTATTTGGACCACCTCAATACAGGGCTACCATTGTGATCACCCACTATTTTGTTACACTACAAAAACAAATGTAAATATGATACATTCTCATTTAGCATTAAATGTTTAACCTTTCAATCAGTCAAGCAATCATTTTGTAGCTACATCTTTAGATGTTTCAGAAAGCAAGCAGAAATTCAGCACAAATCAACACAAATATATATATATATATATATATATATATATATATATATATATATATACAAGGCATTCGTAGTCTGAATCACAATCTGATTTTATGGGTGGTTACCTACCAGGTAACGCTTGTGGTTGGTCAGCAAGTCGGCTAACATCCACCACGGTGCCCTCTTTCAGTTGCGAGAAGCAGATCATAGAATGGTTGAAATAGTTTTACTGTCAAATAATGCAAAGAGTACACGACACGTGTTTCACCCTAATTCTGGGCTCATCAGGCGTACACACTCATTGCACCCCCTCAGATATTAAAAATCCAGAATAAATCACACAACTATACATAATAACCGCATTCCAATTTCAAGGAACATTTGATTTTTATTGAGTTGTTTGCCTAAAAGATCTGGATGTTGTCTCCGATATAAATAGATACTGTTGACTAATGGTTCTCTATGAAACAAAGACTAAACTTTATGAAAAAGAGAGTAGTGAGGCTGTGATGCTGTCCCTTATAGCAGAGCACAATGATGTTCTTTTTTGTTCACAGAATCTTAAAGGAACTTTAATTACAGTGACGTCTGACATATCCTAGGAGACACTGCCATTCTTTCATTACTGTTCTAATATTCAGAAACATCTGTGCTTTAGGTTTTTTAGTTTGCAAAAGAATATTCACATGACTGCTGTACTGCATGACACATTACTTTTAAGATTGCTCAATACATTTATATTCAACAAGCATATCTTCCTCATGTTTAAAATCTTTCACTCACTTCAGTATGTCATGTCCTCAGTTTCATATTTGTAACTTTAAACTTATTTTGCCATTTCACTGTTTTCTAATGTATTCTGGCTTTGGTTGACCAAGGGATTAAAAAAACCATGTAGAGTACCTGTGCAGCAATTCCTGAAGCAATAAGCTAAAACATCTGCCTTGTTGTAATCATTTTCATTTTACAATTTTATGTTACAATTTTCATTTTTTTCTTGCCACCCTTATAAGTATTTTTAATCTGCTTTATTTGGTTTATAACTTAATAATCGTTCCATAGATTGTGATTATGAAGTATATGCCATCTGTTTCTTCACTTGGGGGAAAAACCTCCAGTTTATGCTCAGTGTAAAGACAATCTCCAAGCCCATTTTTTGAATAACGCTATATGTTGTAAATGACTGCCCAACAGAAGAGAAATGGAATGGAAAAATGTGGGACTGGGAAAATGCTCAATCATTACCAGACAAAGAGACAAAAAATATATAGAAAAGACATAGAAAAAGAAAAATTCTGACACTTGGAGAGCATCTCTGTGTACCAGTAAAGTAGACAGACAGAGACCACAAAAGGATAGTAAGCCCCATACAGGTACATGCTGTCCAAAAAGTGCAGTCTGTGAGTGAAAATGATAACTGGTCGGAAGCCAGTAGCACGCTCGGGCAGGGTATGAGCTCCTTAAATGACTAGGGGGTGTCCACTATCTATAATGTGGATACAATATCTACTATCTACTATAATACTAATATCTACTAAGGGGTGTATGTTCCCCTCACTAACAGAGAGTGACAGTGGGATCAGAGCTGTAGTAGTTTTAGAACCCTTCAAAGGGTTTTGTAGTGTTGTCTCTAACAATGAAAGTAAACATTTTGATTGCTCAGACATAACCACCATAAAGTTTGACTTTAAAGGTGACTGACTATCTGCCAGATCCCAAGTAAGCAGAGTATGAAAAAAAGTTGTAATACAGGCACAGATGATGGGTGAAGAGCTGCCAGAAATCTAGATAGAGAACAAGGGGTGAGTTTAATATTAGTTGTCATGAAGTTTTCTTTATGAGGAACTGCTATGCAGTAGACTTCTATCTTGCATTTCAAATTGTTGGCATTTAGTTTCTGCCATTTGTTTATCCTTGCATCATTATTTTCAATAAATAAGTGTGAGCTCCCTTTACATGTTTTTACACTAGCCTGGAGCGACACTCAAGGGTCATGGTTGTTACAACATATGAAGATTTTTGTATACAGTGGAACCTCGGTTCACGAACGTCTCTGAACACGTACAAATTGGGTTATGACCAAAAAGTTCACCAAACTTTTGCATCTGTTCACGACCACACACTCGGTTGACGAACAAGCCAGTTTTCCTTCCGGTTCGTACGTGCCAATGATTTCTGCACGTATTCAGTCTCTCCCTGTACTGTACATTGTTCTCGGTGCATCACACAGAGGGACTCTCCCTCAAAACTGTAACCTCCTCTCAACCCAGCTCCCGTCAAAAAGGCCAGTTTTAATAAATAATCACCGCACTTGTGGCTTAGCGAGGGGGAGTGGTGGTGTGTGGCCGAAGCAGTTCCTTAGGAGTTTGTGATGTAGGCGTTTCTCACCTACTGTAAGTGCACAGCTGAGAAGCGGTCCACATCCGTAATTGTTCCCAGTGGCTGCTGATTGCCACGTCTACCACGCCTCTTCATAAATAGAAGCACGAGTCACCTAAAGGGAAAAAGAACGGAAGGTTGCAGGAGAAGGCAGGAAGCAGGAGGAGAAAGCCGGTGCAGGAGAGAGAGAGAGAGAGAGTGCGAGAGCGAGCGAGCGAGTGGCAGAGAGAGAGAGAGAGAGAGAGTGAGCGCAGGCTCGCGCGCAGCTGAGAGCGAGCGAGCAGCTAAGCAGGGAGCATGGGTATTTATCTCAGTGTTATTCAATGTTTTTACATTTAGTTTACTATTACACTGTGCATTCTATGGTATAATTAACTATTTTTGTGCTTAAAATCTTTAAAGAAAATATATTTACATACAGTTCATACGGTCTGGAACGGATTAATTGTATTTACATACAATCCTATGGGGGAAATTACTTCGGGTAACAACCAAATCGGGTTACAACCAGAGTTTTGGAACGAATTATGGTCATGACCCAAGGTTCCACTGTATTTTATTCATTTTTATACATGTGGGTCCCATGCATACAAACATACACACTCAACCCACATACACAAACACACCACACAGAGGAACTATAATATGAGGGAAAAAACAAAATAAACAAAAACAGGAAATAACTAGTAACTTGTTACAGGTGCTAGAACTGCACACTGGTTAGAAGAAACAGGTCTACATTCTTTATGTGACTGCAATTTGTTTTTCTCACCTCATCATTTTTGCCACGGTCAATCCTTCTCAATTCTTCTCTGTGCATGTAAATTTGAAATATGCTGTTACAAATCCATGACTCTAAAACTGATAAAATTATAGAACTTTATTGCACAATTTTAGAAACCAGTAAAGGTGATCCCAGCAATCAAGCCTTGTCAGTGTCAACACTGTGTTATAGTGTTTCTTCTTGTGTGAATGGGTTGGAACAGATGCCAAGTGGTATGGGAGGGTGGGTTCATTGTTGGGTGAAATGTGATTCTTGCTGGATAGCATTTTTCAGTTTGGTAAATAATAATAACTAGGAAATATACATTTTTCTATGTTCCTTTATACAGTGTCTAAAAAAATAAGATTTTGGATACATTTTGTTATGACTTGGTACATTATTAAAAATTTTGCTTGTTATTCTCCTTTTTTTTATAAGATCTAGCATTCATTTTGTGGGATTCTTAGTCTTAGAATCTTTTTTTTTCAATTAAAGCCAAATTGTTTTGTTATTTATTTTAGGCTGTTTTTACTGCCATTTTGTTTTTTTATGATCTCCACTATTTTGACTTCCCATCATTGTGGGAGCCTGTTGTGTTGTTAGGATTGAGTCCTCAAAGATTGTAATGGTTAACAATGCGATGGATTAAAACCTCATCTTCTGAAACATTTTCTTATCCAATATTGTGGATTCAAAACAGCCCTTAAATCCTATTATTTTTGCTTCTCTGTTTTTTGAGTTAGCTCAGATTTTTGACTTTGTGTCCTGATTTAGCCTTGGCAACAGTGGTGCTGACTTCTTGGTTTTTGACTAAATGTTTCATTTTTTGACTTTTCCTTTTTATCCCAGTTTCTACTCAAATATTCTAGCTTGAATAGTATAATACATTTGGCCATGTGTTGTTGGACCCATTCTAACAATCCATGATGATCCTATTAATAACAGCCAGTAAATTAGCCAAAGAACCTAGTTAGAACCACTCTACCACCCATTCCACAAACATTTCCCATGTTATGTGTACCAAGCATGGCACAGCTAGCAGAAGACCCATGGATGACCCCAAGACCTGTCAGATCTCTACATTTGCTTGTGAGAAGACTGCGGGGAGCAATCACTAAGTTCTCTGTATGTTTCCCAGATAGGAAATTATTTCAGAAGGCTCCAACAATAAGAACCTGAAGCAATGGCATTAAGTAAGTACAACTCATCTGATCCAACAGGTGGCAGAAGTGGAATTTAACTTGGGACAAGTGAGGCTTGGCAGCATAAAGCCAAGGGACAGTACCCTAGAAACTATTTTGTAGCCAAGGTCTTTGTAAAGCAAAAAAAAAAAAAGACTCAGGAGTGTTATGGTGACATTGAGAGTTGGTGTCCTTAAAGCAGAACCAGAATGGTAGTCTCACTGGTGACTTGTATCTTCTCACATTGGTGTGCAGAAGAACTTTCCATCTGCTGTAATTCCTTTTAGTTAAATTATGTTATAGGAATAATTATTTCAGTCTTAAATAGATTTTTAAAACACTTAGATTAATTTCACTTAAAAATAGCTAGCATAAGATATGTATTTATTAGATTAGTTCTTATAAATGCAGTTGCCTACATTTTTTGGAGGTCAGGATTACATTTTTGAAGCAGAGTACATCCTAAAAGTGAGAAGATAAGCATGACAGGCCCCATGACAAGGAGTCAGGATTAGAAAAAGGAGAAGTCAATGAGAAACTCCAGACCCCAGACAAGAGACAGAGAGATGTTTGAAAGAAGCATAAAAAGATTGAGCTTATAGGCATGCTTGTCTGCTCCATGATGACATGAGGCATGTCTTCAAGGGAAACTATTTTGGTTAGCATCTAATCCACTGTTAAAACTGAGAAAAAAATAAAATATTTAGAGACTCTTTCAAAAGGTCTACAGATCCTTTACAAAGTTCGCTTTTTTCCCCCCATATGGTTTTGGTTTGTGAGAGGTTTTGGCTTGCCTTTGCAATATCAGCCGTGTGGGGCAGCCTGTTGCTGTATGTGTTCAGTAGGCAGGGTTCCAATAAGGTTTGGTCTGCTTGTCTTTTAACATCCAGAAAATACAGTCCTCAGTCAAAAGTTGAGCTGTAGGCAGTCTTTTAATTTACTCAGCCACTTTTTCTTTTGGCTTATTTTTGCTGATTATACCAGTTCCAGGGAGGCATAATGGTGCATTGGTTAGCGATGCTGTCTCAGAGATCTACTGTTCCAGGTTTTAATCCAGTGTTTAGTCGTTTTCTGTTGTGGAGTCTACATCTTCACAAACACTGCAGCTTCCCTCCTTCACCCTAATGATGAGTACATTTGCTGAACTGGGTCTGTGTGTGAGTGGGTCCTGAAGTGGACTTGTACCTCAACCAGGGCTGATGCCCTTCTTGCTACAGGAGCTGCTGGAACTGACTCTGGGCCCCTCTAACCCTGAATTGGAATAAGCTGCTTTGAGAATATTATGTTATGCTTCAGTTATCCTAGTCCAATATATTATTTTGCACTTTGGATTTCAGAGAAATATGTGGTTCTACCAGTGGACAGCTTGTAACACTGAAATATAGTGCTCTCCTGCCAACTGAAATGATGCTGGAAGAAACATGGACTAATGTGGTGTAGCTAATTGGGGGGTGGGGGGTGGTGGCTATTATGGCTATTAGTGAGGCATGTACAACTGAGATTAGTGAAGCGGCTCCTCGTTATTTGCACCAGGTGTTAATTGGTGGCAATTTCTGCATCGCCAGAGATAAATTGAGTGGAATGAAGAAAACAGAGAAGGACGAGGTGATGATTATTGTTACGCCTAGAGCGAGACTGCTTTTGATGGAAGTATGCAATTTCCTCTATCAGGATGAATTGTCGAACCTTCATCCGGGTTGTAGAGGCGAGATAGACAGCTAAACCATACTCTGTGGATACCAATGGGAAGGGGTAGTGAGGGAACTGGTGGTACAGCCAAGTTCAGGGTGAAGAGCATCAGGGTTGCTGATATGGAACAGCTAAGATGTGTGCGATTGACTGTGTCATAGAAGTTACAACATGAAAATACTGTAGGCCAGGCAAATAAGTTATCACTTGATTTTTCATTGGGAATGTGTGAAATTTAAGTGACACAGTTGCTGTTTAAGCACCAGGTGCATGTGTATGCTTCTTTGCAGTTACAAGGGAAAGGAGGATTTTAAAAGGATTTAAAACTTTCTATATTGAACATTATTTAGATATGATTATTATACTTTTGATTGTAATAAAGATACACTTTGGACAATTTGAACACTTTTTGTTGTCTCTCACTCACCGTTAGCCCATCATTGGTTAGGAATTAATAAGTGGTCATTAGGACAGGTTGATGTTGGGGATGCATCCAGGACAGTTCACGGCTCAAGGGAAATAGGTTCCATTCCTTGGCTAATCACAGGCCACGTAGAGTTCCTAGAAGATCTTTGAATCCTTCCTACATTTGTAATTAGATTAATTGTTGAGTCTTAACTAATTAAGAAAAGCTGAATGTGGGTTTGTGTGTGAATGTGACCTGTTTTTTGTGGATATTTGTAGTTTATCATCCAGCACTGCTAGTATACTGCTACCTGCTACCCTATAGACAAAAAGTTTCTAATGGTCCCTTGATAGTCCATAGACATTCCCAGAAATATTCACAAAGATGATTCTTTCAAATATTATTTGTGCCTCTAGGAAATCAAATAAATGTTTTGAGTTAGTTTGAAAGCATTTATTACAATAGGATTAAAATATTGTGACCTGTAGATGGTGCCTTTTGGCTGACCCTGAACCCAAATAAAACCAAGGAGGCAGACGTATACAAAAGAAAGGGGTTTGTTTTAACATAAATAAATAGAGTGGAAGAGTGCAGGTGATTTGAGACAAATGAGTGCAATAATAATAAGCAAATAATAAATCTCAAGCCCCATTCTGCCTAATTAAGCACAAATATACTCCCCATTTAATACACAGGATTCCTAAAGCACTTTTGCACAAGAATCCTAAATTCTAAATCTTCTCCTGCTTCTGGCCTGTCTTCCTCCAGCCAACTTAGCTGTTATCAGTAGCAACTCCAAGGTAAGCTGCTCTAAGGGGCACAAGGTGCTTTTAAGTCCTGACCTGGAAACATTTTTTGTGGCAAGGAATGACCTTGGGAACTCCTGGAGCTGCCCTTCTAAAATTTGCCATAGTCATCCCAGATATCCTAATCATTAATTAATCTCATGTTTCCTTTAATGGCCAAGGCCAATTCCATCTGTCCAATACATAGTGCAGTATAGTCTCCCTCCAGCTACATACTGGTTTAGGGGACTGCTAGTATATTTTCCTTCATTCCATAATTTCCTTATGCCTGTGCTGTAGGAGTTATTGAATCTAGAGTTATAGTGCATTCAGAAAGTACTGAGACCCCTTTGTTTTATGCAGGCTTTATTGGGTTGGAGATTAAATTTGAAATGAATAAATGTGCCATTTTTACACATCAGTCTACACTCAATAGCCTGTGAGAGATTTCAGGTTTTGATTTTTGCAAATTTGCAAACCTTTCTAAAGCCATGTTTTCACTTTGTCATTCTGGGATATTGAGTGCAGATTGATGGGCAAATATGACAAGTTTATCCATTTAAAATAAATTTTACAACACAATAAAGTGTGCAGGAAGTGAAGGAATCTGAATACTTTGTGAATCCATTGCTTAAGTACTGTACTAGGATTTAGCACTACCTCCTGGTGGTGGTGGGGGTCTTATGTCAGGCAATGACACAATTGTCAATTTACTCACAACTTCATCTCCTTATATTATGGCCTCTTGTCCTGCACTGTCATATTTTGCCTACAGATGAGATAATCCACAATAGTGGTACTATATTGTAGGTGCTGGTACAGGTACGCCCCAAGGGGAAGCTGGTTTTGTATATTTTTTTGTTTTATGATAAAACTCTTCTCATTTTGTAGTTCTTGGCCTCCTTTTTCAGTTTTGTATTCATCGAACACATCAGAACTCCCAACAGTATACAAAATCATCATCAACACAGGAAGGAACTGTGTTGTAGTTTTCAGGTAATCAGAAATTAAACCACAAGATTGCTGATTCATTTCCCTCGTCTGACGCAAATTGTACCCTGAAGAAGTCCCTTAACCTGCCTGTGCTGCAATTGTAAAAATAAAAGTGCATACTGCATCCTGATCCTGTGAATCCTCTTGGATGAAGGTGCACAATAAATGTATACGTTAGTAATTTAATTTTGACATAAACAGTAATTTCTCTGATTTAATGTCATCAAACAGTGGCATATTGTGAAAAGCGCTTGATTACTGTATATCATTCTAGTTTCATTCAAAGACAGTTGTATCAGGAAAGAACAGAGCCAAACAACTAAAAGTAATTTACAAATCAAATACCTGAAAACTTATCAGGAGAGACACAAGGCGTTTATACTTACTGGGAAAGATCAGATGGACTTCAGGATTTAACTGAAATAGAACAATGCTGGACAACCTTCTATGAAAATATATTAATGAATACAACAACCTTCACTTCACTCCCACCCAAGAAATCACCTTTTCTAAAGAATTAGACATAAAATGATTTGTATACCAACATTCTACAATTTGACACACTGTGAACCAATAAAATTTGAACACCATGTTTTCATAGAGTTATTAAGAATTTGACACTAACACTCTTCTTTCTTAGAGTTTTGTGGATTTTGATGTGAAAACACGAGGAGGAACAAATCTCCCTGACAGAGGCATAAAAAAGGCTATGTGCCTAGTTTGAAGTCTCTTGGGCAGAAAATAACCTTTGGACACAATTCAGGTTTGTTTTACAAAGTCAACATACTGGGGGTTGCCTTGCAACATAAATATCCTCTCAGTAGAATTAAGAACTTTAGGTCCAAACAGCACATGTTAATTATTTAACTCTAATTTAACCTCTAAGAGCAGGGTTATTTAGGGTATGATGTACAAACGAACACACAATGGGCCTAAGCAAAGAAAACAAAGGGTTATTGTTTGGGGTCCATCTTCCACTTCAAGAGATTTAAAATGCTGAGGCACTTAGGGGGCCGGTTCTGGCGCTACTGTCTGTCTAGATATTTATACCATAGACACAGATGTAAAACAGAATGTATTCAAATTATCTGATCAGATGAGAAAATATCCCATTAACTGGAGACACACAGAAGTCTTGAGATAAAGGAAAACTTAAAAAAAAATGTACTGTTGATATATTAAAGTTAAATGTGAAAGCAAATAAAATGATTTGAGTGTTATAATAATAATAATAATAATAATAATAATAATACATTTTATTTATTTATAGGTGCCTTTCTATTTCAAATTATAATGGAATACAATTAAATGTCACTAAGGATGCTGGGTTACTTACAGTAGCATGGTGTTTGGAGAACAACTTAAAGATAGCTACCATTAGTGACTAGGTTTCAGTTTTGACCCCATATGTGTAGATTTTTATACTCACCTTATGCCCCATCAAGTTCTACTCTGGGTTCTCTTGTTTCTTTCAATATCTTAAAGACACACATGTTTAATTACCTGATGACTTTCAGTATAAGTGAATATGAGCTTCAGATTAAGCCAAAGTTAACTGGTTTCAGCGTTTTACCCCAAGCAGCGTAGGCGGGCTCCAGCTTCCTTGCAATAGATAAAAATGAGTTTTGAAAGTAAACGAATGAACACTTGACCTTTAGAAATGTGTATTTTGAACACAACAGGCAATTGTGGCACAAGGAGGGCTTTACAATAATTAAAGATAGAATTAAGGTAATATGATAACTTGAGAGACTCAAGAAATTCAAATTTCTTTTACTCATAGGACTAAGCAAAAAAGCAGATTTTTCTCTACATTAAGTATAAAACTTCTATTTGAATAGGGTTAAAAAACTGAAGCTAAGAAAACGCATATATTTGAAATTCATTCAAACATTAGATTAGAACAAATTTGACAAGAATAGGTCATTCAGCCCAACAAACTTGCCAATCCTATCTGCTTGATTTCTTCAAAGTAACATCAAGTTGAATTTTGAAGGTTCGGAAAATCTTACTCTCTGCTACACAATATATTCCATACATCAATTGTTCTCTGTGTGAAGAAAAACGTTCTAACGTTTGAACAAAATGTACTCGTAAAAAGTTTACAACTGTGTCCCTATGTTCTTGTTGAACTCATTTTAAAGTAACAGCTAGGATCCACTCTACTAATTCCTTTTATACTTTTAAAAACTTCAGTCATGTCTCCTTTTCATCTTTGTTTGCTTAAACTGAAAAGGTTCAGCTTCTTTATTCTTTCTTCATAACTTATACCTCTCAATCCTGGTAACAGCTTGGCCGCTTTCTCCAGAATTTCTCTGGTTGCTCAAACTGCTTTCTCCGGAATTACTCTAGTTACTCAGACCAGAAGTATTTTAAAGTATTGAGAACGGCTAATAACTTAAGTAATTTTCCATATTTTTATCAAATCAAGAGAAAAAGATCTCTGCAAACATGAAAATGATGCTCGGTTTTCCTTCATGTCCTGGGAATCATGCATGGCTTAACGTTAGGTCCTCCAATAACTATTGTTTTGTCAAAGAGAGTTTGCATCATGGAGTTTTCTGTTAATCTTATAGAGACTCTCTCACATGAGAAAATCCAGTTGTATTACTACTGGATAATTACTTGGTGTTTCATACAAAGTGCAAGTTCTCTATTAGTTTTCTGGTTCACACACACACACACACACACAAGCACTGGTAACATTTACGAAAAGACATTTCCTCCTTAATCTTCATTTTCATGGGTGAATTATGGTCTTTTAGTATTGAAAAATGTTGATTTTGGTAGAGAAATTATTTTTTTGAGTTTAGTTTGGTTTTCAAGTTCAATGATTTAAAATTGCAAATGACATAAATTTAAGAAAAGCAGACATTTGGTAAATGTGTGCCAAATCACATTGTAACTATATTTAAATGGTCAGTATACTGTGAGAATTAAGTTAATGATCAAGCGACTCCTGACAGAAACATATGGATTTTGTAACTTTTTATGCTGTAGGAGAAATTAAGAAGATGCAAAGAACAGGATGTCAAGGCACATACAAAGTGGAAAACCCATAATGGTAGCTAAAGCACATTTCTAAAAAGCAGTACAGGCAAAACAGAAATGTCTTGCAAAAGTATTCCCTGTCCATGCAAGATGTGAATGACAGAAGATTCCTTGGAGGTAAAATTTCACTTTGTCACCTATTGTGCTGGACAAGTAGTATAAGAAATAACAAACCTTCTAACCAAGTATGAGATCCCTGGAAGGATTTGCATGAGATCAGCACTGTAACATCTATAATCAGCAGCAAAGATATTGCTCAAGGAATATTTTGGGCACAATAGCATAGTATAGGGAATGGACAGTCTAGTAGCTGCCATGGAGGCCTAGCACCTCAAGAGGACATTTCTCCATCAGCTACTGGTGGGACATAGGTCTAGTGGTGATTGGAATTAATAAAATGTCCCTAAGCTGAAAAGTAAAACTTTTTAAAAATTGCTCCTTGTCAGTGGATTATGAAGATGGGTTTCTAGTGTTATAGCAGGTTTAAAACTACCAGGTAAGGAGTATGAAAGGCTGGAGAAGACTGCAAGGAACAGAATAAGAGAGGGAGAGAGAAATGTCTGGAGAGTGCTGTATAGAGGTTTTTGGAGGTGGGACAGTGAAGGCACCACCTCACTCCACATGACAAAGAGTGACAAAACCTTTATTATTTTTCTGTTGCACTTCAAATGTTCATAATATTTCATTTTTAGTATTATATTTTCAAGTTACTTTTGGTACAGTGTCATGGGGTATATACAGTACATTTTTTTCCAAACAGCTGTTAATCAAAGAAAGAGATCATAGGGAACAAAGTCTACAACTATGGGTTTTGAATGACAGATTTGAAAACTGAAATGAACTGACAGTACACCACAAACACAGACAGAGATATGCACCTTCTGACATGCCCTACAATTAGAATAGAGAGGCAATTACAGGACAGTAAGTTTTCAATTCTGTATCTTAAAAAAAACATTACAATAGATTCTATTTTTGGAATTAAATGTAGATGACTTTAAGTCTAAGGCAAATTACACCTCCCAAGTTACAAGATTCCAGAGTATCACATATCTATTGCTGTAAAATGACAATTTGTCCTTCCTTTGCACCCACTACTTTCTAAATGAAGGGGCTGCCAGTCCACACTGCCATATTTTCTCAACACATCTAAGGGAACTGCAGTGTGTTCTGGTTTCACAAGTTATCAGAAAGTACACTCCCATCCTGCAGTGTTTGGCTTTTGACTTCTGCTTTGAGATTTTTTAACAAGTATTTTCAAGAAGTGGTAAACTGTGTGTCCTAGTAAACCTTGCATGAAACCGCCTTAATGAACCACAATCAAAAGTTGCCCAAGGCTATTTTAAAAATGCAGTTTCTTCAGTAGCTAGATATGAAGCAAAAAGCGCTGTTCGAAAGATGATCTGTTTTAATAATAATTCATTACATTTATATAGCGCTTTTTTCAGTACTCAAAGTGCTATCCACACAGGGAGGAACCGGGAAGCGAACCCACAATCTTCCACAGTCTCCTTACTGCAAAGCAGCAGCACTGCCACTGTGCCACGATATGCAAGAAAAGGGATATGTATGATCCATAGTCATCACTCTTTAGACATCGTTGCACTTGTGGAAACATCTGAGAACTTTTAGCCACAATCAGTACCATATTTGCAGTTGTGTGAATGTTTCCTCACTTAAGCTATTAAGGAAACAAGTGCTTTGTTGTCAGTCATAAGTTAAAAAGTAACCAAGAGCCGACAGTGTGAGAGAAGAGAACTTTCTATCAAATATCAGTTACACCATTATGTAAACACTTCATTCTTTATAATAGTTGATATAATTTCCAGTAAAATTAATGTAGAAATGATTCAAAAACGTTTGTTAAATGCATCATTGCTGTAGCGAACATACAAAAATTATGTATTACAAAACCTTTGCACCTTCATTGTTATGTACATTTATTCAGTACAATAATATGCATAAAGTAGGAATCCTATGATCCTTGCATCTTTTATTTCATTTATCTGGGTAGTAAAAAGTTATTTCCAAATTATATTTTATTGTACGAATTTGAGCAGAATTGACTCCCAGCTATTTAAAAAAAAATTTCTGGATTTCATCCTGCAATTCTAGGAATAGTCAGGCACTTCCTAAAGCTCCTTGTGTATAACCATTTAAAACACATGTTCAGTCCATACTGCTCATTTTTTCAAGCTGCCTAACACTAGGACTGTCCCTTGACAGCGCTGGGGCCCAGTTCAAGCTCTAGCCTGGCCCTTTCTAAGTGGAATGTTTATGCTCTCCCCGTGTTGACTTGGATTTCTTTCAAGGATTGTTGTTTGCTCACATTGTGCAAAGACACCCAGCTAGTTAAACTGTTATGATAATTAGGACTGGTGTTAATGACTGAGGTTAAGTGCTCAAGAGTGTCCTCTGATGTCAGGCAGTTCTCTTTGAGCATTTTGGATTTAGCATAAGTGTTTTCAGAAGGTGGTGTGTATCAGTAAAACTTGAATGAAGTAATTATGTTCATGCAGGTTCTCACCAGGGTACATAACTCACTGTACAGGAAGTCTGGTCAGTAAAAAGAGGGTTTAGAAAATGGACAAATGGATCAAACTCACCAATACTAATATAGTGAGGTGGTAGCCTCATCCAACCTGGTGATATTGGGTGCTAGTCCATCACAGGATCCACACTTATGCTTATACTCACACAAGCAAAAATAAGACATCACTAGTTTAATCTAACCTGCACACCATTGGGTTGTTGGGGAATAAAAATGGGTTACAAAGGGGAAAACCCACACAGACACTACAGAGAATGTGCAAAATCTGTAAAGAAAATGTACAGAGTGTGGTATTTGTACAATGGACTCTAGATTTGTAGAGCAGCACCACTCACCACTGCAATTTTTTTAATTTATTTTACTTATTACCAATACCCTGTAATATACATTTTTATAAATTAAATTATTTTACAAGGTTTTTTAGGTAAAAGCTTAAATAACTGCAAACATTTTGGCTCCTTAATCCTAACACATTTCTGGTCCTGTTTCTAGTCAGTCACTGTTCCAGTATGACAATCCATACGTCCAATTTGTAACCCTCCAAACCCCTCCACAAATCCAAACGGAATACTTAAAACACGTTTGAGAAATGCCTAAAAAAAGATGATTCATGTTATATAACACGTGACATGATTATCCCTACAGAGACTATACAAAAATGTGAAAAAGTCATACATGGATCAAAAACAAAGATTTCTCAAAAGATTCTTTAAATAATCTTCATAATTATAAAATGTAAATTGTAAAATATAATTAACTTCAACAAGAGTAAAAAGAATGACAGCAGTCTCATTGCACACCGGTACGCCACAGGACAAAAATGCTGGCAAACTTTTATTTTAAGTGTAGTAAAAGTATGGTACAAAATTCAGCTTGGTGGTTTAACTGTTTGAAACTTACATTTCACTTACATCTCACCAACCCTAAAAAAGTAAAGCTTATTTCGCCATTTTTTAATTCAACAGGAATAAAGGATTTGTAAATGGGTTTAAAAACGATCAGTTGATGGTTTAGTTAATTTTATAACTTTCTTTCTTTCGTTCTTGCTTACTTTCTGTGAAAATATGCTATGTGTGCAGCTTATCAACTCACACTAGTTGCGCCACTCCTGTGTAAACATTTATCAAAAAGACATTAAATTTGGTGTGAAGATCGTGAATAAAACAATACAGCTGGCTTTCTTGGTTACTTGCCACATCACGGCACTGTTTTGGACAGACTGCGAGATCGCGCACCAGTGAGCCGTGGCGCCGGGAGTTGCGCTGTTCTGCTCCCTCTCTTACCTGTGCCTGCTGGTAGCCCGATGCCCGTTTTGCGCCTGTGCCGATGCTAGTTGGCTCTGCCCAGTGTACAGGCTGTATCTCTGCGGGTAGGTGACACTCCACACGCCTCCGAGAAAGATCATATAAAACAAGAATAAATGCTGGACCATTCCTTCCATTCCTACCCTAATAAAAGTTTGTTACGTTCGTGAAGAAAATCAGGCAATGTCTTAAATATGTCAAAACAAAAAGTAAAAGAAATAACTGGAAAAGGAAAATCCGTGGACGGGACCCAGTTGCAAACGTAACAAATTCCAAAAAAAGGAACAGGATAAAAGAAAATCCTCTGAAGAAATATAATTACAAATCCATATTGCACCAAGCTCCTGTGTCTGCGCAATCAATAAAGCAGTTTCGCCGAGTCCAAACTGGTTCCCTGGAAGAAAGTTAGTTTTGGAGGCTTTCGATATTTGATTCAACTTTTTACCAATCCGCTTCGTTTTAAAGTGTGCATACATCTATTCTTCTGCATCTGCATAAGACTCAAAAAAGTTCAAGAGCATCCACCAATGTTTTGAGCTCGGCTATTTTATTTTGCTCGGTTCTCCTTCATGGGTAATTTTAAAATCTCGCTAGCTGTTCTTTGATTCCTTTTCCTCACTCTGCACGCACTCCATCTGCGGGACTTTTCGCCGCTTGCTTACTCGGTCCCTCGCCTGAGCTCCCCTCCCCACCCCTTCTCTCTTATCCAGCCCATCCAGTGACTCGACTTTCCAAAATTACACCCAGTAGAAAGGGAGCAGAGTCAGAATTCGGCGCTGGCGCTAGAAATGACAGACAGACAGGCGGGCAGACAGACAGACAGACAGACAGACAGACAAACAGATAGATAGATAGATAGATAGATAGATAGATAGATAGATAGATAGATAGAT
>JANRMT010027041.1:95525534-95536468 GCA_026402145.1 Polypterus bichir lapradei
GATAGATAGATAGATAGATAGATAGATAGATAGATAGATAGATAGATGATCAGAGGACGTAACGCAGATACCATTCGTGGCATAATTAAACACATGCTCAAGTTTACTCACATTGGGACAATTTATAGCTGGTGATTCGCCTAAAATAACAGTTCTATTTTCATTCATTACTAATTATTTTAGCATATACCTTATACAGTCGATTAGAATAAATATTAGATATTATTTGAAGTAGCCCTCTCTTTCTCTCTCTTTTTTGTTAAAATGACTACTGGGAATACAAACACTTCTTCTGAGGATCTGGCACACTCCTCCCAGCACGTCTAACCCTCTTCTGCTGAAATTCCTATTTTTTGCTTCGCATACACATCTTTTCTTTAGACGTTCAGTCTAAGTGTGTTTCTACATCTGCTTTTGGTTAAAGTTTGAGGAATGAACCAACCTCGGCAGGTTTCCAATAATACTTTTCCCTTTCTTTTTTTTCTTCTTTGCAAACCTTTTCTCGTTCACAATAGAGCTACTGAGAACCGTGACGTATGCTTTTAATATAAACATAAAATTCTTTTACTGGAAACAAAGTGCGCTGTTTCACCCAAACCTCAACACCGTAAATCAGAACATTCCTCCACTCCGTCCGCGCGGTTCATGAGACATTCTGGTAAAAGTAATTTTTTTTTTTTTAACTGAAGTTAGCAGAACACTGAATCAATTCTGTTACACGGGGAAAAGTGATGATTGCTTCATTTCCTTCACTGGTAAGCAACATATTCCCAATTATTCCAAATTATAATTCCTAAATATTTCAAATATTTGTCACATAGACATCAGGAGGTTGAAACTAGAGAAAAAATATTTTAAACAAACAAAAAATTGTAAGAAAAGCTGCACTGACAAAAAAAAAACTGTAAATCTGCCTTGGAGTGTCATACAGCTGTATCTCAACAGCTGCTTGTTTTGAAAAAGGTCACATCTACATTAAAAATGATACACTAAGAAGACCTGTCAACACGCCTTACCAGTGCTGTCATCAATAATTAGCCATAAGAAGTTGCAAAAAGGTAAAAAGCGAGAATGGAATGAAAGACACAAAATGCTGTTACAATGGCTTGCCATTACCAAAGTCATTTTTTCCTTACAGCTGAAAGAAGTCTGCAAGTTTAGATTGAAAACACACTACCTTGCATGACTATATAGATGATACATTATTAGAGGTTTAATGAGCTAACCAGAATGAAAATCTCCAGAGTAAAAAGAGCACAAAATTAAGTGGAAAAAAATTCTTGGAAGAGAAAGAACTTGTGTCTGGACGTTTCAGGTGACCTACTGTACCTGATTCTTATTATTTTCTCTCGCACAAAAAAAAAGTTCATCTGTAACTTTATTCAAGGAATTCATCCACAGAAGATTTGTTTTTGCTTTAAAAAATCTGATGTTGGAAATGCAATTTCCCCAGTGCTATGTTAGAGCCATGTGTCAAAACACATCAAATTTCAAAATAGCCACTAGCTTCTCTGCCTGGCATTTAAAAGGCAATATTTGCAAATCAGATTTAATATTCATGTCCAGCATTTTTGCCAGAGGTGTAAACCCTGTCTCCTATACTTCTTCGAGAACACAGCTTACCTTTACTCTTACACTGCTGTTTGAAGTTTTTGTGCTGCAGCTAAACTAGTATTTGGGAGTCTGAATTACAGGGGCTGTAGTTTCTTAATCTGCGGAAGTATATAAAAATCCTAAATGCAACTGGGACTTAATGGGAAATAACTGTTGAAATAAAAGAAACCCTATAAGAAATCTATTACCAGCTGCCAAGTAGTATAAAAAAGGTATTGTGAGTCAGTTGATGATCACACCATTTCATTCATTCATTTATTCATTCATTCATTGGCTCATTAGGTCTTACGATGGGCAGGGAATAGCAGGACTACTTAGTCCAGACACCTCACATTACAAGGGAAGTCATCTCAGCCAAGGGTACATGGTCCACCACTTTAACTCTTTAGTGGTGCTTCTTGACTTGAGCTGAGTCAGAATTCCACAAGCTAAATAAAACGTGGTGGACAGCTTGGGCCCTTACCTGGCCTGGACACCCCGACAATGGAAGGACTTGGGGGGAGAGTTTTTTCAAGACATTTTCTCCCCCGGACCGATAGAGGGCAGCCCCCTTGACTTGCAGCAGGGCCATGGGTTTGGGGCATGGAAGCTCAACCCTTCTGGGGCCTGTGGCCACCACCAGGGGCTGCCTGTCGGACTTTTGCTGGGCCCTGTTTGGCAGCACTTCCACCACACCAGGAGGTGCTGCTGGAAGGTCATTGGACACCTGGGGCTTTCTGTATAAATGGTGCGTACGCACAAAAATATTGCGCAAGCATGTTTCCACATTCAAATCGCGATGTATAAAACCTAAACTTGGTGTAAAGCCACGCACATTTCCACGGTAGCTCATTCCCTGGCATACGCAAGTTCTGCGCTCGGTTTTGCAGACTGGCAGGACCCAGCGTCAAAGCAGCGTTACTGTTCCAGTGTAGTTTCCCTTTCTTTTTAGGTCCACATCCCTGAATCCCTTTATAAATACACTGAAATTAACCGCATATTGTTTATTAGTTTAATGCATCTGATTGTAATTAACCTGTAACAATATAATGGTCCACGGAATGGCCAAACTATTCCAAATACCATAGCTGCTTTAGCATTGTTACTCTCACTGCACCTTCTTTTTCTTCTTACAGCTGCACCTGTTAGGGGTTGCCACAGGTCATCTTTTTCCATATTACTCTCACTGCATCACTCAGAGCAGCTGATCTGAAAGAGAATTATCGATATACAGAATCAATCACACGCTGCCTCAGCCATGCTGCCTATTTAAACTGCTCTCATATGGCAAGCGCTTCAGAGCCTTTCCTGTACTGACCTCGCGGTTCAGAAACAGTTTCATCCCAAGAGCTCTAAACGCAATCAATCTGTCCATCAAGTGCTCCTTGTAGAACTGTTTGTACTTATAAGTACAATCACCTCACTGTAAACTTGCACTACAGTTATAATATTGCACAACCTGAACCACTTTATAAAGTATGTATTTACATATGATGATGATATCATTTTTAAGATGGAATTCAGCAAAATATGTTTATTATATTATACAGATAAAACTTTAACTTCATTTAAATAATCTATATTGTTAATAATTAAACATGTGAGGACACGGTGTCGCTGTACTAGCAAGGATCTGGCTCTTTGTTCACGGATTGTTCCTGCCTTGCGCTGTATGCTTGCTGGGACTGGCGTGACACTGGAAGGATGGAATAATTAAACACGTACTATGAATATATTTCAATGTTCCTTAAAAGTTTTGAAGAATCGGCGTTCTAAGCTTACAGATGGCTTAATGTCTATTACAGAGCTGATTGTGTGGTGATTGGGTATTTGGAGAAAGCAAAGTAAGGACAGGAATTGGGGGTTAGTACGTTTGAAAGAGACAGTACTGCTACAATAAATTATTTCATCGAAGGTCGCGCACAATAACTGCGTCACCGTGTTCCCATGTTTAATAACATGCTTTAACTCCTATCATCATCAAATTGATATCAAGTATACATCTCAGTATTTTAATTATTCAGAGAGCTGTAATATTATGAATGTAATGGATTCTGTGTCCTGTCGGAGGAAGAGAAAGCCCGGAAGCACGTAGTGATTCACACACATAGAGCACATAGAATATCAAATACAACATAAAGCATTTAACAGGCTACTTTAGATACAATGGGATTTGAGAAACTAGTAAATTAAATGATTTTACGATGAAGTTTATGATGTTCTACTTTAATGACAAAATAAACTATGTGATTAAATTGGAAATTTAGAGATTAAATTTGACATTTTGTGCTTTTTCCCCACTGTGTGTCTATTTTTTTTTCTCTGTACCCTAATAAGCTTTCATATGACACTCAGACAGTGGGCTATAACTCGCCTTTTCACGGCGACCTTGATATCTGACAACTTCTTTTTTATTCTGAGCACTGTGCGACTTTGTGAACTTGAGCTTTCAAGTTTCTCCGACACGCTATGTCACTCAATCAACTTCCTTTTGTTGTTTATATCACTGTTTAAACCAACAAATAGTACATTTTTCCTTTGCCTCTACTTGGTATTCGCTGAACTCCTTCTAATTGCCCCCGTGTTTTTGCCATTGCCTTTTCACAGAATGCTAAGCTTAAGGGCTATTTATATTGATTTGCATATTCAAAGAGGTGTAATTCTGGGAGAAGATGGGGTGGGACAGCAGGCACATGCACGTTACTTTTACTACGATATATGTAGCGGAAGATTGTGGAAGTTGGCGTTCGCACAGATTTATGCATCTGGATTTTTTTGTGCGTAAGCACATTTCCGCTTTTGTGCTTACACCATGTTATAGTGTTAATTCTGCACACGGCGTTATGCATGAGGCCCCAGGAGTTCTCCCGGATGTCCTATAAAAGGGGCCAGTTGCCAATGGCCAGAGTTGGGAGGAAGAAGGACAAAACCAGTGTGGAAGACTGGAGGTGGAAATACTGTGCTGTAACTGTTGGCATTATTTGTATTGTGCTGAGAAGTAGGGAGCAAATTAAAAAGTGCTTCCCCACTGAAGAATAAAGGTGTGTGTTGAGCTGGAACTTTTGTCTCTGCCTGTCTGTGTCAGATTAGGGCAGCTACATGCAACGGGCTTCACAAATTATACTTTCATTAATTCTATGAATACAAAAAATCACACACTATACTTTTCAATAAAGTAATTTTTTCTGATTCTAAACAATATGTAAGGGAATGGGTATCATTTGAGCTCTTAGAGGGCATGTCATTCATTCATTTTCTAACTTGCTTTTCCAGTGCAGGATCATGTGCTTGTGTGTGTGTGTGTGTGTGTGTGCATGTGGGGGCGTGTGTGTGTATGTATCTGGAACCACCTTTGACAAGGCTTCATTCTACAGCAAGGACATGCAAACACCAATACTCCGGGCACAAATAAAGTTTTATCTATCTATCTATCTATCTATCTATCTATCTATCTATCTATCTATCTATCTATCTATCTATCTATCTATCTATCTATCTATCTATCTATCTATCTATCTATCTATCTATCACATGTTCTGGTTTATTGTAAAACTGCCAGCCAACTCAATCCATTTGCTTTTGAACAGTGCAAAGAAATGTGGGTACCCAAATAGAAAACAATTTAGAAAATGTACACATGATGTAAAAATCAGGTACATTTGGGGACTTGGTTAACTGTTTTGAATGCTGGAGCATTTTAGATATTTGTTCATTTACTTCATCAAAAACAAAGATCTTACTTTTTTATGCATTTTTATAACAGTGAGTTATATTCAGTAATAGTGATGAGGAAACACTGCTGAATTTGCTTTGTTAAATTCAACTTTTTAGCAAAAATACAGAAATGTTCGGAAACTTCAGTGATCGCAGCAAAATGCATTGAATTCAATGGGGAAGGAAAAACGTAACTAGTTTGAATGGATTATAATGATGTGATGATTTTTTAAGTGTCCCGGAGGACAATGACTCCCTGAGATAAAATTATACTCTGATTCCACAATATCCCTTTATTTCTCTCAACGAACAAGGTCATCAACAAACCCAGCAAATCTGCTACAAAAAACACTAGTGGATTTCTCCAATCAACCATATTCAGTAATAACAGATATGATAGAATGTTAAGTACTTATATTTGTAGAATAAATCAAGCATTTACAATACTCATGCATAAAATACATCCAGCATTTTACAATATCATGTGGTTAATAATGGCAAAATAGTTTTGTGCAGTTGTGTAACTATAGGCACTGTGGGTGGGTCGGTTGCACTAGGATCCACAGTGACTGCAACATGTTTGTCTTCTTCACATCAGAATGAAAATGCTAATAATGTTATCATTTTTATATTAATTATGACTATTGCTCTTTTAGGTAGCTTATATGCTTGACATATCTTATTGATGGTGGCCATTTTTTAAATTCCATTTAATTTAATTTTACATGAAAGGAGCCTAATTTATTTTTCTGCACTAGAGCCAATCCGGTCCTAGTTACGCCATTCGGTTTGTGTTAGCTGAAAGGTAAAGTGAGGGAAAAATTGCATTAGTTGTTGGTTGTGCAGGGTCTGCATCTAATTGTACATCATATTACTTAAACATCAAACTTTTGAAAGAAGATACCCAATAGAGTGTAAAAATCAGTGTTCCCAAGTCTCCCTGCTGTAGCTTCTGTCATTTGATTTTGGGGTTTGTTTTGCTGTTGGACTCACTATCAGTCCCTCAAGGTAAATTTGAAAGGTAAATTAACTAGTAACTGAGGTCACAAGTTGTTTCTTTGTTATAAGACTGACAATTTTGAAAATTCACTATGACTTTTTTATGATTACATCTTGCCTGAAGAAGGGGCCTGGGTTGGAATCTTTTTAGTAAGGCAATAAAAGGTGTCATTTTGTTTGACTTATCACTACATTCATAATGGCTGACATGGTACAACATGGTACAACACCCTAGTACTATGAATTTTTGAAAGGAGAGTTTTTCAAACATTCAGAAATTTTATAGCAGACTCCATTTGAGATATCTCAAAGAAAATTTGATTTTCCTGACAAATTTCCCTTGAAGAATAAGTGTATTCATTTCAACTGAATTGGTTCCCTATAGGAGATGTGGCATTTCATGTAGACAGACAGACATAATACATAATACAAACATGATAACAGGTTCTTTCACACAGACTGTGAAAATGTCACACAAAAACCAACAGTCTTATAAGTGCTGAGGCAGAAAAGCTAACCACTGTGCCATCATACCACCCTGATTTTTCTGTGAAAATTTTGTTTTTTTAATATAAGCTAATATATACATTTTATTTTTTCTTATCCTTTTGATAGCTTGCCAACAGTTTTTCTTTCAGTAAGTGCTCAAGTGCTTATAATCATGAGGCAGCAGGTAAATAACAAGAAATTCCTCACTCAGTCTGAAATTTAAAAAAAAGAGTTATTTTTTTGAAGAAATGATGCAATCACTTATTTTTCCCTAGTTCTGGCAAACATTTGGGCTTTTTCTTACAATTACCAATTTGTCTTACGTACTAACTGAAGAGAACACACATATGCATTTCTTCAGTGAATTCTTTCATCACCCTTCCTTTTTTCCATTGTGTGAGTCAGCAACCCATGCTGGCAGTAACAAGCCGAAATGGGACACTGATCCATTGCAGGTAGAGCCAGTGACTGGATAATAAAAGTCAGAAGTGTATTTCTTCCTTACAGTAAAATGAATGACTTTCTGAAGTTGCTAACTTAAATACAGTTTTCATGGGTCAGAGTGTACAAGGCAGGAAACCAGCAGTGGTCAAGATGCCAGAGTTATACAGGACTAAATTAATCTAAAATATAAAGAGTTATTCATGCTAATTGCATTACACTGCTACACTTGCTAAATAAATCACTCTCTAATATACATTAATATACCATATGACTTTGAGAATTAGTTTTCATTACCATTTGTTTCATATGTGTTAAGCTCACTTTCATTTAACTAAAGAATAAATATTTATGGAGGATAAATCTTACATAGAGGAAAGGCACAGGTTCATTGCAACCCTCATAAACAAACTGAGCATCAAGAAAATGAATGAACTAAAAAGGATGACCTATACAAAGAAAAATAAAACACTTCGGCTGTATCACCCACTAACTGCTTCCTTGTTTGTCCTATCTTGCAGAAACCTGATCTTGATTCATCCATTCTTGATAACCACAGACCTACTATATCTATAGCTTTCCCTTCCTAGTAAAGATATTAGAGAAGTCATTTGCTGCACAACCTCAGAATTTCCTAGTTGAACATAATCTTTATTAGCCGTTCCAGTCTGGTTTTCGGGTAGGGCGCAATATTGAGACTACTCTTCTCAGAGTCATTATTATTTCCTTCTGTATGCTGATGTTGGTGTACTCTACATTCTCATTCTTCTCACGCTTAGTGCTACTTTTGATGCTGTAAATCATTATGTACTTCTCTTACATCCCTCCTCAATTGGCATTATGGATTCTGCTCTCTTCTGGCTTAAATAACACCTTACAGATATTTTAATGAAATAGGAATACCCAAATATTTTTCCCTGCAACCTGTAACTCAGGGTGTGTCCAAGAGTTGGTTGTGCTTTCCTATATTTATTACATGTGCTCAATCTTGACAAAATCATCAATCCCCATGGTCTCAGTTTTCAGTGCTATGCAGATTTATTTTAGCACTAAATGTGCTAATAATTTGCCATCCTTCTCTCTCCCTGACAGAATGCATCCATGAATTTAAAGAACTTATTAAATGCTAATTTTCCTAAAGTTACACATGACAAATATGTAGTCTTGTTAGTTGTTCCCAAATGTATGGTTTCCAAGGTATTTAACCTTTGCATTAATGTATGATTATTACATTTTCACAAGTTGCTAGTGATTTTGGAATACTATTTGAGTCATCACTTATATAGGAGCCATACGTAAATTTGCTCACCAAATTTTTTTTTTTTTTTTTTATCTCTGTACCATTGCTTGCGTCCGTCCTTTACTTAACAGGAAAGATGCTAAAACTCTGCTTCATGCTTCCATTACTTCTTGACTAAATTAGTGTGATTTGCTACTTTCTGGGCTTCAGGCTAAAACACACCGTAGACTTCAGTTTATTAACAACTCAGCTGCAAAATTTCTTAAATGCACTAACTGCACAGAGCATATCTTTCCTTTGCTTTATCAGCTATATTGACTACCAGTCTCTTCACATGTAAAATACAAACTTTTGCTTATCACTTTCAAAGTCTTGCATGGTCGAGTACCCTCTTATCCAGTTTGTTTCCTTCAACCTCACATTCAGGTCCTCAGGAACTGGACTGCTATAGGTCTCTCAGGCCAAACTCTCATTCTGGGGTGGTAGGTCATTACAAATTATGGAATATTTTATTTCAATACATAACTGAGATTGAAAAAAGAATGTATTAGTATTTTTCTGTACTCTAACTCTTGGAATATGTATTTTTTAATCTTTTTTACAAAATGTGTAGTTATTCTATTCTTGTACTGTGTCAAAATCAGAAGATTTTTTCTTGTTTTCTTTCTTTTTAGTCATTCTAGTGTGTGTTCAGACCATACTGTGTGTATATATATATATATATATATATATATATATATATATTTATTTATCAATCTATTTATATATTAGTTTACCTATCTAAACAGCTTCTGTAAAAAGCAAAATTTCCCACTAGGGACAAATAAAGTTCTATCTATCTACAGTGCGTCCGAAAAGTATTCACAGCGCATCACTTTTTCCACATTTTGTTTTATTACAGCGTTATTCCAAAATGGATTAAATTCATTTTTTTCCTCAGAATTCTACACACAATACCCCATAATGACAACGTGAAAAAAGTTTACTTGAGGTTTTTGCAAATTTATTAAAAATAAAAAAAACTGAGAAATCACATGTACATAAGTATTCACAGCCTTTGCTCAATACTTTGTCTATGCACTTTGGCAGCAATTACAACCTCAAGTCTTTTTGAATATGATGCCACAAGCCTGGCACACCTATCCTTGGCCAGTTTCACCCATTCCTCTTTGCAGCACCTCTCAAGCTCCATCAGGTTGGATGGGAAGCGTCGGTGCACAGCCATTTTAAGATCTCTCCAGTAATGTTCAATCAGATTCAAGTCTGGGCTCTGGCTGGGCCACTCAATGACATTCACAGAGTTGTCCTGAAGCCACTCCTTTGATATCTTGGCTGTGTGCTTAGGGTCGTTGTCCTGCTGAAAGATGAACCGTCGCCCCAGTCTGAGGTCAAGAGCGCTCTGGAACAGGTTTTCATCCAGGATGTCACTGTACATTGCTGCAGTCATCTTTCCCTTTATCCTGACTAGTCTCCCAGTTCCTGCTGCTGAAAAATATCCCCACAACATGATGATGCCACCACCATGCTTAACTGTAGGGATGGTATTGGCCTGGTTTCCTCCAAACGTGATGCCTGGCATTCACACCAAAGAGCTCAACCTTTGTCTCATCAGACCAGAGAATTTTATTTCTCGTGGTCTGAGAGTCCTTCAGATGCCTTTTGGCAAACTCCAGGCGGGCTACCATGTGCCTTTTACTAAGGATTGGCTTCCGTCTGGCCACTCTACCATATAGGCCTGATTGGTGGATTGCTGCAGAGATGGTTGTCCTTCTGGAAGGTTCTCCTCTCTCTGCAGAGGACCTCTGGAGCTCTGACAGAGTGATAATTGGGTTCTTGGTCACCTCCCTGACTAAGGCCCTTCTCCCCCGATCACTCAGTTTAGATGGCCAGCCATCTCTAGGAAGAGTCCTGGTGGTTTCGAACTTCTTCCACTTACGGACGATGGAGGCCACTTTGCTCATTGGGACCTTCAAAGCAGCAGAAATTTTTCTGTAACCTTCCCCAGATTTGTGCCTCGAGACAATCCTGTCTCGGAGGTCTACAGACAATTCCTTTGACTTCATGCTTGGTTTGTGCTCTGACATGAACTGTCAACTGTGGGACCTTATATAGACAGGTGTGTGCCTTTCCAAATCATGTCCAATCAACTGAATTTGCCACTCCAATTAAGCTGCAGAAACATCTCAAGGATGATCAGGGAAAACAGGATGCATCTGAGCTCAATTTTGAGCTTCATGGCAAAGGCTGTAAATACTTATGAACATGTGCTTTTTCAATTTTTTTATTTTTAATAAATTTGCAAAAACCTCAAGTTAACTTTTTTCACATTGTCATTATGGGGTGTTGTGTGTAGAATTCTGAGGAACAAAATGTGGAAAAAGTGGTGCGCTATGAATACTTTCCGGATGCACTCTATCTATCTATCTATCTATCTATCTATCTATCTATCTATCTATCT
>JANRMT010027041.1:95542255-95557837 GCA_026402145.1 Polypterus bichir lapradei
TATCTATCTATCTATCTATCTATCTATCTATCTATCTATCTATCTATCTATCATTGTTACTTCATGAAGAGCGTCTTGTGTTTCATTGTTTACTTATTAAAAACATGTGAAGTGACCTTGAGTTTAAGAAATGTGTCTTATTATTATTGTTATTATTGTTGTAGTTTTGAAAAATTGGGAAAGCAGTTTATAAAAAAATATTTCCATTAGTCCATTTTGTTAATGGAGTGGCTCAGTCCTTCTCAGGTTATTTTTATTTATTTATTTTTAATAACAAAAGGTTATCTTATTTGGTTTTTAATTTTCAGAACAGTTTCTTTGATTACTTTCCAAAATAAAAAGACTACATTTCTCCCTCACCCACTGGCAAAAGAGAGGGTTCCTTGCGTGGTTTTAAATAGTTCCTTTGGGTGGAATCAACTGATTAGATGTGACCAATCAGAGTTTCTTGTTTATTTTATTTTATTTTTTTCTTTCTTTCATTTTTTTATTTTTTGAAAAAGCTCTTGTTAGTTACTTACAGTTGTGCTTGAAAGTTTGTGAACCCTTTAGAATTTTCTATATTTCTGCATAAATATGACCTAAAACATCATCAGATTTTCACTCAAGTCCTAAAAGTAGATAAAGAGAAACCAGTTAAACAAATGAGACAAAAATATTATACTTGATCATTTATTTATTTGTGATCGAATATTACATATTTGTGAATTGCAAAAGTATGTGAACCTCTAGGATTAGCAGTTAGTTTGAAGGTGAAATTAGAGTCAGGTGTTTTCAATCAATGGGATGACAATCAGGTGTGAGTGGGCACCCTGTGTTATTTAAAGAACAGGGATCTATCAAAGTCTGCTCTTCACAACATGTGTTTGTGGAAGTGTATCATGGCATGAACAAAGGAGATTTCTGAGGATCTCAGAAAAAGAATTGTTGATGCTCATTAGGCTGGAAAAGGTTACAAAACCATCTCTAAAGAGTTTGGACTCCAGCAATCCACAGTCAGACAGATTGTGTACAAATGGAGGAAATTCAAGACGATTGTTACCCTCCCCAGGAGTGGTTGACCAACAAAGATCACTCTAAGAGCAAGGCATGTAATAGTCGGCGAGGTCACAAAGGACCCCAGGGTAACTTCTAAGCAACTGAAGGCCTCTCTCACATTGGCTAATGTTCATGTTCATGAGTCCATCATCAGGAGAACACTGAACAACAATGGTGTACATGGCAGGGTTGCAAGAAGAAAGCCACTTCTCTCCAAAAAAAACATTGCTGCTCGTCTGCAGTTTGCTAACAAACCAGAAGGCTATTGGAAGAATGTTTTGTGGACGGATGAGACCAAAATAAAACTTTTTGGTTTAAATGAAAGGCGTTATGTTTGGAGAAAGGAAAACACTGCATTCCAGCATAAGAAGCTTATCCCATCTGTGAAACATGGTGGTGGAAGTACCATGGTTTGGGCCTGTTTTGCTGCATCTGGGCCAGGACGGTTCGCCTTGATTGATGGAACAATGAATTTTGAATTATATCAGAGAATTCTAAAGGAAAATGTCAGGACATCTGTCCATGAACTGAATCTCAAGAGAAGGTGGGTCATGCAGCAAGACAACAGCCCTAAGCACACAAGTCGTTCTACCAAAGAATGGTTAAAGAAGAATAAAGTTAATGTTTTGGAATGGCCAAGTCAAAGTCCTGACCTTAATCTAATTGAAATGTTGTGGAAGGACCTGAAGCAAGCAGTTAATGTGAGGAAACCCACCAACATCCAAGAGTTGAAGCTGTTCTGTACGGAGGAATGGGCTAAAATTCATCCAAGCCGGTGTGCAGGAATGATCAAAAGTTACCGGAAATGTTTAGTTGCAGTTATTGCTGCAAAGGGGGGGTCACACCAGATACTGAAAGCAAAGGTTCACATACTTTTGCCACTCACAAATATGTAATATTCGATCATTTTCCTTAATAAATAAATGACCAAGTATAATATTTTTGTCTCATTTGTTTAACTGGTTTCTCTTTATCTACTTTTAGGACTTGAGTGAAAATCTGACGATGTTTTAGGTCAGGCATGTGAAACACGCGGCCCCTGGGCCGTATGCGGCCCGCAACAGAAATCTGTGCAGCCTGCATGACAGATCCTAGTTAGCACTGAACTTGTACAAAATGATTACTATCGTTTGTGATTGAATCATTATGCATCTTTGGCGCTACTTATTGACTTTTCTTACTTCTGCCTTCTGACAAAAGCGCGTTTTCCCATTGCATTACGGTACCAGAAACGTCATCTTCTAGTATAGCCACGAGCCTTGACCAAAGTTAATGAGCCGCAACGGCACAACTAAAGTGCTAGACTGCAGCAGCGGGCAGCAGGGGCGGCCTTAGGCATGTGCAAACTGTACACCTGCACAGGGCCACCTCGCCAATATATATTGAATATAAAACAGAAAGAGAAAATAACGGCATAGCTGACGGCAATGTGGCCGAAAAACATTGTGTTTCTTGTTAATTAGCACTCTGTATTTACTAATGTCGCTAGAGTTGGAGCAGTAAGCTATATGTAGTATTATAACGTTCTGCCGTAATGAGAATATCATGGGCCACCACTTGGTTTTCAAGTTACGGACACGCGCATATAGAAGCGTGTCATGAGCACGAGGCAGCTATGCAGTGTCCGCAATGGACGTGGCCATCCGCTGTGCATAAGATACCATATTGACATTGGTGGGCGAAGAGGCCACCGATTCTTTCTCTGCCCATGGCCGCCACGAGCCTAGAGCCGCCCCTGCTAGGCTACACAACTGGCTGGGCTGCTGAGACTGGCCACTGGGCAGAACTGACCATCACGAGTAGTAATAGCCCGCATATTTTCACATTTTTTTGGTCTAGTTTTATGTAATTTTGTGCTAGTATTGTAACAAACAGTGCAGACTACAGCTGAAAATCTGAAGTGGATGCAAGAAGTTGGTGAGTTGTTTATTAACATATTTTTGTGATTTTGAGTTTGTAAAATTAGTGTAGGTAAGGTAGCTTTTTGCATATCGGCTTATTTTACAATATAAACTTTGAAGTAAACTTAGTAAAGTAAAATTAGATTTTTGGAGGATTTGTTTTCCAACTTGAATTACTGAGCAATGAATTCAGTGAGCGTTTTCGTGATTTCAGTTCACACGAACAGGACTGAGAATATCCAAATGGAATTGATTAAACTGCAGTCAGATTCTATTCTGAAGGCAAAATACAACAAAGTTGGTGTGCCAGGCTTACCTGCCACCCTCGTATGTGCAGATCCGTAAGTTGGCATCGAGAGTACTGTCTATGTTCGGAAGCACTTACCTTTGTGAGAAATTGTTTTCATTAATGAAAGCTACCAAAACCACATCGATCAAGACTTACTGTCGAGCACCTTTCATCCCTTAATAAAAGTTGCAGCTGCACAAGATTTCAAGACTGATATTGACGAACTGGTTACTAACAAGAGATGCCAAGTGTCGGGACAAAAGAAATAGATCTCACACTGTAAGACTCCTAAGCAATGAATATAATATAATAATATAAGGACCTAGCTAAGAGGCTAAAACTCTGATTGTACGCTGTTGTACAGAGAGTTTAAACTTTAAACTTTAAGTGTTACATTTTTTAAAGTTTTCAGTTTTGGAAAGAAAGCTACAGTAACTTTGTATAATAGTATTTGTTACAGTGCAGCCCACTGACGCACGTATGGCAGTTGAAGTGGCCCACCAATAGTAGTCAGTTTGACATGCCTGTTTTAGGTCATATTTATTCAGAAGTATTGAAAATTCTAAAGGGTTCACAAACTTTCAAGCACAATTGTAAATTGTCTTAGGATTTTAACAAAATTTACATTCTTAGACATTCCCATAATTTTCTTTCTATGTTTATATATATATTGTGGAATATGGCCCGGACACAGACAGACGGACATCGTTGGCTCCACCACACACTGTTTATTTACAATATTTACAATAAATCACGTGCACACAAACTCCAGTGCCTTCAGCACCGATTCCCCCAATGTCCAGGACTCACAGTCTTTGTGCCTTCCTCCTGGCCGCCTCCAGTCCTCTCTCCAGCTCCGTCCTCTTCCACCTGACTTCCGCCCCTTAAATAGGAACCCGGATGGGCTCCAGCTGCTTCCCGGCATTCCTCCGAAGACACGCCCCAGTGTGGCGGAAATGCCGGCTGCACACCCGGAAGCCCTCCGGGTGTCCCCTGTCTTCTTCCCCCCAGCACTTCCTGGTGTGGCGGAAGTGCTGGGCTCCAGACTTCTACAGGCACCGGGGCGGCGCCTGGCGGTGGCCACAGGTCCCTACAGGGCTGGGCTTCCACGCCCTTTACCCGAGGCCCCCAACACATCCAGGGCGGACGCCCCCTCGCGGTCTGGAGGAGGCACAAGCCCTCCTCTGGTCCTCCTGGGCGTCCCAGCCGGATGCCACTATATATATATATATATATATATATATTGCCTTGTTCCCTTATTTTAAAATAAATAAATAAGGGTTAGGATTAGGGTTAGTTAAAAAGTAAAAAAAACAATAATGGGGAGTTCATCCCATTTGGAAATATATCAAACTCAGTGAAATAAAAATATTAAACCATCTATTTTTCATCTTATCAATATACCTAATAACAATTATTCATGTCAACCATTCCTGAACACAATCCACACAAAAAATACACACCAAAAATATTTTTGCTATTTTTATTTTATACATGCTATTGTGTTGTCTCATCATGATTATTTCATTATTTTATTTTTTGTTATTCTTTTATTGTTGGTCATTTGTGTTTCAATGTTTTCCTATTAATGCCACATGAAGCATCATGGAGTTTGAAAATGTACTGAGCAGTAAAAAATCAAACTTATTATTATCATTATTCTTTGCTCCCCTTAAATGAAAAAAAACCTGCAGAAAATGGTATATACTATGAAATACTGTGAATTAGGCTAATTGGCTTGCAATGCTACACCAGCTTTGGGTCATTGCTGTTTTTGATCTGTGTGTGACATGTTGGAGGGTTGGAGGAAGGGCCCTTTTTATTCTGGATGCTCATTGTTGCTCAAGTGCTGTCATTCTTTGAGGTAATACAAGTGTATTTCTTGGGATGGTTCAGTGGAAAAGGACAAAAGATCTGTTAGCTAAGGAAGACTACCAAGGTGGGGCTGAGCTGTTTGCTGTTTAGAGGAGATAAGAGCCATTGGAAAGCAAAGAAGGATAGGGGTAGCTACTTCAACTAAAGCAGGCTTGGGAATTCATGCTGACAGAGACTGTAATGCATGTCCAGGGATTGCATGTAGATGCTGACTGACATGTTTATTTTTGATTTTTGAATTTATCCATCAGAACAATAAATAAATTAAAATGACTTAAATGTCAGAGCCAGGTTCCATTATTGCTTTTTACTATGAGCAAAATAGATAGCTTTCCCTAACTTTCTATTTTTCAAAATATTCTTTTATTTGTTAAAATAAGGTCTAACTGTACCACATGCTGTAAGTCCATAAAAACTCTCCCATACTAGCTGAATTTTAAATTTGCCAGTTGGATAGGATGAAAAATTGTGTTATTGATGAAACAAACCAATAAACATTTGGAGAAGACGAGAGTACAAAGAAACATGACAGAACTGTAATGCATATCTATATAAATAAAATCACAACACCCTCCGTCTGTCTTTAGAAGTTTCTGCTTTGGTTGATTTTATTTATAACTATGTGCAAGAACAAAGTATTCTGTACTATTGTATTGTATTTCTGAGGTGGCAATGATAATTTGGCCATCTAGCTCTGAAGAACATTACCTGTGCTCTATTTTGTGTGTTGTATGTACCCCATTTTTGACACCCATTGAATGCCCAAACTACCTGGAACAGGGTATCTCACTGAATTTCCTTTCCCAAGATGTATTCCATTTGTTTTCTGCAAGGGTTTTTTGGGGATTTTTTTCTGAGATAGTCAATCCTGGAGTCCTGTTAAAAAACAGGGCCTGTTAAAGCCCATTGAATCATTCCTTGTGTGATCTTGGGCTATTGAAGAAATGTTTTTTTGTTGTTGTTGTGTATCTGTTTTGAATACTAAGAACCTCAATTCAGTGCTCAGATTACATCTTCTATGTTAATTGGTTCACATGTCATGCAACGGATGAACCGATTTTCACAAAATTTTGCCTTTGGCCCCCACTTAAAATATAAGCCTATGCTGTAATACGGACAATCCAAAAACTATGCATCATTTCAAAAATGCTGTGTCGATCTTATTGAAATTACATATAGACAATAAAGAAGAACCAGCTTACAATCCAACGTACACTACATGGCATTTCAAAAGGTTCATCAGAAAAGGTGGATGTAAATGGGGTGGGGTGGGGTGGGGTGTGGGTGGGGTTGTCAAAAAATGCATCACTCCAAAATCTAGATCTCATGGCTTTTGAAGGGTTTAACTGAGAAACAGAGTTGTAGAGGATGAGGGGCCAATCCAAAACCATGCTATCACACAAAAAACAGTTCAGTTGACAATAATGAATTTGTCATATTGTTTACTGTATGTTTAGCCCTACTTACAGCGAAGGCTACACTTAATGTCAATTATTCCATAGAAACAATGGTAAGGGGAGTGGGTGTTTTGTGATGGGTGACTTATGTTATTGTTCATGCAATTTAAAATACAGGCCTCAAAGATTTTCATCGGGGAGAGGGCCAATGCCATAAAAAACACACATTATTCCAAAACAACTGATTAGAAGTTCATTGAATTTTGCATACACATATTTTTGCATGCACAGTTAACCCAACTTATTATACAGAGTATACTGAGTTTTGAAAGCTAATCATGAGAGATCAACACAAAATGGTAGTTTCCTGACCTTACACATTGTAAAAAGAATTTAATTATTCAACAAGCCATTCAGTTTATGACTGTGTGATTAAACATTTCTTTGTGAAACCATGTAAACCAGAAAATACAAAGACATGGCATTCATGGTTCCAACCCAACAAAGAATTACCTCAGTTATGAGCAGAGAAATTAATAGAGAGGTGGCGTAGACGAAAAATGCCATTTCAGTCAGTAATGACAAAAGGGTTTAATATATTAAAAACACATAAATGTTTCCTTTCTTAGCTTAACTCATTATATGAATGTGCCCAGGCCACACTAGATAGTTGTTTATAAGGGGGCATTTTTTATTCAGTTCAGTAACACACATGGCTAACTGAATTTCCCTTTTTGGGATAAGAAAGTTTACCTTGAACTTACCTAACATACAAACTCACTAGAAAAAGTCCCAAGTTAAATCAAAATGGGATCCAAGCACTGTGAGGTGACAACACTGCTCATTGCAGCAATTTGCCAAAGTCCACCAAGTTGAACAAATAAACTAAACATAAACTTTTATGGCTGTCTGCCTCTTGAAGATATGCAAGAATTTTCTATAGTGTCTGTTTTGAAGACTAAACAATGTTTTCTTAGATACTGTCACTGGATAGAGGAGCCTTTCCCTACAACTAGGCTCTTAGAGATTATTATCAAGCAGCTTTAACATACTCTTTCTTGCTCAGGCATTTGTTTTATTTGCTGCCCTCTCTTGTATCTTTATCAGGAGACCTGAACGAACAATGACCATAATAAAATTAACAGTTAAGTCACCTGTCCATTTCCTGGCCTCATTTTATCCATTGCAAGATTTTAGTAACACTGAGGGCAAATCAAGAACCATCTGTGGACAGGACATGTACAAGCACATAAACAGATTCACTCATGTGGGATAACTCCAGTTAAATTAACATGAGTGCTGTACAGCTCCGATTCCAAAAAAGTTGGGAAGCTGTATTAATAAAAAAACAGAATGCATGGACACAAACAGAATGCCATAGAGTGAATTAGCATTCATTGTTTTAATGGCAATGTTAAAGAATATGAGACTGTGTTACTTTCAAGCTCTTGTTCCCGGCTCTTCTTGGTTGGGAAGAGAAATGCCCTTTTTCTGGTGGTCTTTGCTGACTACAAAGCACCTGCTCCTTTAGTAGGAGGGGAAGGGCTGGTAGCAGACAGAATCAGTCAGGAAACTGGCTTGGAAACTGAACCTGATCTGTCCAATGAGGATGAGGGGGATTCCTCATTGGATTTCCTTGAGCAGTTGTCCATTCCTTCAATCTCTTTAGTTGCTGCTCCAGTACCACCAGAAACATTGGCTGGTGAACAGACAGAATTTGCGTGTTTGCAACAAATAAACAGCTCCCTGGAGTTTGCATTTAAACAAGCTCGTGCCGCCAATGATTCCTACTATAAGAAGCCCCCTGGCTTCAAAACTCCGCACTTTTTAGTTAAAAGTTGCTTCCTGTTTTGGGTGATTTCTGAACGTATTGGTTGCAGTCTGATTGAATATAGAGAGGTTGTATTAAAGATTGCTCACACACACGTGTTGGGCGGTCATCTCAGCACTGAGAAAACTAGGAACCACATCTTGAAATGGTTCTATTGGCTGAATATGGGCAGAGATGTCAAGCAGTTCTGTAAGTCTTGCCCCAACTGTCCGGTGGTCTCCATTCACAGACCTTCTATGGCTCCCCTTTCACCACTGCCTTTTTAAGACGTTCCCTTCCAGTGACATTGGATTGGATATTGTCAACCCACCTCCTAAGAGTAAGAATGGATATCAGTATAAACTTGTGCTGGTTGATTATGCAACACAATATGCTGAAGTGGCTGCACTACGTAGGCCAATTCACTGACTATTGCAAGGGCTCTATGTAAAATCTTTTTCATATTACCATTTCTCGGGAAATTTGATCTGATCAGGGTACATCCTTTATTTACCAGGTAATGAAACAGTTATGTGATGGCCTTGCCATTAAAAAAACTAAGCACCACTGTTTACCATCCTCAAATGAATGGCCTGACGGCGCGATTTAACAAGTAATTTAGTCTTTAACAAGACTTTAAAGTAGATGATCAGGCATGTGGCTCATGATGACCCGACATCCTGGCACTCTGTGTTGCCATTCCTCATGTTCGCAATTCGAGAATCCCCTCAGGCTTCTACAAGCTTAAGTCCATTTGAGTTCCTGTTTGGCAGGTGTCTGTAGGGCATCTTGGATTATATTCATGAGGAGTGGACGAGTGTTCATACTAATATTCAGGGTTTGAAATTTGTAGATTGAGTCATTTCACTGCAGTAACAAATATCTAAATCATCAGCAGCAGCATGAACAGGAGACACAAGAATGTAATTATGATAAGAGAAGCAAACTCTGCAAATTCAAAAACGACAATCGGGTACTTGTTCTGAATCCTAATTGTGCATAAGTTCCTGGCAAAATGGCAGAGTCCTGTAGTAGAAGAGCGGATGGGTCCTGCAAATTACAATGTTAGAATACCAGCCCATCAAAAGCTCATTCAAATTTTAAATGTTAATCTCTTCAAAGAATGGCATGAACTGGATGAGGTATTAACATCTATAGCTGCAGTTTCCCAGACTGACATTACTATTGGTGACAATTTGATGGGCAGAAAATGGAGCTGCTGTATTTGATTGGAAGAAACACACTCTTTTCCTCATTGCCTGGCCTCAGTAAACATTATGCATAAAATCGTAATGGAGCCTGGTGTTAAGATACTGGAGGCAAAGAAAAATGTGGTGCGCAATGAGGTGAAACAGATGCTTGAATTAGACGTAATTCGTGAGAGTAAAAGTGATTGGTGGAGCCCGATCCTATTAGTCCCAAAACCAGACAGTTTGATTCAGTTTTATATTGATTTTAGATTCTTAAGGTTTCTAAATTTGATGCATATCCAATGCCGCATATTGATGAATTATAGGAGGAACTACGTCAAGTCTCGTACATATCTTTATGCTCGATCTTACAATAGGGTACTGGCAGGTACCTCTTGAGGCTTCCAATTGCGAAAAGACAGCGTTCACCCCCCTGACAGGTTATTCGAATTTTCTGGGTTCCTGTTTGGATCAGAGTTTAAGCCCCCATTACAAATATTTTGTATCTTGACGATTTTGTCATTTTCACTAATGATTGGCAAACACATCTGGAACACCTTCAGGCTGTGCTTGACAGCTTGAGGAAAGCTGGTTTGACAGCTAACCCTAAGAAATGCAAATTGGATATGTCCGAAATGCATTATTTGAGATATTCTATGGGGAAGGGTTTGACCTCAGTTGAAGAAGGTGCTTGCATATCCCCATCCAGAAACACAAAAGCAGGTTTGTGCCTTCCTGGGACTCACTGGTTATTATAGAAGATTCATCCAAAATTTTCCAAATAGAGCTGCTCCTTTAACTGATCTTATGAAGTGCCACAAGAACCGGTGCATTGTCTGGTCTGGTCTTTCTATGATTTGAACACTGCATTGCCATTGAACCCAGGTTTAAGAAATCACCACTTCTCTAAGTAATTCATCCAGAATACAGACATTAGTGCATTGGGTCTAGGAGCTGTCTTGTCTCAGGTTTTCGATGGTGAGGAACATCCCATCACATATTTGAGTAGAAAACTGGTTCCCAAGAATTGTAATTACTCTACCATTGAGAAAGAGAATTTGGCGATTAAATTGGCTGTGGAAGCACTCCATTATTACTTGAAGAGTAAATTTGTTTTAGTAACCGATCACGCTCCCCTACAGTGGCTCTACAGACAAAAAATATGAACTCCCAGCTCACAAGGTGGTTCATTAGCTTATAGCCACTTAATTTTATTGTCCGTCATTGTGCCGGCTTTGTGCACATCAATGCTGATGTCCTCTTTTGGTTAGTCAAGCGTAATTTGGAATGTCACTTAGTTCACAGAAATATGAACAAAGCTGTGGGAGTGGGTGTGACTGGTGTTGCCACCGATTAGCTGGCCTTAACAGCAGTTTCCATAGTTTATTTTTAACTTTTCATCCAATTATACAAGTTCAGTAAGGTGGTACCTCAAATCTATAAAAAAATATATTTACAGATAAAATTCTGTTACAACAAACTCCCCGAGACCTAAAAAACATTTAGTTGTAATGAAAATTTAGTTGTAATGAGATTCTATATTTGTTACTATAGTGCTTTTTTTAACTTGCGGCCAGGAGTTTGCAATCATTTCAATAGCTTATTTTGCATTAATTTTAATCTCCTCCTGTCTATAAGTTATGCTGACGAGAATTTTTCTCAGCATTTCCTTGTGATAATACACTTTCAGGGTGCGAATGATGCCCAAATCCAATGGCTGAAGCACTGCAGTGCAATTGGGTGGGAGGAATTCAGTGCAAACATTATCTAAATGTAGAAGCATGTCGTGGGCAGCACAGTTATCAATCAGGAGCCGAATCATCCTTTTCTTCTTCATATTGTGAGGTTTCTGAACTCTTTTGAGACCCCCCCCCCCTCCCCACCCAACGGGAATGACACGTGGAATTGCGTCCCGAAGCGCGATTGCAGGGTCTGTGGAAGATTGTTTGTCCGTTGCCGGGGCAGGGCAAAAACAGGCTCATAGCGCTGCAGTGAAGCGACACAGAAGCATATCATAAAAGATCTGGGTTGCACTATAAGTCCCTGTCTTGCAACCCAAAACATGAGGCTGAGTCTCAGTATTTTAGCAAAACCAGCTTTATTTAGCTTGAAACAGGAACGGCACACTTATTTATTGCAGCGTGATCTGCCACTCTGCTTTACACAGACACAGCAGTCAGGCAGGGTCGTGGCCACATCAGTGATCAAGTAATCCTGTTACCTGAATTTACACTGTTTCTTGCATCACCCATCAATATCTTTTCTGTTTGCTTTGGCGGAGAGACGCAGCATAGCTGAGAGATGGAGCATAGCTTTAAGCCTGCTGTTGCCCCAGCAACAGATAAACAGTCTTCCATAGACATGGAGATTGGACTTCACAATGCTTTGTGGCATGTTGTCCAGTTAGGGGAGGTCCCAAGAGAGTTTACAAACCTCACATTTTCTTGAATGAGTGCCACATTAATAGGAATGTTTCTTGAACGAGCATCATTGAACCACATAAAAACTACTTTTTCGACATTTTCAAATGCTGCAGTTCACATACATTTGCAACCCAAGATTTTTTTTCTTTTTTTGCTTGGTCTTTCAAGAAAGTTGACAGCGTCAATGGCAAAATTCCGAATTCACTGGCAACGTTTTTTTTCTTTGTGCCGCAATCGAGAGCTGCAAAAATGTAAAGTTTTATTTTTCTAATATGAACTGTTATCATTATTTTGTGTTTTTTCTATAGAAGGGTGACAATGAGTTAAATTCCAATGGATGTTTTTCAAATGTTGAAAAGCAATAAGCAAAAGGTATCACTGAAAACCACAGGAAACCAAAAGGGCAAAAAAAAAAAATAGTACGAGGAAAGTTCGAAGAAAGGAAAAAAATTACAATGTTTCTGTTTGGGGATCGTTGTGCACAACTGAGCTGTGGCCACAGAACCAACTGCTCTGTGGTTGTTTCATTCAGGCATTTCAAGGACTTTTGGGCACTTCATTGTAATGAAAGTACCTGCTGAATGTACTTCGTAGTAACGAGATTTCTATGGACTCGTGTCATATGGGGAAACTGCCAGGACCATAAAAATACTTCGATGTAATGAAAAATTCATTGTAAAGATATTTGTTGTAACAGAATTTTACCTGTATATATATTGTCACACACGTGTGCATGGGAGGCAGTTAAAGGGTCTAAATGAAAGTAATTCCACACCAGACCAATGGGTGGTGGAGTACGCTGACCTTTTTTCTCGCTTTCCTGTAGACCGTTCATGGGAAGTTCTGCCTGGCCCTGATAATGTCACTTCCGGTTCCAGCCCTTTTGATGACGTCACTTCTGGTTCCGGCCCTTCTGAGGATGTCACTTCTGGTTCCAAACCCATGGAGGAGGACTCTTCCAGTTCCAGCCATTTTAATGACGTCACTTGGTCTGAGCCTATGGAGGAAGATCCTTCCAGATCCGACCCCTGTTAACATCATATCCTGTTATGGACTTAAAACCGCCATTTAACAAATAGTTGATCAGTTCTGTTAAGGATGTTCTGAGCACATCATTTGCTAACAATTTACCTTTTGCAGCCAGGGAATATTATATGGGTGGCTGCACCAAACCTTTTTATGACTCTTTTGTATGTTTTTGTGACAATATTTATTGTCAAGCTTGGGTCACAGAGTTACACAGGAGACTGGAAAAGGGATCAGATTTCCAAGGTACAAAATCTTTATTGCTGAACTGGCAGGTACAAACACAAGACCTTATTCAGAAGGGCTTTATCAACAGAAGGATAGCACACAGGTTGTAGCTGTCAAATGTGGTGGTCAGCTCCCCTCTCCAAGACAAAATAATGCAGTCTTCTTCATCAAGTGGGTTCAGCAGCTTAGAAGCAGCAACTGGAGCAAACAGTGTCTCAGGGAAATAGGACAGGAGAGTAAGCCATGGCCGGGTGGCCGGGGCTCTTGTTTTAAATGTTCTAAACCTTGTGCAAGAAGCAGGTTGCTTGGTAAGCCTGCAAGCCTGCAAATGATCCCACAAAGGGGATAGTAAGAGTGTTTGTTTCTCATTAAAATACTGTTTAAGAGGGAGTTTCTGAAGGGCAGCTGTGTTTCTTTGCCATAGGTTTACTGTTTAACAGAGAGACAGCTTGTAGCTAGGAGTGTTAGGGCTCATTTATACTTCACGCTCAGAACGCGTACGTGCCCGCATCATGGCTGCCACGCGTTCCCAGCGTTCATTTCACGCGTCCTCTGAGCAGGTCCTCAGAAATTAACGCGACGCATGCACGAGTTGTAGTACCAGCAAAAAGTCGGGGGGCACAGTGTGCTAAAAGTCAGAATGTGACGTCAGAGTGTCTGTTTACTATCTACATGTGACAGAAAGCCTCTATGCAGATCCTACTACAGGGATCGATGTGCGTGCTTCGGTGTTTGATGAATGGTTCAATGTGGTGAAGCAAAATACCGACATACAGATGCATTCGTGGTGCTTTTATATTCAAGCATCACAAATTCCCGATCGTAATGACACGATACATTTTAAAAGTCTCACATAACATCTTTGTGTCGTCTTTTTTTTTTTTTTTTGCAACTTCACAACAGCAACATAACGTATAGCACTGTATTTGAGCCACTGAGAAAAAAATAAAGGACACGGTGAAAACGTGTATTTTGTGATTAAAGTGGAAATTTTGGCTTTAATCTCGAATTGTCCACTTTAACTTTGTAGTTTACTTTATCATTAAAGCAGACGGTTGTAAACGTCATCCCAGTTTTTAATCGCTACGAGCTTCTTGGACCTGACAGCTGCAGCAATCAGCAATAGATCACCACACAGATCAAATTAAATGTATGATATTCCAACTCTCTGCACATTTAGAATCTTTAGATTCATACTTGATATCACTTTAATGATGAAATGCATTAAAGTGTGTATGTTACATTTTACATATAATTTAGTTTAAATAATGAATACTGTTAATAATTACACACATGGGGGGAATAATTACACACATGGGAGTGACACGGTGGCGGAGCGATAGCACTGCTGTCTCGCAGGGAGTTATGTTGCTGGTATTTCCTGCTTGTATTCCACACTGTGCTCCGGTTTCCTTCCAAAGATATGCAGATTTGGGGATTTCGTGCTGCTAAAATGACGCTAGTGTATGTGTGTGCTTGTATTCTCCTTGAGATGAGCTGAGGCCTCGTCCAGGGATTGTTTCTCAGTCGTGCCCAATGCTTGCTGGAATGGACACATCCCTGGATTTATGGATTTAATCAATAAACATCCTTTTCAGAGATATTGCGGTAAGGTGTTATCGGAATTTAATAGGTGTTTTAGGCAATTCACAACACAGAGAAGCCGAACATGTTCTCACCGTGATACTATCTCGCACTGCCACATGGTGGATTCCTCCAGATTTACGTAAAGTACGCGCGCAAGTATAAACACTACAACGCTTGCGTAGTAGGAGCGTTGTCTGCAGTATGCGTCGCGTCGCGTGAAGTATAACTCCGGCCTACGAGGGTGCAGCTGGCAGCACTATGCAGGAGGAAAAACGGAGCAGTGGGACTACTGAACTGCACAAGAGCGACGGTTGCCGCTGTTATGGGCAGCTAACTGGCATCTAAACCATTCGCAATATACTGTATACTATATACTGTATGTATATTATCACACACGTGTGCATGGGAGGCAGCTAAAGGGCTTGAAAGAAGGTAATCCCAAACTAGACCAGGAGGTTTTAAGGTGCAATGATCCTTTCTCTTTTTCCACTGTAGACCCATTACAGGAAATTCCGCCTGGCCTCCATGAGTCCATGACATCACTTCCGGTCCAGAAGACCCCCCTTCCGGTCACAAGTCTGATAACGTCATTTCCAGTTCCTGCCATAATTACCTAACTTCCTCTGCCACACTTTAAATGCCCACCATCTCAACCTCACCAGTTATTTCTGTTTTGGACTTGAACCTGTACACATCTGCACTAAAAAACTCTTCCATTTACAGCCAGGGAATATTATACGGGTGGCTGCCCCAAATCTTTTTATGGCTCTTGTCTCATCTTTGACACTGTACAATAGCTGACCCTGTACTCTGACCCC
>JANRMT010027041.1:95558237-95585627 GCA_026402145.1 Polypterus bichir lapradei
TCTTTCTTTCTTTCTTTCTTTCTTTCTTTCTTTCTTTCTTTCTTTCTTTCTTTCTTTCTTTCTTTCTTTGTCAACATGTTTTTTCTTCATTTTAAAGGCCAGTAAAGTATAGCAATGTTTGAGTTTCAGTAGAAACTTGTCATCCATCACGATGGCTTGGTGTTTGGTCTGGGTTAATTCTTTACTGAGGTATTTAAACTGTCAACTCACTGGCTAAACTTTTGCCAGCGATCTGTAGAAGACTGGACCCTGTTGTTCCTAATGTTTTTATGGCCCAACTTGATTTAATCATGTAAGCTGCAAAATAGTCAATGTGTTTTGTCTTTTAACTTTTGACCATGTAATGAACCTTTGATTTTTTTTCTTTGCTTCTTAAATTATTAATTGCTAAAACAATTTCTGTAGCCATTATATGTTCAGAATCTGGTTTGACATTTTCTTCCTATTGTACTCTTAAGACTAATTAGAGGATATTTGCTTTGAACTTGAACATTACTTTCAGGCAACATAGTTGCTGGGAATTTCTTTTGGTGTTACATCCATACTCACAACAAAGCAAAAACAACTAAACAACACAATATAAAATACATGACACCATCACAGCATTATTTAAATTAGTAGTAAAAAATATATTGCGCAAAACACAATATCGAGTAAGTCATATTAAAGTAAATATACTTTAGATTGGATGCAAACAAGGGAAAGACATACTGTAAATGATCCAGAGAATGTGTTTAAGCCGAGTGACTGCAGTAGGAAAGAAATTCTTTCTTTTCCCAGTAGTTCTTGCCTTTATTGACCGGTAACATTTTCTTGCTGTTAATAACTGAAAGAGATAGTTGCCTTGGTGAGTGTAATCTTCGATTACATTTTTGGAAACATTTTATAACTCATGATGTATACAGGACCTCTGTGGATTCCATGTTCTAGCCTTGAATCATTTCTTCTGTCCAAATAAGATGCTGCATATTATGTTTGGAGTGAGCAAATATATTGCCATGTAAGACTTTTATGGAGACTGTGAGGATGCTTTCAATAACCACTCTATAAAACTAATCCAGCACTGATTAGGGCAGGTTAAACTTTTAAAGCTGACAGAGAAAAAACATGTGCTCCAGAGCTTTTTTGATAAGAAAGGTTATGTTTTCATCCCAGTTCAGACTGTGAGTGATAGTGGTGCCAAGAAGTTTACAGTAAATGATTAAACTCTATTCACAGTGATTTTATTTGTAAGTAGCAGTATAATAGAGAAGTACTGAATTGAACATTAAAACATTACAGACGTTTAAATGAGAACAGGCCATTCAGTCCAGTGAAGGTTGACAGACCACTACCTACTTGTAATACTTTACATTTACAGTACATACATTAAATTTTATCTGCCTGCGGTGGGCTGGTGCCCTGCCCAGGGTTTGATTCCTGCCTTGCGCCCTGCGTTGGCTGGGATTGGATCCAGCAGACCCCCGTGACCTTGTAGTTAGGATATAGCGGGTTGGATAATGGATGGATAAAATTTTATCTGCCACAAATCTGCACAAGTCTGTAGGACTGTCCAAGTCTCTCTGTAATGATTTAATGTATCTGAGATTATCTGACAATCCAACCAGCTAGGTATTATCTCTTCAGTTATTATTTATATTTCTGTCAAAATCATTTTTATATACTGTATTAAAAATAGCAGCAGCCCCAGAACTGACCCTTGTAGGACACCCCTTTTAACTTGATTCTGATAAGATTCCTCGCATCATAACCCTCTAAGCTAATTTGGCACCCATCTACAAATAAACCTCTGAATTCCCACTTGTTTTATTTTGATGCTTAACCTTTCTGAAAATCAATATAAATAATATCATATGCACCACTCTGATTGTATCCTTTTGTTATTTCCTCATAGAATTCCCACATGTTAGCAAAACACGACCTCCTTCATCTGAACCTATGATGACTATTCAGTAAAACTCCTGTTCTTGCCATGTGTTGCTTAATCTTTTCCTTAATAATTCCTTCCATTAATTTATCTGCGATGCATGTTAAGCTTACTGGCCTATAGTTACTTGGATCTGACAAAGCACTCTTTTTATATAACATTTTAATATTTGCCCAGTGCTTTGGAATTTGTCCAGTGTACAGTGACTTCCTAAAAATACGTGTCAAGGGTTTATACATGCATTCACTAATTTCCTTAAGTACTTGAGGGTAAATATTAACTTATCCTGGTGATCTGTAAGATTTCAGCCTATGCAATCTAAACATTTCTTCTCCCGCTATAATTTCCAAATCACTCAACACCTCTTTAGTAGTCTCTGTTACCACTGGAAAGTTATCCTTTCTCACATGTGAAGACCTAAGAGTGCAGTTTTAGAGCATTTGCAATTTCACTGTCTGAACATGTATAGGATATATTAATCTTTATTAATCTATAGGTTTGTCCATATTTGACTTCAAAAGAAAACCTGAATCACATTGCCTTGTTTTTATTCTGATTTTGTTACTTTTACCTAGCAAAGCTACATTAATTTTCTTTTTAATATATTCTATTATCTCAGCCCATCTCTCTTTCTTTCTTGCTCTCTCTCCCTTTCAACAATGAATTCTTCAACACAAAAATGAGATTTCACATTGTTTACCCTACTAACTTTTGATTCATCTGGCCTATATTTTGAAACACCCTATACCACTTCTTGAGGTCACTTCCAGTCAAACCCAATGATCAGGAATGACCATGGATAGACATAAACCATAATACTTTAAGTACTTTTGCATTACTAAGTCCATTGGCTACCTAGGTCAGGACCAAGTGCTGATCACTGAAAGGCTAGAGGGAAAATATTGGCCTCCTTCCAGCCAACTAGGACTTCACCTTAAGTCTTACCATGGTCACAACTCCACCAGGTTGGGTGGATGTGCTTATTTTAATTGGCCAAGGTGACTTAGATTCTTTTGCTTGCCCTCTTGTCCTGTCACTTTCTCCAAGTGGAGGATCTGGTGTCCTGAAAGAATCTCAGAGTTTTCTCTTTAGCCACCACCTTATCTCTTTTATATTTGTGTCTTTGATGGTTTCACCTCTAGGTACCACGTGTGCCAAAGTATTCCCTCATAAATCAAGACCACACTGGTATATTGAGATGTTAAATTTAGTTTTTACGATGGTTTACTAGTGAAACACTCTGACGATTATCATATTGGTAGTGACTTTTACCACATACCAGTTATTCACACTTTTGTGAAAATTTGCTCAGTTTTCAGGTTATTCGCCAGGGGCCATCTCTGAATGTTGTTGTTAAGAGGCAAAGACTTCTAGAGGGTTGAAGGCCCTGTCATCAGTTTGGGAGTGGGTGTAAGAGTGAAGATTTACTCACAGGAGGAAGAGAAGTCAGGGTTGAAAGATATTGAGAGACAAGGATAAAGAAGATGAAAAGTGTGTGCTCATGATACCTGGTGGCTGGAACAGTGAGGAAGCCAACCTACTGGACAGACAGGGGCTGTAACCAATAAAAGAAGACTTGTAAGTACAGCAGCTTTTCTTACTTACATGAGGGGAAACCTTGTTGTTCCTCAGCACACATGCAAAAATACATACATTCTCAAATCCACTTAATGTAGAGTAGCAAATATAATCCTATCAAAACTAATTATGTACTAAAAAAAAAATAGAATTTCAGTATGTCACACACATGTGTTTGGGAGACAGTTTATGGGCTCAAATAGATGCATTTACCCACCGAACCAGGTGTTGGCGCTGCACTCTAACTCTTTAATCCTCTCTCCCTGCAGAACAACTGAAGAATCTAAAACCTAACAATGTCACTTCCGGCTCCAACCCTCAAGACCCTACCTCTTCCTGACATCACGTCCGGTTCCAGAATGCCATTCACCCATGACATCACTTCCTGCAGCCAACTATATATACAGTTGTGCTTAAAAGTTTGTGAACCCTTTAGAATTTTCTATTTTTCTACATAAATATGTCCTAAAAGTAGATAAAGAGAAACCAGTTAAACAAATGAGACAAAAATATTATACTTGGTCATTTATTTATTAAGGAAAATGATTGAATATTACATATTTGTGAGTGGCAAAAGTATGTGAACCTCTAGGATAAGCAGTTAGTTTGAAGGTGAAATTCGAGTCAGGTGTTTTCAATCAATGGGATGACCATCAGGTGTGAGTGGGCACCATGTGTTATTTAAAGAACAGGGATCTATCAAAGTCTGCTCTTCACAACACATGTTTGTGAAAGTGTATCATGGCACAAACAAAGGAGATTTCTGAGGACTTCAGAAAAAGAGTTGTTGATGCTTATCAGGCTGGAAAAGGTTACAAAACCATGTCAAGAGAGTTTGGACTCCACAAATCCACATTCAGACAGATTGTGTACAAATGGAGGAAATTCAAGACCATTGTTACCCTCCCCAGGAGTGGTCGACCAACAAAGATCACTCCAAGATCAAGGTGTGTAATATTCGGTGACAGGGCCGCTGCTGGCCAAATGGGTGCCCTAAGCAGAAATTTACTTTTGTGCCCCCTCCCCCTCATGTAAGTGTAACAACTGCATTTACCAGGCCTTTGGTGCCCTTTTCAGGCATTTCTATTAAAATTGTTATGTAAACTGTTAATTTTGTATTAGATTATGTATTTTAACACTGTTATTTAATGACACCATATGGTCATTATTAATCAATAATCATAATTACCTCTGTGTTTTAATATAATGCATTTTAAGTCATTTTGTTTATTTAGATCTGCTTGTATTTATATTAAGAAAGATGCGTTAGTCGTGAAATTATTACCGACATTAAAACACATTATTAACGTCAATAGAATAAAATAAAGTTTCACAGGATTATGAACGTACCTGAAAGTGATGCACGGGCTTCATCTTGGGCTTTCATTTCTCGGCGCCGGACTGTTGATGTCTCTTTCCAGGACCAGGCATATTGTTCAATTATTATCATTTTTGGCCAAAGAGGCAGCCGTAACAGAGGTGAAATGAAAGGCGTTATGTTTGGAGAAAGGAAAACACTGCATTCCAGCATAAGAACCTTATCCAATCTGTGAAACATGGCGGTGGTAGTACTATGGTTTGGGCCTGTTTTGCTGCATCTGGGCCAGGATGGCTTGCCTTCATTGATGGAACAATGAATTCTGAATTATATCAGAGAGTTCTAAAGGAAAATGTCAGGACATCTGTCCATGAGCTGAATCTCAAGAGATGGTGGGTCATGCAGCAAGACAACGACCCTAAGCACTAAGCACACAAGTCGTTCTACCAAAGAATGGTTAAAGAAGAATAAAGTTAATGTTTTGGAATGGCCAAGTCAAAGTCCTGACCTTAATCCAATCGAAATATTGTGGAAGGACCTGAAGCGAGCAGTTAATGTGAGGAAACCCTCCAACATCCCAGAGTTGAAGTTGTTCTGTACGGAGGAATGGGCTAAAATTCCTCCAAGCCGGTGTGCAGGAATGATCAAAAGTTACCGGAAACATTTAGTTGCAGTTATTGCTGCAAAGGGGGGGTCACACCAGATACTGAAAGCAAAGGTTCACATACTTTTTCCACTCACAAATATGTAATTTTCAATCATTTTCTTTAATAAATAAATTACCAAGTATAATATTTTTGACTCATTTGTTTAACTGGTTTCTCTTTATCTACTTTTAGGACTTGAGTGAAAATCTGATGATGTTTTTGGTCATATTTATGCAGAAATATAGAAAATTCTAAAGGGTTCACAAACTTTCAAGCACAACTGTACCACCTACATTTTGTCTTTTATCATTTTCATTTTGAACTCTGTCTGTAAAGACGCCATTTCCTTTTTTTGCACTACAGTATATGGGGGTCTTCCCCAAACCTTTGACAGTGTTTGTATTCCTTATTTTACAGGTAACATAAGGAAATAAGCTATTGATCAAATACACATCTCATTATTCCATGTAAACATAAGTCTGATAGAGTTCCAAACTCTCCATCATAAACATTTATCTCACCTTCAGAATATTCATAACAGAAGGACAGATTGTAATTTATTTGTCACACTAGGGAAATTTAGCTTTTTACAGAAGCTCAACAAATAAATAAATGTTATGGCAAACAAATGCATATCCGAATTTCTAAAAAGTAAGAAAACATTTGACTTGGCTAAACAGAGTAGTCACAGCCACAGTGAGGCATTATAAATGTATTTTACTGTAAGTATGAAGGAGCCCCAGTAGTGTTTCTTGACTACACATTTGCTGAAAATTTTGTTCACTGAAGGTACTCAGTGCTACAGTATCATAGTGAGATTGTGCTGCATTGTTCATAATGCCCATCAGTTTTGTCTTCATTCTCTCCTTTGCTACTTCATCCAGCAGGTTGAGAGTACATTCCATAACTGAACCTGCCCTTTTAATCAGCTTGTTTCTAATGTACCTGGATTAAGCTCTAACTGTGAACATCACGCACAAAAACCTTATATTTAAATTATATTTAAACTTCTATTTTATAAAAAACAACATCCATAGTACAATTAACTGTTCTATGTAGCCTTGATTGGTAAAGCATGCTGAATATCTGATAACTATTGGAATATCTTGATGAAGTTTCTTTTCTCTCATTTTGAGTGAGTACCTCAGACTGACTGCGGCGGGCTGGTGCCCTGCCTGGGATTTGTTCCTGCCTTGCACCCAGTGCTGGCTGGGATTGGCTCCATCAGACCTCCATGACCCTGTGTTAGGATATAGCGGGTTGGAGAATGACTGACTGACCTCAGACTGAACGTCATGATTTGTTGCTGTCTGGATAGGCTAGGGGAAAGGAGGTGAGATCTGATTTGAATGAAATGTGGCATTATATGTCTGATTGCTTTCTTGTAAACCATTCATTGTGGTGCAATTTTTAAATAATGAAAACATTTTTTTTTTATTATTTTTCTCTCTATTGTATTAAAAAAGTTTTCCATTGTGTCAACGTTATTCAGCCTTGACCACTCCCCTCCTCACCGCACGTCCAATCACTACTCCTACTGCACACATCCTCTCTCCATACTACCCTGTGACACTCACAGTGCTAACTTGCCCCTCAATGCAGTCGGTTATGATGGCAAGACAGAAAAGCAAATATCTATTCAAGAATGTCAAATTTTAGATTGTGATAGAAATAGAGCAGCAAGAGCTGATAATGAACAAAAAAGAGCTGCATATAATAAAAATCAAGAAATAAAGAGAATCATCCAATAAACAAAAAAGAGAAAAATAGTTCACACAAAGTACGAACAGCAATTCAAAAAAGCAACCTTTATAGAATGTAAGTTAGAGAATAAAGTAATTCATAATATTGCTTTTACAGTTTTTTTAAACTTTTTATTACTTTTTTATTTTTACTTCTTTTACTTTTTTACTTTTTATTATATTTTATTACTTATTGGAATTTAAAATAGACAGTTGTAGTGAAATATTGATTTTCTATCTATAATAACTAAGGACCAAACCGTCTTGTTCCCACACCCTGCATATTCATCTATATATCATCTCTTTAAATACAATCTCTTTCTCTAAAGGAGGAGTATCACCAACACCCTTCGAGCAGCTCAGCAGCAAGACAGCCACCATCTAGCGCCTGCCCCCAGGAGTTAGCAAGCAAAGTGAGCAGGGGGTCGAGCCCCCTAGTATTTTTTTATATTAAAAAATAAATCTAAATATCAGTGACGGGAGAAAGTCACTAAAGAAATAGGTCTTAATAATTGGTAACTGTAAATACATAGATTCTCAAAATACAATCAAAATTTCAATATTTTTGATGTCAAATTAGATGACCGCTTTATGACTTTCCAGAACAGTTTCACATTTCCAAAGTATCACAAGCTCTCCCTTTTATCTGACATTCAATAATGTGCCACCTGATGGAGCAAAGGCTTTATTGGTACGACAAGTTCAGCCATAATCTAACCTTAACCATAATCTTTCTTTGCAGTCTGTCACGGTAAGTAAATCTCACAAAATCAGACAGATCTTTTATTTGGCATTTCCAAAACAACTGGGTTTCTTATTCCTGGTTGCCTCATTTTATGTGTTGTATTTCTGTATGAGTGGATATTTTTGCCAGCTCTTGGAGTCTTTCTCTATGACTTAAGACACAGTTTGTTGAGTGGTGCCGGTTTAAATCCCATTACTGCCAGAAGGGATCCTGCTCCCAACTCCGTTGAGCCCTTAAACTGAAAATTGCTCCAGGGTGCTATACAATGGCTGGCCCCGTGCTCTGACCACTAAGGGTCAAGTGGAAATATAATTTCCCCTCAGGGTTTAACAAGGTATATCAAAAAACAAACAAACCTAACTAGCTGGATTGAGTCACTGGAGATGTCCAACTACATGACTGGTGGCCATGGAAGTGCTCCATGACTGCCTCCAGCATGGTAAGATTGTGAAGATTAAGTCTGTGGCTGAAAACCACTGGAAAAGTTGTATAATGTGGCATGGCCATTAGGTATTACATTCCTCTTCAGTTCAGCCATACCATATAACCTCCAACTAGATGAACCACTCAACACAGGTTTTGTGTAATCCTAAAATGATTTTCCTCTAGACAGGTACAGACTTTGTAGTTTACAGACGTTTAAGGTGAGTATCTTTTAAACACAAATGGAAAACATAACGCATGCTCTTAGATACACCAGGATCTTATCATAAACAGTGCATAAAAGATATTGGCACTACCATTAAAATCACAATGTCATTAGAGATGCTACTGCTGAATCTGCTTCCTTTCTCCACAGTAACTTACTAACAGATGGCTAGTCTGTACCTAATCAAAGCAATACACTTATTTTTTGGGTATTTTCATCAGTAATATTTTGAAGATACCATGTAATGCTAGATTGTGTACTGTTACAATGTACTCCAGATGCCTCTACTTTTTAATTTATTACAATAACTGTAGCTGCAATGTCTTAGGGGTGTGTTTTATAAATCTACTACCTTTCTGTTAAATGATGCAACATAATGGCATGTTCTTCTAGCAAAAAGATTAAATATCCTAAGTCTCTAAGCATCATTTTTCCCAGGAATCTGATGTCAAATGTAAAGCATAATCTTGTATTCTGTGATCAGCAATCTTTAAGAGTGATTACAAGCATTTTATTCCCAAAGTAAATGTCAACTTTAACTTCTCTAAATAAGTAGGAGGATAAACTAAAAAAGCATATTTTTAAAATAAAGAGCCTTGCCAAAAGTTCAACAAAACGTTCATTGTGATAACAAATTAAAAGCAGGTGGTGTTTGAACAATTGGTATTTCTCAGACAGGAGATTATGATAGATAATGAAAAAAAAAATCAAACTATATTTAATTTAATGATGCATATTGTAAATATTTTATATCAGGATGCAAAAATATATGAGAAGTGATAGGTTTAGGACTATCTTTTTTCCATTGAAGCTACGATATAGAATTTACTAGAAGGAAAACAACTTAGAAGCAACAGGTTGCAGTGATAACTGTTTAAAACTCTTTTGAATGCACTGACTACACTTAATGCAAGTCAGTGTGTTTGCGTGTGCATGTGTGTGGGTGTGTGTATGTGCATCTACTTATGCCAGAGGTGTTACATGGAGGAAGCAGGAAACAACTTATATGGGACCAATTTACAGTTACCAATTAATTTAACACATGTCATTAAAATTTAGGGGGAAATACAGTAACAATGAAAAGTGAACAGCAAAAGTCCTACACAGTTAGTACCGACTCCACACAGGCAGTGAAAGGCTTAGGATTCACACACGGTTCTCTGGAACTGTAAGACACCAGTGCTTACCAATATTCTAGCCCTGTTCTAAATATATTTTATTTGAACGGTTTTATAGTATTTTATATAGGTTATCATTTAATAAGATTAACTTACAACTAAAATCAGAAGTCTGATACCTAACACACCGAGGTTAAATCTGTTATAGCTAAAAGTCTAGGTATAATCTACAAGCTTAGAGAGAATTACGTAATCAAATGGTGACTGTTCTATCACTGTGTTTGCTGAAAACCGAGCATTAGTTTTGGTAAATTTTGCACTAATTCTGAAATAAGCCACCAAGTGAAAATCGCTTGACTTGACATGCTGCTTTTTTATGATCTGTTCATGTGTAATTTTATCTCTGCCAGAATTTTCTTTACAGTACTGCTTTTTTATTGGTGGAATAAGATATGAAAGTGAGACCCCTAGTGCAGGTCTAAGGTATTTCTGTAGTCAAAGTGAAGTGGATTTGTCATGAATATACAGGTATATATTTTATTTTGTTGAAAATAACTAGAATTCACACAGCAACTGATCTTTAAATATTATAATGCATACTTGAAAGTGTGCCAAATGTGGTTTGCCTTGATTTTCAGATATCTTTATCTGATTTTCATATTAAAATAATCAAGGAAATAATAATGCAAACTTGGTGATTTGCAGAATTACATGCTTTCCGAAGACCTCATTTCAACTCACACACAAAAAAATCATGAGTCAATATTGCCTGCTGATTTTTAAATCAGTATAATCATTTCACTTTTCTGTTCACATATTATTTTACAGTTCATCCTCATTGTGGTGTAGCCAAGAATAAGATCAAAAACCTTTACAATTTTTACTGAAACTGCTATTACTTTAGCTATGATTCCTCAATAATATACACTTTCTATTTGTTTAGTACAATTTAATGTGATCCTTGTGCTGCTTGCTAAGGAAAACATTTAAGTATTAATATAGCTGAAAGTGTAAGCCATTTTTGACAACACAGAAAATTTGGCAAGAAAGGGGAGACCATTCAGTCCATCCAGTCCGTTGCAATAATTTAATTTGTAATTGCTAAGCTGACCAAATATATCATCAAAATAGTTTCTAAAAATTGTCAAGGATTCCATTCCAAGAACATTACTTTATAGCTTGTTCCAGATTTCCATAGGAAGAAGTGATTCCCGTTCAAGTACATGATATTAACTGAAAGTATTCCATCCATCTATCCAACCCGCTATATACTAACTACAGGGTCGCAGGGGTCTGCTGGGGCCAATTCCAGCCAACACAGGGCACAAGGCAGGAAACAAACCCCGGGCAGGGTGCCATCCCACCGCCAGGCACACACACACACAGCACACACTAGGGACAATTTAGGATCGCCAATGCACCTAACCTGCATGTCTTTGGACTGTGGGAGCAAACCCACGCAGACACGGGGAGAACATGCAAAGTCCACGCAGGGAGGACCCAGGAAGCGAACCCAGGTCTCCTAACTGCGAGGCAGCAGTGCTACCACTGCGCCACCCTGAAAGTACCTGTATTCTGCTGGATTAATTTTATTGATACCTTACAGAATTGTGAAGCTCTTTATTAGGACACCACATATATTTCTGTTCTCAAAACTAAAGGGGTTTAATTCTCTTAATCTGTCAGATTAGGACAAACTCTTCAGATGAAGGATGTTCTCTACTTCTAGCTGCTATGCAGGCAACAGCCTTTTACATAAGCTCTGTGCTCTATCTGTTTTTCATTGTGTTTTTGAACTTTTTTTACTAGTTACTGGTTTTGATTAACTTCAGGATTAGATGTGATCTGTCTTGTCACTTGAAATAGCTACTATAAATAGTATAAATGGATTTCAAATTTACATCTGATATGCATGCTGCTTGGAATTATACAAAAACTCACTGCATCACAGACCATATAACTTCTGCATTGACACTACTGTTCATTCAGAAACAGTGTATAGCTTTAAAAAAATCACTGGATTACAAAGGAGCTTAAATGATAAGAAGAGAGTTTTCAAATCTGATGACAAAGAGGCTTTGAAGGGTGTACAGAGAGTTCGGAAGAAAAAACTGAGTGAGGGGAAGGAAGCTTACAGACTTAAAATAGAAATCGAAATCACTCAGAATAACATGAAAGATGTTTGTAATGAACTTGGTATAATTTCTGGACTCAATATTTCAGGGCTTAGGTGTTAGAAGGGAATATGTTAACCAAGCTAATACTCTGAACCACTTTTCTGATAGATTTTTCCCTCCAACTGCCACTTTCTTCTAATGGCCAGTCACTCCATATCAGCTTTACTTCTACCATATCAATTGGCATGGTCAGTGATGAATACTCTCTTGACCTTCAGTTGTCTATATCAGATGACCAAGTGAGGAAAAAATTGAGGAGGTGGAACACAGGAAAAGCTGTTGGGTTGGATGGAGTTAGTCCTTGATTACTTAAGGCCTGTGCTGACCAACTTTATGGTATTCCCTATTGTTTAGTTTGTCACCAAGGCTCTAGAAAGTGCAGCTTCTGTTGAAAACATCCTGTAGGTGCCTTTTCACCCATTGACTAGAGACCAGTGACTCTAATATCCCAAATAATAAAGACCTTCAAGAGGTTGAATCCTAGACTATATGGGTCCTCTTGTGAAAGACCACTTGGAACCACAGCAGTTTGCCTGTCAGAAAAAGTCTTCAGTGAAGATGCACTTATCTGTCTGCACCACAAGGCTTATCCCCATGTGCACAAAGCTGGCTGCACTGTTAGGATTATTCTTTTTGATTTCTCAGTTTATTCAATACCATCTGTAATAGGGAAAGTTCAGAGATATCCAGACGGATGAGCCTATGGTGTTCTGGATAATGGACTAACTCTCGGGCAGATGGCAGTTTGTGAGACTCTCTCTTTCCCTTAACTCTGTACACCTCCGATTATAAATATAATACCAGGTCAAGTCACTTGCAGAAATTCAAAGATGATTCTGCACTTATGTGGTGTATTGATAAAGGGGACGAGACAGAGTATAGGAGTCAGGTGAAGAATTTTGCTTCTTGGTGCAAAGAGAATTGTCCACATTTTAACATCAGCAAAACCAAGGAACTTGTAATTGACTTTTGCAGCACCAAGATGCTTCTGCTCATTATTCAAGGAGTGTATATGGACATGGGGTACTACCACAAGCTCTATGGGTCCACATCATTAACATGTTGGACTAGTCTCATAACACAAAGGAACTACACTGCTCAAAAAAATGAAGGGACCACTTAATCATCACAGTCTAACACCAAATCAATTAAGCTTTGGGGATATCAATCTGTTAAGGAGCATAAACGATTGTGAATCAACTGCTATGGTGCTAGTGTTCTTGTCACTACTGGTAGTATAAAGCAGTACCTTCAGCCAATTCAGTTTGCACAGGTAGTCCTGCTCCTCCAGAATGGCACATATGTGTCATTACAAGAAAGTGTGCTTTGTCTCCAAGCACATTCTCAAGAACATTGAGGTGACACCAGGAGACAATTTTGCAAAATACCAACCTAGAGAAGAATCATTCAGCAAATATTAGATGAGAAGAATTGTCTGTGGCCAGCACCTGCGAAACCATTTCCTTTTTGGGGGTTATCTTGCTGTTGCCTCTCCAGTGCACCTGTTGTCACTTTTATTTGTACCAAAGCAGATGAAGCTGATTCACAATTCCTTATGCTTCCTAACTGGACAGACTGATATCCCTGAAGGTTAACTGGCTTGGTGTTAGACTGTGATGATTAATTGTTCCCTTGATTTTTTGGAGTATTGTATATAAGTAAGGGCAGAACAGATGCTTATTTCTTAGAAGACTATGCACCTTTAATGTGAGTAGTGACATCCTTTACATGTTCTGGTTCTTTATGGCCAGTGTTATTTTCTACACTGTGGTGTTCTGGGCTGGTAACATTGCTTCAAGGAAGGCCCACTGAAGCAACAAGCTGATTGAGGAAGAAGGCTCAATTATAGGACACACTCTTGACTGGAGTATGTAGAGGAGGGTAAAATGAAGACAAAAGTGATGGCCTTTATGGACGTTACTGCACATCCTTTCTCTAACACACTAGCATTGAGAACTCTTTGGCCAACAAATCATTCAGCAGAAGTGGGAAAAGAAATGCAACTGGGGCTCCTTCACATCTACAGCAATACGCCTCTATAGTACCTTACTGTGACAGCCCTCTCTTATTTTTAGCCAACAAAGTAATATTTTTTTCTTCTTTTTTTCTTACTTTTTGTGTGTGTTTGAGAAGTGGTTGTTGTTGTTGTCTGTTATAATATTTTAATATTTCTTGTCTGTAAAAGCTACATTTCTCATTATGGCAAATAAAGTACTATCTATCTATCTATCTATCTATCTATCTATCTATCTATCTATCTATCTATCTATCTATCTATCTATCTGTGTGTGTGTCTGTCTGTCTGTCTGTCTATGTATATGGATGCTTTTCTTTGCCTTTATTTCATGGTGGTCATAATTGCACTCAGAACTTCAAATGCAATTTCATCAACACATTATAACATCTGGGCATAACATCCTTTTATTGACATTCAATAGTTTTAATAACATTTTATTTGCACTTTACCTAGATAATTTGAATGTTATGTCAGGCTTGTGATCTCATGTGCACTAATTTCCCAGTACTTAAGCATTTTTAATTATGTCTATTAGAGAACATTGCACAAGAAAGGTACCAGAGTGACTCTTATTAAATTAATTTATTGACCTTTTATTTCTTGTATTGGTAAAATTATTGTTGATTATTCTGTAAATCTGTTTTTTTATAGATTTGGCAACTTCTGTAGGTCTACCTACACTTAATTACAGACAACAGTAGCAAGCTGGTTTGAAACAGATCATTGTGAAAAGAGGCCAAGAAAGACTGACATGACATGTGTAACAGATGGGCTATAAGTCAATCATCTAGCAGCTGAGCAGAGCAGTGATACTGAAAGGGGCATGCCAGTAGACACAACTCATCATGCCGTACATTGCCACCCACCTCTTGTCAATGAAAACCAAGCAGTGCCATTTTAGTGGGCTAAGGAATGCAAACACTGGACACTAAAGTGACTGGGAAAGCATCATCTGGTCTGGCCATCATCTTTACATTTCTAGCACTGTTGTGATTCAGAATGGTTTAGATTATCTTGAGGGTAAAATGGCGGGTGAGCCTGATAAAGTGGCCATTGGATGTATATAACATTTTATTACAAACAGTAAGGTGACCAAAAATCCACAGTACTGATTCTGAGAACAAGGGATAAGTTTGAATAATGTACAGTATTTAAAGTTATAAGAAAATGTTTGTCATTTTACTAAAGTATGTAATGTTCTTTGACCAGTTGCTTTGAATTAAATTCTGCTTCATTATGGTTTGTGCATCAGAGGAGGATGTTATGACACATGGCTGTGCAGAATTCAGAGAAACCTGCACTCCATGTTTGTTAGTTAGAAATAAATCTGATCAGGATAGGCTCCAGTCCACCTTCAGGCCTGAATTAAATTAAGCTTTACATACAATGAACATATTTGCAATACTTCAGATTACCTGAACTTCGATAATACAGTATTAGAATTCAAAGTGTTTAACCATAATATTATATATCAATATGTATGTGTAAAGGGGTGGCACCATGTCCAGGACTGCTCCTTGCCTAGTGTCTGATGTTATAAATCAACATGTTTGTGTTAGTAAGAACATCATTATTGGGCTGCCTGACATTTGCCTGATTCTCCTAGAATGGGCTCCCGCATTTGTGACTCTGATGGATTTTGAATGGCAACATAAATAGATTATAACTCAAAAATAACTGTAAGCAAGAACAAACAGTACTAATATTTAGGTGGGTTCACATAAAATGCAAAAAGAACCTACTGTGGTTGTCATGTCTGAATAAAACAACTTACCTGTTAGTGAAATAATTGTGTGAAGTCTAGCACACTTTTTTTACAGGAAAGTTCCATTTTTCATTGAGATATCCTTGATATAAAACATGTTATACAAATTTTTGCAATTTGAAGAACTTCAATTTAATAGCATTGCCAAATACAATTTACCTTGAGAAAGGTTATTTTACCTTGTATATCTTGTAAATTTTCCTCTTTTACATGTCTGTTAAACACTCCTGATGACAAAACAGATCCTCAAAATATGTCACATGTATGGGTGCAAACTCATTGTTATCACATCAGTGACTTACATGAGCCTCAGTCACAACAACTCACTTCTCCTGCAGGCTGAATTTCTACCAGGTAAATTAAATAATGTTTATATCAGTAAAATAGAAAAGGAAGCTGTAATGTATACATTGAATTAGTATGCACTCAGTATTTATGTTACACGAGAAACAACCCCATGGCTGCATTATCTGCACATTATAAAAATGTAATATTTCTCTGATACTGTAAGTTATTAGAAAAGCACTACATTGGCCTGTTATCCATCATGGCTCATTGCTATGAGCAATTTTAACATGACACTTTAACCAAGAGTTTACCACTTGATTCGGTACTTCTTTGAAAAATTTATGCTTAAGAATTATAAACTATATTAGCCATCAACCCTCCACATCTGACAATTAATAATAGTACAAAAAATGTAATTAGGCATCTATGAACGCTTTTTCATTCACCAGCAGCCTATTAGGAGTTTTTAAGTACATGATATTATAAGATGCTAGTAAAAACATGTGTTTATGTACTCTACAAATACACGTAATTACATTTTGTTATCATTGTTATTTTTGGACTTATTACAAAAATATTTAACAAAAAAATCTGATATCTGTCCTTTGATGAAGTGAATTAACAAAAATTTAAAACGGTCCAACTTTCAAAAAAGTTAGCTAACTACCTGAATATACCTGAAAGTTATGCCATGCATGCATTTTCTAGCTTGTTTAATTTTAACTTGTACATTCCTCTTGAATGAATGGCTGAGGCACTACAAGATTACACTGTTGATCTAGGACCACTGATCAAACATTGGTAGAATATTTCAATTAAACGTTTATTCATCTACCCATTTTTATATGTGCTTAATCCAGTTCAGAGGGTACGGAGGACTAAATATTCACACGCCAACAACTGACAAAGATTAACAGGCATTTGAGAATTTAATAGTAGCAATTGTAAAAATAACTGCAGTAACCAGAGATTCCAATGTCCAATAGTTTCTCATACCTAAAAATGGTTAGAGAAGCAGCCATAACTAAGGTCATACAAAGTTCTGCAGCCTCTGTGCCAGATGTCAACAATATTTAAAAATAAACAGTTTATTCTGGAAAGACAGTGAAAATCCTGACCTTGAAAGCAAGTCACTTTTTTGGAAATTTACTTTGCTGCTGCTACTACAGCAAAGCCGAAAAGGTTTATCACTTCTTTTGTGTGAAGCTCAGAAGATACCATACCAGCTGTCAAAGATAAAAGCCTGAAGGAATGTAAAGGTTAACTGGCCATTTGCAGAGCTGTAGATTGTCAAGCAGCAATGAACCCCCGCACATCCCCTGCCTGTTGTGCTCCATAGATGGCTACACTAAAAGAACCTTCTTTACTCCTCTATTTTTTCACTAGTTGCCTTTAGTGAAAATGTACAGCTGGATCAACCTCGATTCTGGCCAGACAAAGGCCAGCAAAATTATTAAATTCAGTGAACCATCTTTACTTGACTTGAACAAAGTAAACTTTGAAACTGGTTTTTAAAACTGAAACTACAGTATGGATGGAGCACTTAAAAGCATTTTTGCATCACAGCCATAGGGCCCTGTAATAAACCTCTGCAATTATCCTCAGTGTGGCATTTGTCCTAAGTTCCCAGATAATTTCCCACAGGGACCTTGGTTTCCTCCCACTATCCAAACATATGATGTCAGGCTGATTCATGACTTTAAGTTGTCTTCTTATGAGTAACTTTGGGTGTGTGCAAGAGAGTGACAGAGGCAGACTGACATCCCATTCAGGACTAGTTCCTGTCTTGATCTCACTGTTTCTGGGATTAGCACTGACTCCCCATGATACTGGAATGATGAAAGGAGATTGATGAATGTAGCTTTGGCTCTATAAATATACATCAAATATACTAAATATATTTTACTCACAGAATTCTTCTGGCATCCTAAGAATTGTATTTTAACTTTCAACTCTAAATTGGCCTACATTAGTCAGTGTTTTGTGTATGTGTGCTCTGTGATGGAGTTACCCTGTCCATGGCTGGTTTCAGATAGATAGAAAGATAGATTTAAAAGACACAGATTGATATATTTTCTAACTGCCGATATCAGCTCTTTGGTAAATAGATTAAGTTACACGTTAGATAGATAGATAGATAGATAGATAGATAGATAGATAGATAGATAGATAATATAACACAGTGGTTCTCAAACTGTGGGGCGGGCCCCCCTAGGGCGATGCGAAGTAACAAAAAGGGGGGCACGAAGATGTGAAAAAAAGAAAACAAGAATCGAAAATATGAAAAATACATCTATTGAAACCAAAACAAATTAACTTAAACTACATTCTGATACTAGAAAAATAAACATAGAGTTAGATAAATGCCAATAAAAGTTAAGTAGGTATAATAAAATATGCATCTATGATATATCATTAATTAAAAAAGAACAAATTATTATTAGTGGGCTCCTATCAAAACAACGTTAAGGGGGCGCAATTAAAACTGTTATGAAAACTCGGGTTGCAAATACTTAAAGGCTGAGAAACGCTGATATAACAAATGGCAACAACCCTATCTTTAAATACAAACCAGTATTATTAAAATGAAAGAAAGCTTCTGACTTAGTTAAAGTTAAAAAGAGCAGTCACAATCAACACTGAGTCTTTATAAAGCCATAGTACAGCAGGTATAGAGGAGCCCCAGTAGTGTTTCTTGAAACACTTCTGCAGAATGATTCATTGACCCAGTGTTACCAGGATATTAGCACCTTGCATGCAGCACCGATTGGACACCACACTCCACCCACCCACGGTGCAAATGCTGCCGACTACGGCAAGTGTTTTGCTCTGGAGTGGATTGGACATACCAAGACCCGTTTCAGCCTGGACAATTTTGATAACTGCTGGTGGACAGTAGTGAACTCATGACTCCTAGGTTATAGCAGGGTTCATTTCTTTAACACTTTGACCAAGAGAGAAGATCTCATGCTTTAAGTGGTGTACTTCCTGGCCCAGTGGGCCACTACACAACATGCAACCTTAGCACAAATGCTGTCAAGTATGCCAAGTATTTTGTCGTGGATTGGATGGGACACACCACAATTCATTCAGGTCCAAATGTTTACACTATGTTAACTGCTGGCAGCAGGTTATGAACCCACAAAGTTCCATAAAGGTTTGAGCAAGAGAGACTCTCTCATGATGCAAAGGTAAAACAGGCTGCTGTCCGGCGTGCATCCCATAAACAGCACTAATGGCATCTCTCTCTTACTTGAGATTGTCTCTTGTTCAAGGCATTAAGGAGCTTGTTCTGAGGACCACTGTAAGCTAAGCATTTTGAGTTTGTCACCAGCAATTACCAGAAGGCTGGAGTAGACTGTGCTGTGCTGTGTCCCAATAACTTCATGACAAAACACATACTATAATTATTTTAATAATTTTATAACATAGTAAATATAATTTGTGCAGTATGTCGTGAAAGTGTTAAGAAATATCTTTAGAAACTAAAATGCAGACTATAAAGAGGACAACATTTGGATAAAAGAAATGCCACATAGTAGAATCATTAGGGTTAGTATTGGCATTTCTCCTCTGCTAGAGCTGGTGACACAGATGTGCAAGCAGTGAATAAGGTAGATAAAAGCATGTAGAACCACATGGAGGGAGTCAAGGAATATTTGGGCAATCTCTGCTTTGGAGAGCCACAGTTGAAGGAGATGTCAGTTTTGGTTGCATAATAAACAGTTCTCCAATTACATTCTCGGTCATGTATCCATATTCCTGGTATTGAACATCTGTCTCTGATATTAAAGTTTCTTATAATGAAGTCAAGTCCTGGAAGCATCCTTTTAATTAAATAAGGTATTACTGTATATATAATTATGATTTTTTCAAGGATCAAAAATTTTACCCTGGGAGAATTTGGAGAGGAGCCTTGGTACTGTGCCTTTCTAGGAAAGAAACACAAAAGAAATAAACAAACCTTATACTGTAATTTATGCTGCATCAGCTGCTGCCTAAGATGATGCATGACGTGCTGACTCACACATTAAACGCAGTCTTTAAAAATCTCTGCTTTTGAAATTAAAAAAGGTTTGCCAGTCTAAGCCTCTGTTGTTGCAGGCTGTTCTGGATGTCAGTCAGACTGATCTGTTCCCATTTCAGGAAAACAGATTTAAAGACTAAATGCTGATGAAGAATTACATGCTTTTAAGCAGATATCACCCTGTCTGTTCTAACTCTGAAAGTAAGTCTGATTGCAGAAGAGCATTGTGTAGTGTGATTTGTGCAACACTGAGTCTTTGTATGAAACAATATTTATCTGTCTATGTTTCAAGATAATATTTTGTGTTTATTCTGTAGTTTTTTTCATCATACATTTGTAATTACATTTGTAAAGCATGCAGGGTTCAAAAGTGGAGGCACACTTAATAAAATATCCATCCATCCATCCATTTTCCAACCCGCTGAATCCAAACACAGGGTCACGGGGGTCTGCTGGAGCCAATCCCAGCCAACACAGGGCACAAGGCAGGAACCAATCCTGGGCAGGGTGCCGACCAACCGCAGTAATAAAAATATATTGAATTTAATTTAATGTCAAACATGAATGAACTGTACAGTAAATAAAACTAAAGCAAGGATTCAATGGTGATGTACACATAAAGCAGTCCTGATCCTTGCTATTATCTGCTTCAGCTGTCAAGGCCAAAGGAGCAAACCTTTCCTTATATGACACCAAGAAGACAAATCTTTTTTAGTCCAGCTAAGGGCTACACACACAAGGAATGTCTGGATTTAAACAATGCCTTATTCTGAATCCTCTGCTACTATAATTACTTGTGGTTCAGTGTCTGAAATTCTCTCTATCTGTATTAGCACTACAGCAGTCTAGAAAAGAACATGCTGTGGCATCCCAACAATATTATATTGCTGTTTTAATTGTTTTAATTTTAATTCATTTTGTATTTGTTTTTTGAGTGTCTACTCAGGAAAACATTTGTATCCAACGTTACATATACCCTGATGTTTTTTTCTAAGACTCTGTGAAGCGCCTTGAACATGGCAAAGGCACTATATAAATAAAATGTATTATTATTATTATTATTATTATTATTACATTCTTAATAGTTTTTTTAGGCAGCCATGAATTAACCATAAAACAAGGTGACTTAGTTCCATTTGTGTCTGTGTTTGTTTATCATGCAAAAGCTCTTTTAACAAAGTATTTTGGAAAGATGAGACAGAAGGAATATTTAGGGACTCCACTAATTCTTTTTTTTTTTTTTGCTAATTGTGCCACAAAGTAAAATAAACACAGCTAGGAACGACTGATATATCTAAATGTTAAAAATAGCAAGGCATAGAACATCTAACTAAATGGCATGTTTCTTTAAGCTTTAGAATCAGTTTCTAATCGAGCGATCTGTTAAAACAAAAACCTGTAGCTCTTGAAACCCTCCAGGGGGATCGTCATGGCTACAGGTTTTTATTACAACCAATTTCACAAACTGGGCATTGTTCTTGCTTTGAATTACTCTCACTGTTTAGTGAACTGTCCTCTTTATTATTTTATTCTAAGAAACTCTGAAATATCTGCATTTTTTCCAAAACTTGAAATGCTTTAAGTTTTCTTTGCCTTTTTATTGTTTCATTTTCTAGGACCAGTAAAGGTCTTATTCAGATTTTACAGAGAAAAGTCGCTTACATTCTTTAAGGTGTCAAAAGCCTTTTGATCCTAAATAGTCCAAATAAATTTTCGATAAATGTTTCAAGCCAGTAAAGTAAAAAGAGACAAATTAGTAGACTCTACAAGTCTTTGTACATTTTTGTTACTTTCCAGCAGTTTTTCATTTAATATACTGTGTGTCACGCATGCACATCAGAGGGTCATCTTCCAGATTCCTCCCAGGTATGTAACACCACCATGGGCAGAGAAGGGGCACTGCAGCTAAATGTGTCATCTTCCTTTGTCTTTAAAGAACTGAGAAACTGTCCACTGAGGGCAACTGACTCTGTCCCTTCAGGCCCCCGGACCATAAAAGCCCAACCGCCTGGAAGAAGGCATCACTTATTAACAAGTGAGCAGGAACCATAAGAAGAAACCTTGCTAGGCAACATTTTTCTGTTTGAACTGTAAAGTGTGACATTTCTGTTTGTAATCGTGCCGTTAAGCACAGTTTTCTTTTTATTTTTTTAAGTAAATGGGGATTGCTGGGTTGGCACCCCAACATTTATCATTATTATCAACCCATTGCTACCTTGGACAAACACTTTCATCAATAGTGAGCACTTTAATTTCCCTGTAATTCTGGGGAAATTATAACTATGTGACTAACATCGACACTATAAAAATATAGTTTTTCTTGTGACTCCTTCCTAACACTCTTTTAAGCAAACACTTATTTTTACCAATTCCATGGGTTTAAACATTTTTTGTTCTGGGTAGTTTGAAAAAATACCTCTCTTTTTGTTTTATTTTTAATTTAAATGAGTTAAATGAGTTCCAATGTTTTGAAGTCCATAATATCTAATGTGTTTCCCATATCATATCTTGTCAATTCATCTTTTATTTTGGGTGTGAAACACATTTTAGATAATAAGATTGAAATGGATTTTTATCATCCCTTTTTTGCTATCTTATGTCGGCACAATGACACAGTAACACCATGGTAGCACAGGTTCATACCCTGTGTCCTCCCAGTGTGGAGTATGTATGTATGTTCTCGCCATGCCTTTGTGGGGTTCCTCTAGGTGCTCTTGTTACCTCCCACTATTCATGGACAAGCAGGTTATGAGAATTGGCGTTGCTAATTTGGCCCTGGTTTGTGGATGTGTGTGTGTGTGTGTGCGTTCGTTTTGAGATGGACTGATGTCCTGTCCAGGGTTTGCTCCTGCCTTGCGCTCTATGCTAGCTGAAAGAGCCTCTAGCAACTACCCCATGGTCTTGAATTGGTGGGTTAGAACATAACATAATTACTACCTTGTAAAGTAAAAGGATGTGGAACATTTTTCTGAAGTCATTTTTGAAATTATCAATATTGGGTTTAGGTTTGGTTACGCAAATATACTTTATGCAGTTTCCTGCTAGCAGACAACCAGAAAATCCTGTTGACTATGCCAATGTAAACAGAAGGGGGGGCCACCGAGGCCCAAAACCCAGACACCAACAGACAAAACACAGTCCCAGGTTTAAATAAAGTTTTTGTTTATTAAATACTGTACCTTCACAAATGAACAAGACCCATTTATATAGCCACTGATAATATACTGTTTCTTTCTTTCCTTCCACTCCTCCAGGTGAGTGTCTTCTTCTGCATCTCAACTCTAATTCAGCTGGAGGAGGCTGGATGGCTCCCTTTGATTTTGAGTACTTCTGGTGATATACTAGTCAGTGGAAGAAACACTTCTGGGTCATGCAGTCCCATATGTCTCTCCTACAGTGTCCTCTGACAGTACCCAAAGACCCAGTCAGGGCTGTCCATCAAGACTATGAATCCCATGGATCTCTGCGGGTGTCCATACTGAACCCATGCCAGAGGAGCACTACAATCTATTGTACAGGAGGAGAAATTGCTCTGGAGAGATAATCTCCTCCTGTTCATCCACTATGGCCTTCCAGCCAGGAAAGGTACCATCAACCAGCCTGGCCAGGGTGACTGTCCATCCACCTTGGTAACTACATAAGGTATATTAATACAGGGTGAAAACCCTTTCAAGGGGCTTATCCCCTTCATTTCTTGTGATCATCAGAATACTGGGTGGAATTGCTATCTGGTATGACTGCAGCAACTTATTGCTTGACTTCGAATGAATGCATCTTGAGAAATGTTTTTTTACGTATGTGTTAGATATTTTTAAATATTTATTTCATCCTGAGGTCAGTCATATTTTCAATAGTCTAAGATTTTCTGCTGATGCAAAGTGACAATAAAATTCTTTCTTGGATATAAGAGAGAAAAGGACTAGAAAATGAAATTGTACTTGATGAAATAGCCATGGTCAGTAACAGAAAGACCTAATCTACATATAGATTTTAATATGCTAAGAAAATTCTTAGTAAAAAGGACATAGCAAAAAGTTTGAAATCCTAAACATTAAACTTTAAAGGAGGGGTCCTCAGTCATGGTCCTGGAGGGCTGCATTGGCTGCAGGTTTTTGCTTCAACCCACTTATTGCTTCTGCTTCACTTTAGTTGTCTCGTTCGTTAGGATTTTGAACCCTTATTGCTTATTTTAGTCTTAAACAGCTGTATTCTTGGTTTTTAATTGCTCCTAATTAGCAATAACATGCAAATGACAAAAGAAACCAGCATTTCTCCATTTAGCTTGTTACCATTTACACCTGTGGGTATTTATCGTGCACTACTGGGTTTAATTAAATACTTTGAAGGAAAGTGAAGAGAAAAAAGTGAAGGACTAAGAATTACTCCTCCATTTTAGCCTTCAAATCATTTGGATGATATCCTTAGAAAGGGGAAGAAAATCTAGGATATAAGAATGACCTGGCATACAGTAGCAGGGTTAAAGCACTAACAAGCCATGAAATTAAATTATTGGCAAGAATTGCTTTCTAATTAAGGAGCCGGGTTAGCACAAAAACCTGCAGCCACTGCAGCCCTCCAGGACTGTGATTGAGGACCCCTGCATTTACACTGTAGGTTTTAAATAATACCTACAATCTCTGGACAATGTGAAAGTGCACAATGTTGATCTTTATACTGTGGGGAAGAAGTAGAAGCAATGAATGAAACTCCACAAAATAGTGCCTTATGATAAACAAATTGAGAGCTGAAAAAATTATAAAATTAATCAAAGCAAATCTAAAAGTAATAACTATGACAGAAACTGAATGCAGGAGTTACTTCAGGGCCATATTCACTGGTCTTCTCATTTGTAACAAATATTTTCTTTAATGAGCAGAGGCACTCAACTAAATCATTCTGTTTAGTGTTCATTGCACCGGTTTATGCATTAATCATAAACAATAACATACAAGTAAGAGAAACTCTCCAGAAAAGAGTAAATTAAAAAGAAAACAACAAAAGAAATATAAGCATTTAAAACTAAAAGAAAAAAACAAAAGAAATTTAAGCATTAAAAACTATGACAAAGATTCCATATATTTATGTGTCTCCTGCAGGCTAGACAATTAAACAATAAACTAAAAGTAAGAATGATGTAGTGATTGTGAAACTGGCTGGATGTAAATACCTGCAGGAATTGTGGGTCCCCCAGGAGGGAACAGAAACATGACTACTTCAAACCGGTGTTTTTTCAAATTGTTTTATACTAAGGAGCATCTGTCAAAGTTACAGCAGAGAAAGTATTTGCATAAACTCCTTTGTACAATTATGCCTCCTACTTTATGTACATATACTACAGTGCTAAGAAAAAATAATGTGCACACAAATAGCTGGTTAGTGGATCACTAGCGAGGGATGTTAATTAAAAAACTCTTAGTAATTTAAATGCCTGCGCTGCTCTTCCTGAAGTACTGCCCTTAAAAGTACTATAAAACCTCCAATACAAACAAGACCCCATCAAACTTGTACTGCCACTCAGTCACTTTCTATGTTGCACACTTCTTCTTGCAGTCCTACTCCAAGTTGTCAAAAATGCCATAAACTACCAAATGGGCTTATTTTAGTTTTACCCACAGGACTCCACCCTTCATTTGCTGTCTCCTCACAGGTCCAGGTACCATACGCCATCTTTATTGGCATCACTTGTTCTGTGGCATTAGAAGACAAGTCTGTGGAATGTTGTTATTATTACTGTTTTTTTATAAACCTTATTAGTCTCTAAGGAAAAATTATCTCTTTGCATAAACTTTGGGTTTCAGAGCACAGGATCAGATATTTTACAGCGCCCCTAGAGCAATTGTCATGTTAAAAAGAGCCCAACAGAGTAGAATCCCTTCTGGTAGTAATGGGATTTGAACCGGCAACCTTCCAGATACCAGCGCAGATCCTTAGCTACAAGACCTTCACTCTTTAATGGCAGTGTCATTGAAACCTGGGTTTATATCTCAAAGTCCTAAGATTTGGAGATGGTGCTACGGCAAGCAGAAAGAGACTTGATATACAGTAGAAGCAGCATATATCAATGGCAACATGGGGAAAAGGGATTACCAGAGTGAACGTCAAGATGGATTAATAAAAAGTTCCATGTAGTGACATGGTGTGGTTGTACAAGAAAAAGACAACAAGTTTAAAGAAGTATCAAAAGAGAGGTGGTAATCATTACAAGCAATCAGGAATGACACCCAGGGTTTTAGACTAATAAAAGATAATGTAGAATATCTGAACATCATAAACACAATGTGGGGAAGATAGTGGTCTAGCTAATAACACAGAAAAAACACCTATTTGAAAGAAATATTTCATTGTATTTAAATGGTTGACTGTAGCCTAGTGGAGCTTATTAGTTCTATAAGTTTATTTGTTTTTTTTAAACTGGGTTTTAAGGAAAAGATCAACACAAATATTAAACTGACAGCAGTGTCGAGAAGAGGCTGATAGTGAGCATAGTTGGAAGCATTACCTAAATAAGCCTTTCATTCAAGGTAACACTTAAGCAGTGGAAACACTTATTTGTGTACACTTTTCTACAGCTGTTACTGTACATAAACTATGTAAGTGCTTCATGGGATGGATGGTCATCCCGACCAGGAGAGTGAACCAGCAAGTACTGGTAGTGGATTTTAGGAGGCCCAGGCCCCTCATGGACCCTGTGATCATCAGAGGAGAATGTGTGTGGAGGGTGCAGACCTATAAATACTTGGGAGTGCAGCTGGATGATAAATTGGACTGGACTGCCAATACTGATGCTCTGTGTAAGAAAGGTCAGGGCCGATTATACTTCCTTAGAAGGTTGGCGTCCTTCACCATCTGCAATAAGATGCTGCAGATGTTCTACCAGACAGTTGTGGGGAGTGCCCTCATCTATGCGGTGGTGTGCTGGGGAGGCAGCATAAAGATGAAGGACACCTCACGCCTGGACAAACTTGTTAGGAAGGCAGGCTGTATTGTAGGAATGAAGCTGGACAGTTTAACATCTGTGGCAGAGCAACGGGCGCTAAGCAAACTCCTGTCCATCATGGAGAATCCACTGCATCCACTGAACAGTGTCATCTCCAGGCAGAGGAGTAGATTCAGTGACAGACTGCTGTCACTGTCCTGCTCCACTGACAGACTGAGGAGATCGTTCCTCCCCCACACTATGCGAATCTTCAATTCCACCCAGGGGGTTAAACGCTAAAATTATTCAAAGTTATTGTCTGTTTTTTACATGCATTTTTAGTACTCTTTAATTTATTTATTTATTTTTTTTTTTGTATCAGTATACTACTGCTGGATTATGTAAATATCCCCTTGGGATTAATAAAGCATCTATCTATCTATCTATCTATCTATCTATCTATCTATCTATCTATC
>JANRMT010027041.1:95585637-95612728 GCA_026402145.1 Polypterus bichir lapradei
TATCTATCTATCTATCTATCTATCTATCTATCTATCTATCTATCTATTTATCTATCTATCTATCTATTTTACCTGGACAGGAGGTTCCAAGAGGACAGACAGGCATCCCGGCCAAGGAAGAGAAAGGCGTCATAATCAAACGGGACTTTCCAGGTGGATGGATGGACTACCCAGCCAAAAGGGAAGAAGATCCCTTACCTGGACGGAAAGCCCCAGGTAGATGGACAGGTGCCCCGACCAGGCATATTTGTAGTAGGATGAAAGGAAAGGACAGAGATGTTCATTCCAACAGGACACTAGATGGCAGCAGCCCTGGATATCGGTACCTGTTCGGACACCAACAGTAATGCCAGGAATTGTAGTCCAGTGGGGAAGCCCTGCTGGGGTCTGTGGGTCCCGTAAGAGGGCGCTTCAGAGATACACTCCCTGCTATTTGGGACTTCTGTATGACCTGGAAATGTTTGCATTTGGCAAAAGAACTGGCATTAGAAGTACTCCCGGGTCCTCAATAAAAGGGACTGCACTGCCTTGTCCAGATGAGTCGGAGCTGGGAGGAAGGAAGGCAACACTAGATTGGAGGAGAGCATTACAGTACAGAGAGGAGAGGAGAAGAAAAAGAGAGAAGACAATTTGTTCTTGTGTTTGTGTATACAAGATAATTGTAATAAACACCATCTATCTGAACCTGGGACTGTACTGGCGTGTTTGTGTTTTGGGGTTTGGGACTTAGTGGCACATCCTAGACTTCATACCTATAAATTTCAGTACAGTGAGAAAATACAGATTAGGTGTTTCAGTAAAACTAAAAATCACAACAATTTGCTGAATCTCAAAATGTAAAACTCTTTACTGCACTTTATTAGTCAGACAAGTTATGAAATGTTTTTGATACTTAATTCATGCTGGTTCTGGACCACTTCATTTCTTTAAGAGGCAAACTAGCTTGTCCTGGCATAGTTTGTCATGGTTTTCTTCTCTTCCATGATCACAGACAGCTCCAGTAATCTACTGTTAAAAGCTGTCAGGAATTTTATTTACAGTAGACCATTTCCCATCTGCAATATCAGCAGATTACTTATTTCGAGTGATAAGATCTACAGTTAAATATTTTTTATTCAGCAGTTGAGTAGAACACCGTTCCATTAGCTCAACTAAATATGTTTGAGCAAAGTAAGTTCATTTAAGAAAGACCATTTTCCCTTTGTCATTAGACTTAACATGAAATTGGACTGAATACACACATATGAGTAGGGGGAAGTCTTAGAGTTTTGTACATCAAATGTTATACCAAACCGGGATGTGAGAGGGTGCTGTCATTTACATCTTCTCCTCATTTATCTGCAGACCAGGGGCCTCATGCATAACGCTGTGCTTAGAATTCACACTAAAACATGGTATATGGACAAAAGCTCAAATGTTCATAGGCACAAAAAAATCCTGATGCATAAATCTGTGCAAACGGCAACTTCCACGTGCGCGCGCTTGCTGCCACTCCCCAACTCCTCCCAGAATTACACCTCTTTGAATATGCAAATCAATATAAATAGCCCTTAAGCTCAGCATTCTGTGAAAAGACAATGGCAAAAGCATGGGGGAAAATAGGAGAATTTGTGGAAGCAAGGAAAAACGTACTATTTGTTGGTTTAAACAGTGATATAAACAACAAAAGGAACCTGATTGACTGATATAGCGTGTCGGAGAAACTCAAAAGCTCAAGTTCACAAAGTCGCACAGTGCCCGAAATAAAAAAGAAGTTGTCAGATATCAAAGTCGCCATGAAAAGGTGAGTCGTAGCCCACCATCTGAGTGTCATATAAAAACTTATTAGGGTACAGAGAAAAGAAAAAAAAATAGGGACACAGTGGGAAAAAAGCTCGAAATATCAACTTTAATCTCGAAATTTCCACTTTAATCACATAGTTTATTTTGTTATTAAAGTAGAACATCTTAAACTTCATCTTAAAATCGTTTAATTTACTAGTTTCTCAAATCCCATTGTAACTAAAGTAGCACGTTAAATGCTTTGTTTTGTATTTGATCTTCTATGTGCTGTATGTGTGTGAATCACTACATGATTCTTAAACTGGCTTTCTCTTCCTCTGACAGGACACAGAATCCATTACATTCGTAGTATTAAAATACTGATATGTATACTTGATATCATTTTCATGATAATATGAGTTAAAGCTTGTTATTAAACATGGGAACAGAACAGAATCCATTACATTTGTGATATTACAGTTCTCTGAATAATTTAAATACTGAGATGTATAATTGATATCATTTCAGTATTCATATCATATCAATTAAAATATGGATTAAACATGGGAACACTGTGACGCAGTGATAGTGACGAACTGGCGCCCCATCCAGAGATTGTGCCTGCCTCACGCAAGATGCTTTCTGCGCCATGCGCAATCCTTCGATGAAATAATTTATTGCAGCAGTAGGCTCTCCAATTCCTGTCCTTCCTTTTCTTTCTCCAAGTACCCAATCACCACACAATCAGCTCAATAATTGATATTAAGCCATCTGTAAGCTTAGAACTCCGATTCTTCAAAACTTTTAAGGAACATTGAAATATCTTCGTAGTACATGTTTAATTACTCTATCCATCTATCCTTCCAGTGTCGCGTCAGCCCCAGTAAGAATACAGCATGAGGCATTCAGTCTCTAAATGGGCGCCAGCTCGTCACTAGCGCTGTAACACTGTGTCCTCACATGTTTAATTATTAACAATATAGATTATTTAAATGTTGTTCGCCTGTGAGACACGGTAGTGATCATAAGTTGAATGATTGTAAGATGCATAGGTTGTAAGTAGACAGCTACCTGTATAAATAAAAGATTCTTTTATTTTATTTTTTTTAATAAATTTGCTAACCTTCTGAAAAAATACTTTCACTTTGTCATTATGGGCTATTGAGTGTAGATTGATGGGCAAAAATGGTAAATGTATTCATTTAAAATTAAATTAGCAAGACAATAATGTGCGCAGAAAATGAAAGGGTCTGAATGCTTTCTGTCTCCACTGTATATATAAATGTGACATGTGATGTGATCAAACATAAAGAGCAGTCTTGGATAACATAAGATTCATTTAGAGAACTGTCCAGAGTGGGGTAGTGTCTAAAATTAGACTTATGTTCTAATTTGCATTAAATACACCCCAATGTAGAATGCTTGTAACTTGATGTTCCTTTATTCAAATTGCAGACGTGTCTAGCATGCAATTAGGACCTTTTCCAATTAAAAGTTACTATCTTAACAATGTTAATTCTTCCAGCTAAAGTGAGATGAAGGGTTGACCATCTATGCAAGTCTTGCTTAATTTTTTCCATACAGACGGCAACATTTTGTTGATAAAGAGCTTTATGTTTACTTGTGATGTTTACCACTTGACATTTAAACTGATCTGCAATGATAAAAGGGAAGGTGTCCAATCTAATATTCTGTGCTTGAGAATTCACTGGAAAGAGCACTTTTTTTTTCAAATTAATTCTGAGACCAGAAATCTTTTGAAATTCTGTTAGTAGTGTTAGGACTGCAGGCACAGTATTTTGTGGGTCTGATATACTGTATACAGTATCATATCATCTGCATATAGAAAAATTTTCTGTTCAAGCCCTTCTCTGATCATTTCCTTTATCTCATAAGCATTTCGACAGTGAACTGCCAGTGGCTCAATGGTGATTGCAAAAAGTAGTGGTAACAAGGGGCATCCTTGTCTGGTACCACATTCTAGTTTAAAGTAGTCTGAATTAATGTTGTTAATACAAACTGAAGCTTCTGGATTGGTATACAGTAGTTTGATCCATGCACAAATGTTCAGGCCAAACCCAAATTTCTAGTAGTTCCATTCAATCATATCAAATGCTTTTTCTGCATCCAAGTATAATAATATCTCTGGGATGCTTGACTTTGCTGGTGAATATTACATTAAACAGGCATTGAAGATTGGACGCTAAGTGTTGGCCTTTAATAAATCCAGTTTGATCTTGTGTTATTACCGAAGGCAGCACTTTCTCCATCCTTCTAGCTAGGGCTTTGGAGAGTATCTTAACATCATTATTCAGAAGTGAAACTGGTATGTACTGTATGATGCACATTGTATTATGTCCTTATTTTGTTTAGGAAAGACGGTGATTAATGCTTGCCAAAAAGTTTGAGGTAGAGTTTTATTGTCTCTAGCTTCTGTGAATGTTGCTAATAAAAGGAGAGCTAGCTGAGTGGAGAACTTCTTATAAAATGCGGCAGGTTAGCCATTGGGGCCTGCTGCTTTCCCACTCTGAAGTGACTTTATAGCATCTAGTAATTCTGATAGTGCCAACGATTTATCCAGTTACTCTGCACTAAGAGCATCTATTTGTGGTATCTGTAATGTATCCAGAAATGCATTAGATTGTGTCTTGTGCCAAAACAAGGAAAGAATCATACTCTCATTGGAATTGCACTCTGCAACAGGAGTCTCTTGTAAAAATACTATTTTAGTATTTAGACCTGTTAGGTGAGAGAATACTTTCTTTCTTTTTAATTCGTGATTCAGGCCTTTAACATTCCAGCTCACAAAGTTATACCGTTTTGCCTCCCCACTTGAGGCTGGACCTCACTTCACAAAGTCCCAGTCCTCTGACATACCTAGAGACAGAGCATGTCCAAAACAAAACAAGCTCCCCAGCAGCGGCGTATGAGGATTATAATTGAGATATTTATTGCCAATACAGTGTAAATACTATAAGCATAAATTATAATCTTCAACAGTCTTGAAATATTAAGATAGTAGACCCAGGGAATGGTGTTAAAAAGTGGCCCTGGATAAACATAGTAAACCCTAATACAATAATAACAACAACAATAAACCAAGGGTATCATATTTAACAGTCTCCTTTAGAATAGCAAAAAGAGAGAAAAAAAGGTTATTAATTTAATTTCTTCCACACATGCATACGTAAATGTGTATAGTTGTAATTAAAACATAAACAGATAGTGACTGACAAGGGAAAAGGATGTATAATTATGGTACCAGTATCATTAAAAGCAGATCAGACAGCCGGTGATATCTTCTTTGCGATGCCATGACAGGGTGGAACTCACAATCGTATTTCAGGAAAGTGTTGGGGTCAGCTTTTTTAACTCTTTATCTGCTTCCTCCATAGTGGTAAAATGTAATGTTTGCCTTGTATATCCACTTTCAGTTTGGCAGGATAGAAGAGGCTGTATCTGATATCGGCTTTCTGTAAGCGCTGTTTAATATTATAAAAAGAGGCACATTTAGCAGCTGTTGAGGGTGAGAAATCTGGGAAAATACAAATGAGGTTATTTTCAAATATAATCTCTTGTTTCTGTCTAAGAAGTGACATTACATTTAATTTAGATTGTAATTTCTCGAAGTGCACAACAAAGTCCTAGGTTTAGAGGTGTTCGAACCCCGTATACGGTAATCTGCTGCTATCTCGATGTCTGATTCAAAGTTCTGTCCAATTATTTTGGAGAATAGTTCAGCTACAAATTTCACTGGGTTTGGACTTTCACGATTCTCAGGTAGACCTTCGATTCTAATATTATTTCTTCTGCATCCATCTTCCAGAGCAGCAAGTCTGTCTCTGAGTTTTTTGCATTTGGAAATCGCAGCTGTTGATTTTCCATCAGCGGTGGATGCTAAATGTTCAGCTGTATCAATTAGAGGCGTGAATGTCTGCTTAACATCTTCCAGCTGATTGGCAAGTGCTCTCAGTTTAGACACATTTTCCTGAATGTGCTCCTCAATTTTTTCCAGCATACCTTTAAATGCCGTCTCAAAGTGATTATATACGTGTTTCTCCAAGTCTTTATTATCCTGCCGCAGCTCCTGCCGCAGCTTCTCACTTGTCTTGAGCATACCATTTATTTCTTTCTTTATCTCTTGCTTGACCTCAGCGATCATTACCTTCAGTTCGGACATATCATTTCTGCTTTCGGGCACCATACGTGAAGCAGCAAGCCCTATTACAGGCGATGCTCCCGGCTCGCGAGGAGTAGATGAAAGCGCGGACTGCAAGGCCTTTTTCAGTTTCAAGTGATCTTCTGGAATCTGCGAGCTATCGTGGCCTGCATCACTTACACATTTGCTCCCATTTTCGCTCTCAACTGGAGACGATGCAACGGACCGTGGTCCCGAGAAGTCTGGGCTGTCACCTGTCTGTTCCAGGTCAGTCTCTGAAAGGCCATACCTTGAACTTGGACTTGCCTGTCTAGACTTGGATGTAGCTTTAGGATTCTTTTCTGTTTCTTTCTGAGCCCCTTATTTACCGCTCATGTTTATATATGCTTGCATATACTGTAATAGAACCTCTTCAGGTTGGGTAAATACAGAATACCTCGGGATAATAAGAAATAATAGAAAAAATAACACCGCAGCTAATGGAGCTCCACCTCAGACATCCATCTCCTGCAATGGATAAGACCAAAACACCTGTTTTTTTGTTGGAACTGCTGTTTAGAACTAGAAATTCCCAAATTACAGTGGAAGTGACTTTGCTGAGTACTGTTTTTTTAGGCTTCTTGGTTGTATTTCTTTCAATTTGGGGCTAGTGGTACATTTTAGTGTTAAAATAAACATAGTTGGCCTGAATGTCATCAGGAGAATGCTTCTTTTACAATTTGATATTTAAGGACGATAATACAAAAACTGAAAAGTGTGTTCTTGCACTTCTAATGGCTTTACCTTATTTACTTATTATATGTGCCCATTGTATTTTGAACATATATGTTACTTCTTCCATTTTATTTAAAGTTGAAGGTCTTATGGCCAGATGCAGGAATGACACTTCAGGATCAAAATTTAGGGTGCCAACCGGGTCTCCCTGTTTAAAATATGGGAAAAATTAACAAAAGTAATACCCGTCTTGGTGTGGTTGCCCTGAATCTCAGGCCAAAACAAGGAAAGAATCATACTCTCATTGGAATTGCACTCTGCAACAGGAGTTCTGCCTAGCAGCTCGCTCAGTCAAATAACGCCTCCTTCCAGGAGTCTATGATTCTTACAGACAGGGGACAGGAAGGAGAGGAGTCAAGTGCCCTCACTGGGTAGTTTCTCTATGCTGTGGGTAAAGAAGGAAAAGACAATCTTAGTGATAGCCCCCCCCCCACCCTTGTGCCAGTGGGTTATTAAATACATCGACAGACCCTGTAAGGAGATCCTCTAATGCACATGCTATGACAGTCTGTAGATGTGTACATTCTTCAAAGATTTCAAAACTTCATTGTTATTGTTTAGTGCATAATAAAAAAATTGCCATTGAAAAAATGATGTGGGACACATATAGCAAATGGGCTATGTCTTGCTGTCTCACAATAAGCTCTTTAACTACTCTTGCTAAACTTGGACTGCTACTATTTCACCATATCTGTAAATTTAGAGAACAAGGACAATGATTTAGAAGGCAACAAAGAAAAGGGAAAAAGAAAAACTTTCCATTAACTAAAGGAACAATTTTTAACAAATTCCAGGAATGCTCTAGCATGAGTACTATTCTTACTTTTCTGAGAATTCATTAAACCTACATAAGCTTTAAATGTTAAAAAAATATTAACATTTAGGGTTTGTGAGTTGAATTCAACTTGATTTTCTGTAAACAAGAGTGATGACTGCTGGGTTAGTATGAGTGTGGGTGTCCAAGTGGTGCGGTTGCTGCCCTGTAAACTTATTCTCAGCAAACAAGCTACTGAGTCAATGTAATGTCTGTTGAATGTGGGTGACTGGCACATTAAAGGGCTGGCATTTGTGGTACACAGTTGGTATTGGGCTGGGTGCCTGCCTGGGAGAAATTTAAATTTTTGCTGGGAGCTATGCTTCTGGCAAACCTCAAATGCAATTCTCGTTTGAACAGTAATCTCTGATTATTTTAAAAACTTCTGTCTCCAGCCTCATCAAGGGTCTCAGATTTAATTTTAATTAAAAAAAACCCCCTTCAATAGTGACTAATCAGCTTAACACACGAGTACCTGAATGTTTTACAAGGAAAAGTTTAACTTCACCACATAATGAGTAAATGTAACTGATTGCATGTATAATTGGTTACTTCCTTTTGTGAGTCATTCAGGTTTGGCTTTGTTACTTCAAAACACTGAATTATAATAAACAGATTCAGAAAATGGACAAATGAATCACAGTTAAAGACTTTAAAACATTTTTAAGTGCTATACCAGCCTAATTAATAGATGAAAATACCCTAACATGCACATCTATAGAATTTTCCTACTCCACATTTTAACATTAGAACAATCTAGACAAGAACAGGCCTTTCACCCCAACAAAACTCACTTCTAACATAACATCAAGTCCAGTTTTCTATTTCCCTAATGTTCTAAAATATATCACAACACTTGGTAACATTCGATGTGTCTATGGTTCTCTGTTTAAAGAAAGTTTGTGTGACATTTACCCTTAACAGGTTTTCAGCTGTGTTCCAATTGATCCTATTGAAAACATAGTCAGCTACATATGATTACAAATTCATCTACTGTACTACTGTACCAATGTGTTCTTTTCAGTTTAAGATATCAGTTTACGAACTTAATTGGAACTCTTTAAAATAACAATATGATAAAGAATATAGTGAAAATAAAATAAAATAAAAAATTTACCTTGTGGTGAATGTAAATACTGTAATACCACAATACTGTTAACAAGATTTTATAATCAACAATATTAAAGCAAAAAACAAATAAACAAATGGGCATAGGCCATATGTACAAATATATTAATAACATAACAATAGATACCAAAATACTAAAGTTGTAACTAAGCTATACATATAAAATACATATATTTGTAAAAATTGTAAATAGAAAACTATCAGTTGTGGTCGTGCAAGGTTGGTCCCAAGAAATATATGAGAGCCAGCCGGGTCACCCTGTTTAACTATAACAGAAACTTTTAAATGGAAATGGCACACGATGGTGCTTCTACAGAGCGTAATAGTTTATTGCCTATAGCGATCAGGTCTGGTTTGGAACTCTTCAGTCCAGAATGAGACACAACCTTCTGTGAGTGCTTCATCTTTGCACTCCTCCAACCGGAAGGGGTGAGTCAATGGCAGTCACTGGGCAATGTCTACCTGGGTGGGGGAATGGAAAGAGATGATACTGTTAGTAACAGTGCCCCCTTTCATTCTAGGGTTAGATTGTTTATCCAAGATAAATCAGGAGGGTGATTCACACCCACACATGCATGACACAGTATAATATTATCCTTTACCATACATGAAATTATACAGGGTGGTCCAGATCTAATTATGCAGATCCAGATCATCTGGATGACTTTGATTTATGTGGGGACGATTCCAGTTCGGCACAAAGACGATTCTTCATGTCATCAGTTCGCACACTTCTCGATGGTCCGGGATTTTTCGGGTGATTTTCTATGTAATAAACTTAATAAGTTATAGCATAATAAAAATTGCATAATTAGATCTGGACCACCCTATACTGTTCCTGATAGGACTGATTGCTCCTGTTTCTTTAACTAGAAAAAAGTATCAATGTATTGTGTACTACATAATTTAGAAAATTCTAATTAACATTGCATAAATTAACTTAGGTCATTGATACAACCTGTAGTGAAAAATACTGTATTTTCTAGATAGATCTTATATTTCATTTAAAAACAGGTCTCAAATTTCAACATAAAAGAACATTTCAAAAAAATTTAAATGCTGTGTAAAATGTAAATAAACACATACTGTATATACTGTATAAAGCAATAGGAACCAGATGGGGTTTCAGCAGACATGATTATAATACTTAAAGATATTAGAGTGTAATGGGTGATAAGAGTATTACAAGCAGTACAGAGAGAAAAGAGGATACCAGAAGACTGGAGAGAATCAATATTCATACCACTCTTTAAAAATAACAAAGTACAGGAATATTCCAGAAAGAAATACAGAGGAACGAATAGGAGTAATTGGGGAACAAAAATTATGGAAGGAACGATATGATTTAGGAAAGTAAATGAGCACAGCAGACCCTTTATTCATCATTAAGCAGCAGGTCGAAAAAAGGAGAGAGGGTTTGAAGCTGGTAAGATCCTTGATGTCTTGGCCTGTGACTTGTTTGGTACCATATATTTGAAAGCTGCATTCTATGTACTCAATCTTCCTTAGTTCAATGTGCAGGCTATTTTCCTCCAGCCATGAATTCCAATGTGGGGCGAAAGATATCAGGAAGATAAATGTTGTTGGCATATATCCGAGTCCATGGGTGTAGAGTGTGGATGTCTGAGGTGGCTGTGTCCATACTCCAATTTAATAACAGCGACAACAATGCTAAATCATGGTGGACTCCCACTGTGATGGCGAATGGGGGAAAAAATTACAGCTGGGCAATGAACTGTGCTTATGTCATCTTTGTAGAAGAGCTTGTTCTATCGGACTTATTCTTCTGGGACTCCCTGTTCTTGTATGGCCTGCCAAATGATCATATGTGGCACTTGATCTAATGACTACTCCACGTCTAGGAACGCTATCAGGAATAGTATGTTTATCTCACGGTGCTGTTCTATAATGATCAGCGTATATGACATGCATTGTGCCCCTTCCTTGGACAAAACTGCATTGTTTGGGCATGTGATAATGATAGACTGGACTCGCTCAAAATATCTTCATGGAATGGTATAATAAGTGAATTGGTTGGTAGTTGGTGCAATCACTAATGTCTCATTTGCTTTTCCAGATTCGTTTGGTGAAGCTGGTCATCCAGTTGTGCGGGGTCTTGTTTTCCTCAATGATCTTGCGGAAGAGTGTTGCCAGGAACTCAACACCAATTTGTCCCTAACAACTTTCAAAGCCTAGTTGTGATGTTGTCAGGGCAGTAGCCTTCTGATTTTTCATCTTCACTGTCTCAGTAATCGAGAGTACCAGGCCAGCAACTGAATATACATTGGGAACAGGTGGATGCAGGAATTCTGTATTGCTAATGATCTGGAAGTAACCACTCCAACACTGAAGAATGGCATTTGGGTCTTGTAGAATCTGTCCATTCTCACCTTTGATGTTCGTGACTTGGCTAATGTCTTGAGTGTATCAATGGCGAACACTAGCGATATGGTAAATTTTGTTCATGTCTCTGACATGTCCAGTTGCTCATACAGGTCCTCATAGTGAGTGGCCTTTGCCATGAGTACTGCATCACAACTGACTTGATCATTTTGTACTGCACACGATTATGATCTAGACTTGATTGTTGCCAAATTTTATATGCCAGCTTCTTTTCTTTGATAGCCACCATATCTGTCAGTCAATGAAGCGCCTTCCAGACTTTGTTTTACAAGCGGACTTCAGCCTAATAATATATATATACTGTTTATAAAATGCAAAGCATCTATTATATATTGCTTAACAGAAGTATTGCATTAAGTAGGTCTCTCCAGACTAACCTTCCTTTCCTGAATATTTCTGGTCTAATGCATTGATTGGACTTTGACATAAGAAGACTGTTTATTGTATGTGGGGTGTTCCTATACTGTCTGTGTTTGATTAATTTATACTAAGAATATATTTTATGTATTTTTCAGTTTTTACCATCAACCTCAAAATTCTCACAAATAATTTCATGAAGTTTAAAGTAGGCTTGATGAAAGTGGTTTCATTGCATCACTGATGTAAATAAATGGATTAACATAAATTATGTATGAAAGTGACAGCGTCTCCGTTGGTAGTGTAAAATAATAACAAAAATGTTTCAGGAATTGAGACCAGACATAGCATATTCATTTCTACCCACCCACAGTCTCCAAAATAAAATCAAATTGATAATTAAATGTCGCCAGGGTGGTACTTTACATAACGCTGTTAGACAGCTCACACAATATATCTACAAATCTTTGAGAAAGTCTCTTATGAAATTTGTATACAATCTCTCTTTGACCGCTTTGTAGCTTTGGTCACGCTTTCTTTCTAAAAAGTTTGGCTAACAAGTAAGAATGAAGTCAACACAGATGCTGGATGTAGGCAGAATAAACAGTTGCTTAAGCTCCCATTACACTTTTAATAAATATGAGTGAATGACCAGGCATCTTGAAAAAGACACTGGCTGGCAGTCACAAACCACTATCATACCTTTGGATAACATTAACTAACAGCTAAGGCACATGGCTAAGTCAATTGGATAGTGAGGATCATGTTGCCCTTTTCAGATGAGAGGTGGTCTAGGACCGTATAATTCTTGCCCTCATAAGCCATATCTAAGCTCCAGTGCACAGTCATCTTAAAGGCCTTGCTTGGTTTGCTCCTATAAGAAAAGGACTTATGTAGGTAGATGTCTGTCTTTCAGGGATCATTAGGATGTGCAAGAAACCAGCCACCGAGGACCATGGGACTGATTTTGAAGATATCCTGAATGACCACTCCTATAGAACACCACTCATGAACTCTCCTGTGTTGTTATGTTAAACTTCCTGAACACTCAAGTTTTACTTGCCTCTTAAAAAAGGGTAGGAATTCAAACACTCAAAGAAATTAAATTCAAAGTTCTTTTACTATCCCAGAAACCATATATGAAACACAAGGAATTGTTAAAAAAAAGTTAAGTAAGTTTCAACATCCCTTTTCCTTTCTCTTCTCTCTCTCTCACCCATCATTTAGGCCTCACACATCCTCCTGTCTATTGAGTTCTTCCTCCAGTTTACCTTCTGACTCCACATTCAATGCTGTAGTGGTGATAATATATCAACTCCAAGAAAGACTCCACTCCACCTCCGCTCTTCAATTTAATGTATTGTATGTTTAACAATGCCCAATCCTAGGGGTGGGCAGTTTGATCAGTTGATTAAGAAAATGTGTCCTGGTTTAAATCTTTGTACACCCTACTTCTAAAACATCCCTCAGAAAAGTCCCACAGTCCTCCCCTCAAGATCTCTCTGTAAAATCCTGAGCTCTGAAATACACTTAAAGGACTAGATACTAATAGCATAACTTGATGTCTCATATTCCTCATAATAGGACACAGGGCAGCACCCATACCATGTTGGTGACTTGTTATGCCATGTGGCAGTTTCGGAAAATTCAGCTAAGCCTGTGCCAAACCGACATAAACACCTATTAACCAGACAGCTATGCTTTCTTGATATCTGTTGGACTACCTTCTCCCTAGTGACCTGGGTAAACATTACCTGCTTGTATCCATGTCATAACTTTCTGGATGTGTTAGTACTACTACTCACTACTCTTTCAGAACACTCAGAACCACTACACAGCATGATTACCCCCATCATATGTTTGCCCACTTCACTGTAATAGGCCTTTCACCCTTAATATGTAAGGTGATTGTTGAACCCATTCTTCTGGAATAGAGTGATGTATTTTAAAACATTTTTTGTTTACCTTGCATCCAGTAAGTGTTAACATGTTGCATACTGGTAAGAACTTCTCATGTACATGTGACAATACTACTACTACTATTGTTATTACTACTACTACTACCACCCATAGTGATTTGCACTGTAGTGGCCTAAACCTAAAACAGAACTGATAATCACATAAGTTCCAGTTCAGAAAGAATCTTTTATTTAGCACAAAACATTTTTTAAAAAGGCTCCAAACTACACCAGAAGGTAAACCCAGCATAATAAACACAACAATCACGATGGTCTTCTTTCTCATAAACTTAAACGTCTTATAAAAAAATCATATTCAGTATCTGGCTTGTTTTTTGATTGGTTTTAATGGTCTGTAATAGTAAGCATTTACCAATTTTAAACAAATATTTCCAAACCCATTAAGTCTATAGTTCTATCTGCTTCTGACACAAAACTTAGCTCCATAATATCCATCCATCCATCATCCAACCCGTTATATCCTAACACAGGGTCATGGGGGTCTGCTGGAGTCAATCCCAGCCAACACAGGGCACAAGGCAGGAAACAAACCCCAGACAGGGCACCGGCCCACCGCAGTCCATAATATCGCTTTAGCAATACCATTGTTACTAAAACTCAAACTGAAACTAATATATGAAAAAACAGGAACGTTCTTGTGAACTAGAAACTAAACTAAAACTAAAAATACATCATGAAGGCTAACTAAAACTAAACTGAATTTCCATACATCATCAGAATTAATATAGAAATAAAAACTGGTATAAAAAGGCAAAACTGCAATAACCTTGATCTCTACTAAAGAAATCAGAATCTGATTAAAATGACTTCAAGAGTTATAAACCAATTTCCAATATTCACTTCCATTTTGATACTTTAGAGAAAACTGTAACCGTTCAAGTTGAATCTTATCGTAAGAATACAGTCTTTAAAAAACTGATATACAGATATGTATAAATATTGGTCTGGCTTTCACCCAGGTTACAGTGCAGAAACTGGTAATTCATGCTGTACTTAATATTCTAACCTTTTTTGAAACAGTGTAATCTATCATTAATATACTTTTTGATTGAAGTGCTTCTTATGAAAAAGTTGGGACAGTATATAAAATGCAAATAAAAACAAAAAGCACTGATTTGTAAATGCTGTTTTATTTATGCTTAAGACAAGATATATAAGATTTTGGCTCATAAAATAAAAATTTGCAAATATTAGGTAATTTAAATCTGCAACACATTCCACAAAAGTTAGGACAGAAGCCTATTTAAATTTGGAATTTGTCAGAAAACCTGTTTGATAAATAGGTGGCACTATCATGATTTAGTATAAAAGGAGGGCCCCCCAAAGGCTCAGTCATTTAGAAACAAGGATGGAGTTTGTGCTAAACAAACAGTTGGACAGTTTAGAAGAAACATTTCTCAATGTATGGTTGCAAAGAATGTTGAGATTTCGGCATTTATGATCCATTACATACTTAAAAGATTTAGAGAATCAGGGGAAGTAAAGGGCAAGGTTGCAAATCAGTATTGAATACACATGACCTTCAATCCCTCAGATAGCACAGCAGAAGAAAAACTGACATTCTTCTCTTATACAGTAAATGTAATCACACTGGCTTGGGAAGTTTGGGAGTAAATTCAAAAAAACAATTGTTAGAAAGCACAGTTTGTCACAGCATCTGCAAAAGGGAACTAAAATTATACTTTGTCAAGCAGAAGCCATTCATAATTCAACATCCAGAAACTTGGGAAATTCTTTAGGCTAAAGTTCAGCTGAGATGGACTGGTGTAAAGTGGAAGTGTACGCTGTGGTTTCAGGAGTCCACCATTCAACATATTTTTAAAGAAAATGGACCTCGTGATATTCAGACCAAAATGGATATGGATCATATTTTTCTACCAACACCAATTTCAAAATCCAACTTCTGTCAAGATATGGGGGTACTGTTAGTGCCCATGGCATGGTAAACTTGAACATCTGTGAAGGCACCATTAATGCTAAAGGGTATGCATGCATTTTGGAGCAACATACAGTAAGCTGCAATCCAGACTACTTTTTCAGAGATATCCTTGTTTATTTCAGTAAGACAATGTAAAGACACATTTAATGTGAATTATAACAGTGTGGCTTCACAATCAAAGAGTGGTGGTGCTAGAATCAAAGAGTGGAGGTGCTAGACTGGCAAGTCTGCAGTCCAAACCTGCCTCCCATTTAAAATGTGTGGCACATTATAAAGAACAAAATACACAACGGACACCCAAGACTGTTGGGCAACTGAAGCCCAATATCAAGCAAGAATGGGTAAAAATGTCCATTTTCAACATTATGATTAGTGTCATTAGTTCTGTGGCCTGCAGAGGGCGCTCCTGCCACCCAAACCCGACACAGCCAGATGCAGAACACAACTTCAGCACACATGCTTTTATTTTATTTCCTTTTTCCTTGTGGAAAACGCCTTTTCCCGTTTCCCACCTGTACAGGACAGTTTAAAGCACTAGAACAGAGCACCAAAGCTCACTTTCCTTCTTCATGTTTCTTTCACTTACTCTTCCTCTCCCTTTCTCTTTGCCTACACTGCTCCTCCAGCAAGCATTATCCACCTCTTCTCGACTCTGGCTTTTGTTGGAGTAGTGGTCGCTGGCTCCTTTTATAGGTCACCTGGAAGAGCTCCAGTGTACAAAAATTTAATGAAAAAAATCAAACAAACCGCATAAACTGAAGAGAAAGTCCAAAAACGCTGAAATCCGAAAATTCACTTCCTTATGTCTCAGTGTCTAGCAGAATCATCTGGCACCAAAATGTACACTTTAGTCTTGCAAAGAAATATTAAAAAATGGTCTTGTAAGTCCCTATTGTAGTTAAGAAATCATTCTTGCAAAAGGGCATAATGCAAAGGTGAGTGCACATTATAAAACACACAGCAACACCCAGTGGCAAAAAGATTTATGGAGCTTTGCATCCAAATTTAATTTTTTTGGTTCACACTGGCGCCTGTCTGAAGTTTTCTGAGAAAACATAGTGGTCAGTGGCTATGTCATAGTCTGGAGTGCATTTCAACCAAAAATCATTAATGGAATGATGACGGCTGAGAACAAAACTTGATTCATCATGCTATACCTTCAGGAAAGTGACTTAATGGAAAAACCTTCATCTTTCAGCATGCTAAAGACCCCAAGCACACTACAAATACAATCAGTACTTACTTGAAGAGGAAGTTTGCTGATGGAAGACTAGCATTAAACTGGCCATGTCAAAGCCCCAATCTCAACATAACTGAAACTGTATGGATCATTTGGACAGAGAAAAGATCAAAAAGAAGAGTTATGACAAATTCTGCAAGATACTTGGAGCAATTTGTCAGAGTACTGTACTTTTTGGAAAAATTATACAGCAGTGCACCAAGGGTAGCTTTTCAGTTTTGCATTATAGTGGAGGCCACACAAAATACAAACCTCTTTTAAAAGCACAAGACTGTCTGGTCATTTTTTATTTCAGCAATGTTTAATTGTGTCTATTCTAACATAACACTGTGTTTTCATAAGTAAATAAACTACTGTGCAGATATATTTTTTTAAATGTTTTTTGTTCACATTTTTTACGACACATTGTGGCAAGTGGCTGGGGCTGCTGCCCAGCCGGGATGCCCAGGAGGACCGGAGGAGGGCTTGCGCCTCCTCCAGACCACGAGGGGATGACCTCCCTGGTGGCTTTGGGAACCACGGGTACAGAGCTTTGAAGCTCAGCCCAGTAGAGGCCCGTGGTCACCGCCAGCGGGCGCCCCGATGCCTATGGAGCCCTGGACCTCAGCATTTCCGCTACACCTGGAAGTGCTGGGGGGAAGAGGATCAGGGACATCCGGAGTGCTCCAGGGTGTGCAGCTGGTACTTCCGCCACACTGGGGTGTGTCGGCGGAGGCTTGTCAGGAAGCACCTGGAGCTTGTCCGGGTGTGAATAAAAGGGGCCGCCTCCCTCCATTCATTGGCTGGAGTCGGGAGCAAAAGAAGACAAGGTCTTGGAGGAAGAAAGGAGGTGACCTGAAAATTGAAAGAGGCAGTGTGTGGCCTGGATTTTGGGGGAGTTTTGGGGGATTGTGTGAACTTATTTGTAAATAGTGACTGTAAATAAACGTGTGGTGGTGCGTAATACGATGTCTACCTGTCTGTGATCGGGGCTTGTTCCACGCACATATTTGTTAAACATGAATGTAGTGATTGCAAAAAATACTGCCCAGAATGAAGAACACTACTTAATATTTGTGAAGCTTAGCAGCAAAAAAAGAATGAAAATAATGTTTTTTTCACATTAAATTCCTGTATTGAGTAAATTTAAGGGGTTGTGCAGTGCAGTGTAAACAAGCAAAAATGTCTAGCCCTGTTCCTTTGCATAAATCTTGAAGAAGAATATAAGACACGGGGGCAACATCATTTAAAAAGACCACAAGGCCGAAGAAGTGAAATGGGGACACATTTTTTTACCTGATGGACTTAATAAAGAGGGAGCCAACCACACCATTCTTGATTAAAAGATAACTAAGAAGAAATATGGAAAGAAGCAACACAGAAGACACAAAATTAAGGACAAAGAAGCACAAACAAAGAAACAATACACAAAATTAAGGACAATAAAATTGACAAACCAATGGAACTTTTGATGTTATAAATAACATTTTAACCAATTAAAAATAATGTGAACAAATATGATAATGCACTTTGAGCCTATTTAATAAGGAAATAAACAGGCATCCTATGTAGAGACTCTTGCTGCAGCAGAGGCATTCAGAGAATCATTACGGCTCACCTGCAACCTCCAAGACTATCAGACACCCAGCCAAGATTCAATGATCACAGAGAAAGAAGAGAAAGCACAAGACCACTTGAGCCCTCCTGGGTGCTTGTGCCTCCCTTGGTTATTTTATATGGATTTGGGAAGTATATTAAAAAACTGAAATGCATTGCAAAAACTTTGTTGATTTGTTGAAACAACTTCTTACAGGTAATGTTTTCTGATGAATTAGAAGTTTTCAGATTTGTATTTAAGATACAGGAAACATGGTAATGGAGTGATTCTGAAGTAAAGTGACTGCTTTTAAATGCCAATAATAATAATGATAATCCAATATGTAAGTGCTACTGTATATCACTGTCATGCCTAGACAACATAAGTCCATAGCACCAATCATGTACTGTATTGTTGCAGTTGATGTCACACTTCCAGTGCCAAAGTAAATTTGCTGACAGAAGCAACCAGGAGGCATTTCCAGGTGGGCCTGAGGGTCGTCCCCTTTCAGTTTCCTGGATGACAATAACTGCAGTGGCTCTTTAAAATGGAATGGCGGTATCTAGGCATGCAATATTCCTGAAAACTAAGATCCAGCAATAGGTGATAATATCCTTGATAGATTTCAGGGTGGTGCAGAAGATGTCTTTGAAGTTACACACAAAGTCATACCAATAAAGCCAGAGCATCTGGCATAGCCATCACAGGTGGCTTTTAACAACCTCATGGCAGGAGCAGCAAGGCCAATTCTGCGTATGATGTCTGGAGAGTACATTCTTTTACAACTCTGTACACTTCTCAGGTATGTGAACTCTAAGGCCTGCTACTATTTCTGACCCTTGACAATGATGGAAACTGTGTTGTTTCTGATCTATAAATCCTGCAGTTTCATTTTCTGGCAGGACACTTGAAGACACAGATGGGATGCCACCAATTCAGATTTCTCCAGCAATGTATCCAACAAATCAAGGTGGGTAAAGTGGTGTTCTGACAAGGTTTTGAGACATTTTTCTGGGCAATGCACTCAGAAATCCAGACTATGGTCCTGCAAAACAATACAAGAACCTGGGTGCATCCCTGTCTGACTTCAGAGGAGGTCAGAAAACTTTGGGAGAGACAGCAGATTAGTCCTCACTTTAGAAATAGTTCCTTCATGGATGACCTTTATGAGGTTGAGATGGAATACCAGAACAAAAATTTCTTGAAGAGCTTTCTATAGAGAACCTCATAGTCTGCTGAGTCAAATGCTGCTTTCAAATCTAAATAAGAAATGTGCAATGGACAAATAACTCTCAATGTATCTGTGAGAGTAGCCTGAGAGCGGGACTAGCATTTATCGTGGAGTGGCATGCAGTAATGATTGATTGATGAGGACAATGTCTCTTTTTCAGGAGAGGCTGGGGTTTTGCAAGAAGGACATGAGCAAGCAGAACAGTGTATATGAGAAAATCTATTTGATATACTGTATGAGTGTATACATCATAATACAGGCTTGAATGCTAAAGAGATACATGGGATCTTGTCTATCATTGCTCCATTCTGATTCCTGCAGGGATGTGTATAATTGTGAATGTCTCTAGGAGTTTCTACAATAATACATGCACAGTAAAGATGTGATGTATCAGGCCGGAGAGGCTGAGAGTTTTGCCTGTGCGAGGGCTTACAGAGGTGTACAGGAACCTTGTGGTTGTGCAATCACTTCAGAGAAGTCTTTATGTGAAAGTGTAAGAAAGAAAAAACACTGTTGTGTCTTGATTACAACATTAATTATACATTTTTTATCAAATCGAAAAAGAAGTTCATGGTCCTATAATGGCTGTGCTTTCATATTTTAAATAAGCCAGGCAATTAAAACATAGAATTTAATGCTAAAAGGTCTGATACACTCTTGATGGTCTGGAATATATAGTAATATAACAAGTGAAACTGTTACGTTTCCTGTTTTGGTATACTTTAACTTAAAAAATAAGTTAATATGTGGAAGCGTTTTGACAAGAACAGGCCATTCTGATTAACAAAGCTTATTGTTATTATTCACATAAACTTCCTGAAATCTTCTTGAGTCAAGATGTGAATGGCTCTGGAGTGCTGCTTGGTTAATGTGTTTTTGCTTCTTGAGTCATCAAAATAGACAGTGAAGAAAAAAATGTGGTTAAAATTAATTTTGTTAAGCATGTATATCAATAGCTTTACCTCTTTGAAGTGGTTGCTTGTTGAAGAAGTTAATGGAAAATGCTGCAGCATATAACATTATAGAAGGAAAAGAAGCTTGAATTTTTGAAACAGCAAATGTGACCTGACAACTTGACAATGAGACATACTACAGCAGTACAGCATCCCAAATCTTCTGGAAGAAATCCATATTAGATCCCTCTGTGTACATATCTTTGCCATTGAAATTATTTACTGTAAGAAGATTCACCACAAAAATTTATGACATCAAGAAACAAGTAGCACTGCCATACTGAAGTCATTAAAAAAACAGGTCTGCATTGCACTTTTTAAAAATAAAACAGCCCACAATATGTGTCCCTTGGGTTTAATGTGGATGTTCTGATGCATAGTAGGGTGGAGCCTAGCTGGTCCAGTAAATAATACAGAATGCAATAGGAAACAGCTTGAGGTGAGCCAGAGTAACCACATGAATGAATGACAGGAAAACAATCATACCATTCTCTTGTGCTCCATAAGCCAAGGTGCAACAAGTTGTGCAGAGTCCATAAAGACTTCCTGCTGAGCCCTCCAACTTGTAATTAATATGCTCACAAGCAGAGGGTTATAAAGATCAAAATGTTACACTAGCAAAATGTAAACAAAGTGGTAAGTGAAATACTTAAAAGAACTGCCTGTGCGTGTATTATACTGGCTATTTGTTACATGTCTGCCTTCTGTCCACTAAACACATTAGACACACTTCCTCTCAACTCCAAGTCACTCTCCTCAAATCTCTAACCATAGAGGAAACTTTCAAAGTAAAGGAAACATGTGAGTAAATAAGGGATATATGTTATACATTTTTAATCTTACAATAACCCTGTGTATAAAGTATGAATAAAGTTGTATATACAGTCATATGAAAAAGTTTGGGAACCCCTCTCAGCCTGCATAATAATTTACTCTACTTTCAACAAAAAAGATAACAGTGGTATGTCTTTCATTTCCTAGGAACACCCGAGTACCGGGGTGTTTTCCAAACAAAGATTTTTAGTGAAGCAGTATTTAGTTGTCCATCCATCCATTTTCCAACCCGCTAAATCTGAACACAGGGGTCTGCTGGAGCCAGTCCCAGCCAACACAGGAACCAATCCTGGGCAGGGTGCGAACCCACCACAGGACACACTAGGGCCAATTTAGAATCTCCAATCCACCTAACCTGCATGTCTTTGGACTGTGGGAGGAAACCAGAGCGCCCGGAGGAAACCCACGCAGACACAGGGAAAACATACAAACTCCACGCAGGGAGGACCCAGGAAGCGAACTCGGGTCTCCTAACTGAGAGGCAGCAGCACTACCACTGCGCCACCGTGCTGCCCTAGTATTTAGCTGTATGAAATTAAATCAAATTTGAAAAATTGTCTGTGCAAAAATTGTAATTTTGCTGATTTGAATGCATGTAACTGCTCAATACTGATTACTTGCAACACCAAATTGGTTGGATTAGCTTGTTAAGCCTTGAACTTCATAGACAGGTGTGTCCAATCATGAGAAAAGATATTTACGGTGGTCAATTACAAGTTGTGCTTCCCTTTGACTCTCCTCTGAAGAGTGACAGCATGGGATCCTCAAAGCAACTCTCAAAAGATCTGAAAACAAAGATTGTTCAGTCTCATGGTTTAGGGGAAGACTAGAAAAAGCTATCTCAGAGGTTTAAACTGTCAGTTTCAAATGTAAGGAATGTTATCAGGAAATGGAAGGCCACAGGCACAGTTGCTTTTAAACCCATGTCTGGCAGGCCAAGAAAAATACAGGAGCAGCATATGCGCAGGATTGTGAGAATGGTTACAGACAACCCACAGATCACATCCAAAGACCTGCAAGAACATCTTGCGGCAGATGGTGTATCTGTACATCGTTCTACAGTTCAGTGCAATTTGCACAAACAACATCTGTATGGCAGGGTGATGAGAAAAAAGCCCTTTCTGCACTCACGCCACAAACAGAGTTGCTTGTGTGCAAATGGTCATTTAGACAAGTCAAAATCATTTTGGAACAAAGTGCATTGGACTGATGAGACAAAAATTGAGTTATTTGGTCATAACAAAAAGCGCTTTGCATAGTGGAAGAAGAACACCGCACTCCAAGAAAAACACCTGCTACCTACTGTCAAATTTGGTGGAGGTTCCATCATGCTGTGGGGCTGTGGGGGTAGTTCAGGGACTGGGGCCCTTGTTAAAGTTGAGGGTCGGATGAATTCAACCCAGTATCAACAAATTCTTCAGGATAATGTTCAAGCATCAGTCACAAAGTTGAGGTTATGCAGGGGTTGGATATTCCAACAAGACAATGACCCAAAACACAGTTTAAAATCTACAAAAGTATTCATGAAGAGGGAGAAGTACAATATTCTGGAATGGCCATCACAGTCCCCTGACTTGAATATCATTGAAAATCTATGGGATGATTTAAAGCGGGCTGCTCATGCTCGGCAGCTATCAAATTTAACTAAACTGGAGAGATTTTGTATGGAAGAATGGTCAAAAATACCTCCATCCAGAATCCAGACACTCATCAAAGGCTATAGGAGGCATCTAGAGGCTGTTATATTTGCAAAATATTGATGTAATATCTCTGGGGTGCCCAAATTTATGCACCTATCTATTCCATAAGCTATGTCATATATTAAAAGGAAGTTGCTACTTTGAAAGCTCAGCCAATGATAAACAAAAATCCAAAGAATTAAGAGGGGTCCCCAAACTTTTTCATATGACTGTATGAACATGGACTGATTTTTTGGCACCCTTACAGTTTTTTGAAAGTGTGATATGGTTCCTGAAAAGTGAGTAAATGAAAAGCAATTGTCCCATGTATACCTGTATGCCTTTGATATGTCATTGAGTAAAGTAAAGGAAGTGTGAAAAGAGATAAAGTGTTGCTTATTCTACAAAGATATTCTAAAATCACTTGGACACATTTGTTTGTACCCCAGAAAAGATCATGAATAACTAGATTAGACTGATTTTTCAAACTAGCTGATTTCTTTATTTATTATCACACATCTGTGCAGTCAATCATTCAGCCTATTTAAATGCAGAACAGTAGTTGTTATGTTGTGTTATTAATGTTATTTATTTTGGACAGTAGGTGGCACTGTACAAATATGATATAAATAGAACTGGGAGAGGGATGGGAGGAGAGTTCCCAGAAGGAGATTGTATGACAGAGGTCTTTCTGTAATAAAAAAGGTATTTGGAGATTTCTTTGTGTACTAATCGATACAACAGTAGTAACTCTGCTGTTTGGTATCATCATGTGTCCCACACTGAACATGGACCAGAGATGCAAAAGAGAGAGTTGTCTATGGAGATCAGAAAGAAAATTATAGACAAGCATGTTAAAAGAAAAGGTTATAAGACTATCTCAAAACAACTTTTTGTCCCTTTGACAACAGTTGCAAATATTATTAAAACTTAAGGTCCAAAGGACTGTTGCCAACCTCCCTGGACACATGTGCAAACAGAAAAGTTAACCTTAGAATGAGTAGAAGAGAGTGAGAATGGTAGACAAAAAGGCAAAGACAGCTTTCAAATCGATACAAGGTCAAGGTCCATCAGTGCACGATCGCACCATGCGTCACTTTTTGAGTGACAGTAGGCTCAATGGAAGAAGCTCTCCCACAACATGATACTGTCACCACATTGCTTCAACATAGGGATGACATTAGGCAGGAGATGAGCAAGGCCTGGGCTTCAACAGACGTAGTGCTTGAAGTTCTGCCCAAAGAGTTTTTTAATTTTTCTCACATCAGACTACAGAAATTTTCCTTGTGCTCTCAGAGTCCTTTAAACAGTCATATACCTTTTATTCAAGAGTGGCTTTCTTCTAGCCACTCTGCCATTAATGCCTGATTGATAAAGTGCTGAGATGGTCGTCCATGCTCTCTCGTCTTCTGAAGCTCCATTAGAGTGACCACTGGGTTCTTGGCCACTTCCCCGAGCAAAACTCTTCTTGCTTGGGCGACCAAATAGCCAATTCTAGGAAGAGTCCTGGGGGATCCAAACTTCTCCAAATTTCACAATTATCGCTGCCAGTGTGCTCCTGGGAACACTCAAGGATTTGGAAAGATTTTGTACTCCTGATGTATGCCTCACCACAGTTTTATTGTGAAGGTTTACAGGGTGTTCCTTGGACTTCATGGCTAGATTTTTGTCCCAACATGTTATGTGAATTTTGGGACCTTATATAGACAGGGATGTGCCTTTGTACACGATGTCCAATCAATTCAGTTTGCCACAGGGGGACTCTAATCAAGTTCTGGTCTCATCTCAAGGACAATTAAAGCAACCAGAATGTACCTGACCACAACTCGGAGTGCCAGACCAAAGGCTCTGAATGCTTACATCAATGATAGATTTCAGTTTTTGATTTGTAATACATTAGCAAAGTTTTCTGAAAACATATTTTCACTTTGTCATTATGGGTTATTGAGTGTAGACTGATGTGCAAAATTGGCAAATGTATCCATTTAAAATTAAATCTACAACACAATAATGTGTGCAGAAAGTGGAGAGGTCTGAATTCTTTCTGAATGCACAATAATTATTGTATAATATACTTTGTTCATAACTGAAAGTGTATCTTTATAAGATAAATTGATTTGAGAGAGGTATTGAGAGAAAATTCATTGTTAGGAAAATTTGTCCAGAGCTTAAGTGATGAAGAATGTTAATGTTTCATGAAGAATAGTGAGTAAGATGTGATTGTGAAAAAGACATCATCAGATGTATCTCTTCATTGGTGAAAGATGCAAGGAAAAATAGACAAGTATCATTTAGTTTTTCACTACAAAATTCAACTTAAAACTTAAGAGAATGATACTTGGGGCAAGAAGTAGCTTATTACACCTTGGAGTTTTAAGTCATGCAAACAACACAAACTGTTGTTTACTTTGCAATGGAAAAATGTATTTGGTCAAATAGGTCATACTTCATCTTGTTGTCAATAATCTACTGAGTACATGTATGGCATATGCCACAAAACTCGACAGGCTTGAATTCTTGTTTTCTAAACTGAAGTGTTCTGTTGGCATGATTTAAGTTCACTGATTACCCTTATTGAGCAAGGCAAGGCATTCAATGCCAAGGTATTTGTGTCCTAAAGTTATGAGAACCTTTCAGGATGGCAATGTGCATATCCACAGTGTACAAGCTGTGAATGAATGGCTTAAAGAACGTTGCAACAATGTAAACCATATGTCCTTGTTATTGCATTCACCAGATTTGAAGCCAACTAAGCACTTAGTAAGACAGTATTATCAATGCCAGCGTTAATTTTATTTAATTAACACAATGATGTCATATCCCTCCAAAACAGTTCTCAAAATTAAAATGGAAAGGTGCACTGAACTTTTATCCATGATGTGCTTTTTACACATTTGTCTCCCTTACTATAGATTTCAATCATATTTTGTGAGTTTTGACCTGTTTTGTTGATTTTTAATATTAACATTTTCATTTTTATATAATGTTAATGCTGTTGCTCTTATGATTTGTTTTGGTTATTATTGCTTGAACTTTGTGCTTTCATGTAGTGGTTGTGGTCGAATTTTGATGTAGCAACTGGTGCTGTTGCTATCACGTGACCCCTTCGCATGCTTCATGATGACGTCATTTACCTAAGGATATAATATGCAGCAGCATGCATCTCTCACTGTTGAGGTTTGTGGGTAAATTCCATAAAAATATTCTAATGGGATGTGTGAATGAGGTTAGTTCTTTCAGTAAAAAGAAATTGTGTTTTTGGTACTTTTGGTGGGTTTTCATTTGCTGTTTCAATTTAGTAGACTTCTGATTTTTTTGACTCAGGCTTGTTTAGACTATGACAACTCTAATGCTGGATAGTTTTTCAAACCCTACAATCAGACAAAGTGGAAAAAGCAAGAGGAGGACTGGAAGTGAGTGAATGAACAACGGTAAAAAAGTGAGCACATTGCTATTAAAACTCAAATGCGTTATCAAGTTGTTGGAATACTGACTGTGCTCATGTCACTGCCTAAAGAGATAAGTTATATCCTGAGTGATTAAATGATTCCCTCTGTATTAACATTCTATGTCTTCAATGAATCGTTCTGACTCTAGAATGCTGTTGACTTAACTTATATATTGTGGCACGAGTCCCTGTCTTGCACCCCAAAACACAAGGCTGTCTCGATATTTTAGCAAAATCGGCTTTTTTCAGCTTGAAACAGAAAAAGCACGTCTATTTATTGTAGCAGGATCTACCACTCTCCTATACACAGACACAGCAATCAGGCAGGGTAATGGCCAAGTAATACTGTTCCCTGTATTTATAATGTTCCTTGCATCACCCATCGATGACAGGCGCTTATAGCTTAGAACTGAGTGGACCAAGTGGAGGTAATTACTCGCCATGCCATGGGGTATTGGGATGCACGAAACCTACCCCTGTTATCTCTGCAGGTTAAATATGGGAAAACCTGCCTGATTCAACATCAACAATCTCGCTTTTGCTTCCAGCGGCCAGACTGACATTACTTTCAGTTCCAGTGCCCAGACTGACTTCACTTTCGGTTCTGGTCCTAGACGACATCACTTCCGGTTTCGGCTTATAAACCAAATCAGTTCAGTTTGGAACTCAATGAGAACACATTTAAACCTATTTCTATACCCTTTTGCAGCCTGGGACAATATACGGGTGGCTGCCCCAAACCTTTTTTGTGTGTTGAAACTGATTCTTTTATCTATCTATCTATCTATCTATCTATCTATCTATCTATCTATCTAT
>JANRMT010027041.1:95612738-95637641 GCA_026402145.1 Polypterus bichir lapradei
TATCTATCTATCTATCTATCTATCTATCTATCTATCTATCTATCTATCTATCTATCTATCTATCTATCTATCTCCTGGCACTTCATATTAAAGTATACTATTACCTGCTGTCCAGTGGCAATGGTTAACACGTGTCAACATATAGCTCTCAAAATGGTGGTACCTTTACGAGAAACAAAATGGCATTGTAAAAGACGGTCAATTTTAACATTGTGAAAAACTTATCAAGTTGTAAAACAAATGTGACCACAAGATACCTTGACCTATAAATCATTTAATCTAATCTAACCTCTTATATTTTGTGATTTTTCTTAAGATTTTAAGTTTTAGATTGTGGATATTATTGCAATCAATTGTTTGTTGTAATTTATTTGTTTCATTTGTTTGGTTTGGTTTCTTTGTTTAAAAATTGAAATTTGAATTATTTGTTAGGCATTTATTATTGTTTTTCTTGTTTAAAGTAACAAATTAATTTAAGTATTAAAAGTTTAGATTTGGCAAAGTTTTCATCCCTGATCATAACAGGAACACCAATACACATAACCAGTACCCAAAAACTGTTGACATAAGAAGGCCAAGAACAAAAGTATTAGGGAGAGCTCAACAGTTAATGTGAAATCAAGGAATATGGAAACAGAATGTTTAGGGTTCAACAGAAGATTATGTGATTATTGTTTGCCCTTTATTAATCAAATTCTGATTTTACACTGTATAGTAAATGCTTTCAGGAATACCCTGTAAGTAATCATCAACTCACATTGTTCTCTCGAACTGGAAAACACTGCCATCTCTAAGCCTTACTGGTTTTTACTGGTGGGTAAGTGAATTTTTTTTTTAAGCTCTCTCTGCTAATTAATGATTACTACAAATCATATTTTTATGTTTCATTGAGCTTATAGATGACTTTACAATTAGTTAAAGACAGTTCAGTCAAGACCACAATCAGTACAATATTCCAAACATTTATGTTTTAAAAAAATAAATACTCCAGAACTCTTGGATACCTAGTTTAGTTGTAAGAACAAAGGCCCCATTATGAGGTAATTCCAAATGTATATTGAAACGTCAAAAGGAAAAATAAAATGTAATAGAGAATGTGAAGCAGGAGCCTGGGCAAACCCATATTAGAATAGCACTAAAGAATTCTTGCTAAAGTCTGAAAAACCTTAGACCATTCCTTCTAAAGAAAACATAATTTTTTTCAGGTTTTAGATAATATGAGATATTACTTTCTCATTGAGCTATGAAGGTTGGATTAAGATTCTCCCAGCTAAGTAAGAAAAATTCATGGGCAAATAATGTAGTGTACGGTATCACAATAGACTTTTGTTGTATATTCTCATCCCATCTGGTGTTATTCCAAATAATGTCATTAAAGAATTGGGAGTCACTGTGAATCCATGTCTGACAAATAAGCAAATATTTTTCTTTATGATGGTCTAAATGTGGGCATTGCCCTAAACATCTGATTTAGTTAGGCATAGTTCTTGATAGCTTCTTTCACAGTTAAGACACTCTTGCTAAAAGATTTTTGTTAGGTTTAGTCAAGATGAGTATATACTATGTGCAATTTTTAACTGAATTACACCATGCTTTGCACAAGATGAATGTTTATTGTAACAGATTGAATTAAATCTGAGATTCTAATTGCAAGGTCTTATTTGCCTCATTGTGTCAGGATGTGTAGGGGTGAGCACCTTAAAATTAGCTGATAGATTACGGAAATACCTCTGATATCTACATCATTATTGGTTAGTCTATTTGTAGATTTAAGTTTAGATGTCGACTGAAGGTTAGAGAATTTGGTATGTTTCTTTTAACTATGTTCCTAACTTAAACATAAAAAGTAGGATATTGCTGAAAACTTAATTTTAAGACATAGTTGCTCAAAAGGTGCAAATGTTTTTTCATTGTAAGGTCATATTTAGATTAATTTAGGCGCTACCATTTTACTAGTAAATTGTCAGTTGTTATCGAAGAATAAAGTGCAGACCAAAGCATAAAATGAGGCATTTAAACAAGATTCTATTTCCGTGGCTGGCCAAGCAGCTGTTGCTTTGCTGTCTTCTGATTCTTTCTATAGCCTGCAAATATTGTATGAATATTAGTGTCCCAGTCATAAAACTGACATTTGTGTAATACCATGCCACCCTCTGCTTTATATCTTTGTATACTTGTCTTTTTAATACATGACCTTTTGCTTGCCGGAAGAACAAAATTACTAGTGAATATAACATTAATAAAGGGATTTGCTAATATACTGTATGTAATGGTACTTTCTAAATGTATTTATCTCAATGCTTATCATTAAGTTTACTTAGGAGGAGGATGAGGTTGGGAGCATGAGCTGATTACAGCACTTTACCACACTCACCACATGATGAACCACCCGGATAAGAACCCTAAAAACATTTTTTGGCTTTGACATGCATGCACTTTAGTAGATCACTATCCAAGTTCCCCCAAAGTAGGTAATATTACTGCTGTACTGCTAACTGTGTCGTCTTCGTTTGCCTCCACAATGCTGAGAAACCGCCAAGTGTGGGCAACTGACTCCTCTCCTTCCAGCCCAGCTGGTTGGAAACAGGCATTTCTCATTAACTGGAAAAGCACCCGAAAGAAATCTTGATAGACAGTGTCTTTATTTATTAGAATGTCAGAGGACAATATTTTTGTTTAATTTTTGTTCTCAAATAAATGTGGAAAGCCGGGTTGGCACCCCAACATTTATTTTGCCTTTCGAACCATCATTCCATCAGACAACCAGAGCATGTAACATTTTAATTGACACCCTTTTATATTCACACATACAAGTCTATATGCTGTTCAGGTTAGTCTCTGACATTTGGAAAAAAACCCTAAACAGTTATATGTAAGTGAACAAGAAATATATTTTTCTTATCGTAAGACTGTTTGTGACATTTCCAGGATGCAGCCTTTTATGGGTAAAGTGGAGTTCTTACGATTTGTAGATGGTGTGAACTCTAGGGGGCATCAGAGATCCCCACCCTTCAGATGGAACTCACACAGAAACAGTTCCAAGTTTTAAATAAAATTGTTTTATTTCATACCCATACCTTGACAGGTGATCTCATCATACCAGATAACAGATTACAATACCAAGCTCCTTTCTGTCTCTTTTCTACACCCTAGGGAGTGTTGTCCCCTGCCTCCCAAGTCTGGCTCTCTCATGCAGGATAAACAGCTTCTTTTATGCTGTATTAGTTCAGGAGCCCCAGCATTGCATTTTCAGAGCACTTCTAGGTCAGGCAGAAGCCCTCAAAAGAAAATACAGGGCTTTCTTGTGGTTCCCCTGGCAGCACCCAATAATCCCAAAAGGACTACGCATCAGGACTAAAACTTTCAATATGCCCCGTAGGTGTACATATGAGTGTTCCACTAGTAGGATGCTGCCATTGTGCATACCGAGGAAATACGTGATACCAAGAAGCAGGCATCTTTTGTCTTTTCGGCAAGGCCTTAATTCCAGGAAAGGTACTAACAGCCAATCCGAACAGGACGTGTCCATCCATATTCTTTCCTTAACATCTCCCTTCATCCTTGTTGGAATGTGAGTTCATCCGATATGGCACTATGTATTTTTTGCAATATGTTGCACTGCATTGACGAACTGTAAAGGGATGCTTCCTACCTCATGCCTATTCCTGTCATAATACACTCTGACTTGCAATGATCCTGCATTGAAAATGGGATAGATGTTTTAGTATTTTGAACAAATGCCACATATGCCATACAGTAAAGATACATGCAATGAATAACAGAATTGGCAGAAAAAAAAAATCAGTGAATATATATGAATTACTTTTTTTTCTCAATTTCTCATTTCATTTGGACCCAGTTAACAGATCAGAATCAGACTTCCTTTAAACACAGGATTTTACAACCTACAAAGTAGTGAAAGTAAATTACGAATGGATACCTACAGCATTTGGCAGAATGAAGTATTACTCTAGATGATGAAGTCCAGTAATGCTCAAAGATGACAACCATCACTTTGAAGAAACTACAGAAGTCAATTTGCTGAACAATATCAAGAACTCTCTGTAACAGTGGCCTATTTGGGAGGAGATGCAAGAAAGAATGTATTACTCAGAACAATGCCAAATTGTATGGGAGGGACCTAGCTATGATGTGGGAAAGGTTTTGTGATCAGATGAAACGAAAACAAAGCTTTTGGGCCAAAATTCAAATTGCTATGTATGGCGCTGACCCAACACTGCTCATTCATCAAAACCACCATCTCTACAGTGAAGTATGGTAGTGGTAGCATAATTGTTATAACTACATGTTTTTTTTTCAGCTCTTTTGTGGTTATATTTAATATTGTTATTATTTATGTAAGTTTCTATCTGTTTGTAATTTCATTTTTTACGTTTGGAAGTTATTTATTTATATATTTACTTATGTGATCTAACCTCCTGGGGCTTCAGGTATAAATATATCGTCAATTCCACTTGTCAACATTCTTTGGTTGGATAACAAAAAGAAATAAAGTTCTTTAGTGATAGATTATTTTTACGAAGACCAAGTGCTAAGTTGGCTATGTGTTTTTGAATCTCTTTTGCCTTTTACTTCAATTTTTGGTTTGCCCCTGAGGTCTGGTTGCCTATGCTCTCTATTTCAATGCTCCAGTTTGTGACTTTAGCCTGGCACTGTATGTGATTTTTGGTTTACATTAACATCTCTCAGTCTATTTGCCTTCTCATGAAAAGTCTGTCTTGTAACAATAATGGTGTGGGGAGGCTTTTCATCTGCAGAGACAGAGAATCTTGTTAAGACTGATGGAAATAACGGATGGAACTAGAAATACTGGAAGTGAGACTGTAACAATTATACCTAGTCTAAGACCTGATCTCAACCCCAGTGAAAATCTGTGGAATTCCTTCAGCCAACCAACCCGAATGAACTGCAGAAAATCTGCCAATAAGAATTACACAAAATGACTCCTGAGCAACGTGCACAGCTGGTTCAGATTTGTCCCAAAAGACTTTAGGCTGCTATTGCGGTAAAATTAGCCCTACTAAATATTGATGTCGGGTGTCTAAATATGTATGCAAGCAGCATTTTTCCAAAATGTATTTTTTAGAAACATACTTTTGGAAAATTATTTATGTTACTTTAAAAATACATTTTTAGAACAGGTTTTTAATGAAAATACTTATTGGGAGAAATTGTGTATGTATCTTTTGAAATCCAGAGAATTTTGATGACATTTCAAGGGGACTGCATACTTTTGCAAGGAATATATTCATATATGGGCGGCACGGTGGCGCAGTGGGTAGTGCTGCTGCCTTGCAGTTAGGAGACCTGGGTTTGCTTCCTAGGTCCTCCCTGCGTGGAGTTTGCATGTTCTTCCTGTGTCTACGTGGGTTTCCTCCGGGCACTCCGGTTTCCTCCCACAGTCCAAAGACATGCAGGTTAGGTGCATTGGTGATTCTAAATTGTCCCTAGTGTGTGCTTGGTGTAAGGGTGTGTGTGCGCGCTCTGCGGTGGGTCTGTCTGTCTGTCTAGGGTGGGCTGGCACACTCCCTGTGTTGGCTGGGATTAGCTCCAGCAGACCCCCATGAACCTGTGGTTAGGAAATAGCGGGTTGGATAATGGATGGATGAATATTCATATATATTTTGTTTATACTGTATGGTACAGTGCCCACATTAGAAAAAATATTTTAAAGTTAGTTATCAGTCCAGTAAGTGTTTCCCCAGGTTTAAAAAGAAATATTTAGAAAGACCCTTCATAAGACTGAGCATCTCTGTTATTTCTAATTGTGAACATTCTGTTGCCTTTCCAACCCAGTTTACTCCAAATAAAATAAATTAGAAACAAAAAAATCTTAAATCAAGTTAAAATTGAATTTATTATAATAATACATTGCAAGCTATTTAACCCAGCCACAGGGGATGCACAAACCAGTGTGTTTCTTTGTGCAGGTCCCAAGCCTGGATAAAAGGGGAGGGTTACGTCAGGAAGGGCATCCGGTGTAAAATTTTGCCAAATCAATATGCGGACAACAATAAGATGATCCGCTGTGGTGACCCCTAACGGGAGCAGCGAAAAGAAGAAGAAGAAGAAGACATTGCAAGCTATTTATCAAAGTAAATGTTGAAGTTCTAAAAAATTTTGAAACCATGATAAATAATCTGCAGTGAGCTAGCACCCTGCCTGGGGATTTGTTCCTACCTTGTGCCCTGTGTTGGCTGGGATTGGATCCGGCAGACCCCCGTGACACTGTGTTAGGATATAGGGGGTTGGATAATTACTGACTGACTGATTGATAAATGATAATATGAGGTCATGTTATTTTTTTAGATTAGGTTTTTATCCGCATTACCTTAAAATAAAACAATCAAAAGCACCATTTCTCTATATATTTATTTAATAAACAAGCAAAGAAAACACTTCTGTTCTTGGGAGTAAATGCCTTTCTGTGAGGTACATAAACACATGCACATAACAAACTGAATGCAACAGCTTCGATGTTGAGTGAACACATTTGGAAACCTAAAGATTCTGAACTATTTATTACACTGCTGGTGTTTTTATCGTTATTTTAATGACATTATTGCTGCACCATTTTGCAGTTTTGTTTTTTGTTTCTAATGGAGAAAGCAGTTGTAGTCTTTGATTACAGTATATCACCATGGGAATATTGTGTTTGATGACAATATCTGTTGCTGCTCATTGGTTTGGGCCAATGTCATTAAATATTATGTCAGACCCTTTACATTGATGTTATATAAGATTTTGGAGTGCTTTATATAACATCCAAACTTTGGATAGGCATAAAAATAGCAATAATTCTTAGGGACAGGATTACAGTCATTGATAGGACTCCTTGGCTAGCCTTTTTTGGCTCTGACTTTTGGTTTTCAATGTGGAATTAATGCGCAGTTTATTTTTTTATTGGCTTCAGTACCTTTGCAAAGTTTACTGACGCCACTCTTAATTTCCCCCTTAAGTAAGCTCATTTACAGCTTCCAATCTGTCCATTTGAATAAGCCTGTTCCCAACTTGGCTACAGAAACAGGAGCTTCTGCCCAAAGCATAGTGAACACCTGAACGCTCATATGTTACAACATAACAGCATATATACTGTACATTGAATGTTTTTCTGTATTTGTCTACTGGAATTTTTATATTTCTGAGTCTGGTGTTTGTGTAGTGAACATTTGCATGTCCGGGTTATATTAAAATAAAACAGCTTGGACAAAACAATTGCATGCATAATCAAGATTAATTAGTATTCAGTATGTTTTCTCAAGATGGACTTCTGCAATATGGGCTGTATTTGCTAGTATTTTACTTACATCCTTGGGCACATTATTTTGTCATCTGTTGGGAGCATATTAATAATTCTGAGATCATGTACTCCGTAGGGATGAATCTGTTTTATATTAAACAAGTAATGTGCATTTATGTTGCATTTCCACCTTGACAGACATTTGGATATATAATAAAATAATTTTATAGTCAAGCTCAATGTCAAATTGAATAAGTCCAAATAGCTGATGTGTGGCAATAAAGCGTCATTTGTTGTGGTGTGTTATTGTTAGCATATATACACTCACCTACTCAACTGCTTGTTAACACAAATGTCTAATCAGCCAATCACATGGCAGCAACTCAATGCATTTAAGCATGTAGACATTGTCAAGACGACCTGCTGAAGTTCAAACTGAGCATCAAAATGGGTAAGAAAGGTGATTTATGTGAATTTGAACATAGCATGGTTTAGTCGTGCCAGATTGGCTGGACTGATTTATTTAGAAAATGCTGATCTACTGGGATTTTCACGAACAACTATCTCTAGGTTTTTACAGAAAATGGTCCATAAAAGGAAAAATATGAGTGAGCGGCAGTTCTCTGGGTGAAAATGTCTTGTTAATGCCAAAGGTCAGAGGAGAATGGCCAGACTGGTTTGAGGTGATAGAAAGACAACAGTAAGTCAAATAACCACTCGTTACAATCGAGGTTTGTAGAACAACAACAACAACATTTATTTATATAGCACATTTTCATACAAACAATGTAGCTAAAAGTGCTTTACATGATGAAGAAAGAGAAAAAAGACAGAATAAATAATTAAAATTAGGGAACAGAAGAGCATCTCTGAATGCACAACACATTGAACATTGAGAAAGAACAGCAGAAGATTGAAAAAGTGTTACCTGGTCTGATAAATCTTAATTTCTGCTACAACATGGTATCGCCAGAATTTGTTGTCAACAACATGAAAGCATGGATCACTCTGCCTTTTATCAATGGTTCAGGCTGGCAGTGGTGGTGTAATGGTGTGGAGGATATTTTCTTGGCACACTTTGGGCCCCTAAGTACCAATTGAGCATTGTTTAAATGCCACGACCTACCTTAGTATAGTTGCTGACCGTGTCCATCCCTTTATGAATGCAGAGTACCCATCTTCTGATGGCTACTTCCAGCAGGATAACATGCCCTGTCACAAAGCTCAGATCATCTCAAACTGGTTTCTTGAACATGACAATGAGTTCACTGTACTTGAATAGCTTCCACAGTTACACAGATCTCAATTTAGTAGTGCACCTTTGGGATGTGGTGAATTTAATGCATCATGGATGTGCAGATTTAATGCATCATGGATGTGCAGCCTAAAAATCTGCAGCAACTGCATGAGGTTATCATGTCAATATGGACCAGAATCCCTGAGGAATGTTTCCAGCACCTTGCTGAATCTATGCCATAAAGAATTACAGCAGTTCAGAAGGCAAAAAGGGGTCCAACCCTGTACTAGCAAGGTGTACCTAATAAAGTGTCTAGTGACTGTATATATATCCCAGGTTTTTATTTTGGAACAATACCTTAATAGGCTTGTTTAGTCAGTCCAGCACAGTATAATATAATGAGTGCTCTTTCCGTCTCCTTCCATTCCTCCTTGGCAGCTAAACTTAAAAGAAGTGGTGAGGCAGCCTTTTGCTGTTATGCACCTAAAATCTGGAATAGTTTACCGATAGAAATTCGCCAGGCTAATACAGTGGAGCACTTTAAAAAACTGATAAAAACACATTACTTTAACATGGGTTTCTCGTAGCTTCATTTTAGTTTAATCCTGATACTCTGTATTTGCATTTAATTATCATTCTCATTCATGGTTGCTCCGAAATCCGTACTAATCCCTACTTACTCTGCTGTTCTTTCTCCGGTGTTCTGTGGTGGTGATCCGCGCCACCACCACCCGATCAAAGCACCATGATGTCCCTACATTGATTGATTAAATGCCAGAAGTCCACATGACCGTCATCATCAAGTTCTTCCATGTGAACCCTAAATACCATGAGGACTGATTGAGGTCATTTATGTTAGGTAGAATGCCTAGAGGGGGATGGGTGGTCTCATGGCCTTGGAACCCCTGCAGATTTTTTTTTCTTTTTTTTTGTTATTTCTGTCCTCCCTGGCCATTGGACCTTACTTTTATTCAATGTTAATTAGTATTGCCTAATTTTATTTCTTATATATTGTGTCTTTTTTTCTCTTTCTTCATCCTGTAAAGCACTTTGAGCTACATCATTTGTATGAAAATGTGCTATATAAATAATTGTTGCTGGATGTGACTTTTCAGGTGCTTCTGGATACGTTAACAACAGAAGCAGAAAATCATGTGTACAGAATTCCATTGGGAATATTGGGAACACTGAAAGGGATAGAGGAATAAAGAGAGAAGCAAAAAAAGGATGCAGCTATTGGTGATAAAAAGAAGATGAAGGTAAACTTTACTGAAAGACATACATTATCTGAGATAGCCATGTTGAAGATATAAAGAAATGGATGGACATCTATTGGAAAAGACACCAGGACTTCCATGTAATGCTCAGTTTGTTCTTTGTTAGATCCAACTGGTGTGTTGAACTTGTTTTCTTCTTTTTCTACTTCCTGGTGCTGATTTGCTGGTGTTAAATCAACCAATTTAGACTATTATCTTATGAAAATACAATAGAACAGGACTGTTGCACTCCAATTCATGAGACTGGTTTTAACTGTTCCATTTTCTCTTCTGATGTTTTTCATAATGTTAGTGTTTGTATACTTTCCATATGTGAGAAAATTAAGACATGGTACAAAAGGGTGTGCGTTAATGGAGAATGGGTTCACCATTAGTGCACAATATTATTTTGTTGTAATTGAATATAGGTATGTATTGTTGATAGAATATGTGAGAAAAACACAGTATTTTGCTATTTTGACTTTGCTCTCTCCGTAGGTTTTTCTTGGACTGGGGTGGGATGACTGAGAACAGGGGTAACTTACGAGTCTTTCTAAATGTCATCCTTCTCTCTCATGGGTGAAGTATGACCACGCTACCTTTAATAGGTTGATTAGGTAGGTAAGTAAGCTAGTCATGTCATATAAATAGACAGCAAAACCCATTTTATGAAGGCACAAATGGGCAATAATTCTCTCTCATTACTCTGGGTTCAGGGAGTGCCATGAAAGTACCCCCTCTTGTTTTCACATTGTATAGCTCAGGCAAACAGGATGAGGGTATGGTCTGAATCATGAAAGAATTCTTCTTAGAGGAAATACAGTTTGCAAAGCAGCAATAACAGTTCAAAATATTAAATGCAAAATAAAGTAATTCAGTAGACTACAGTAGGATACAAAAATAGAGGAAATACATGAATCCCTATTTCCAATTCCATGTGGAGCAAGATCTGACTCATGGATGGCTTTGATGAGCTCAACTAAGAGAATGACTGCACATAAAAATGGACTGCGCATAAGGAAGTTTAAACCAGCAACAAATTGCTAATGATATTTGTGCAAATCTTTCAGATATAATTAAAAACTGTTACATACTTTACTAGATGTGAACTACAGAAGCCTGAGAATCTGCATACAAACATAAAAAAAGTTTCCTCTAATGTAATTTCTATAATAAAATACAGTTTACCAGCACCAGAGAGATGTTGGTTTCTAACACTAGTAAGAATAACAGAAACAATGAAGTAATCACTGAAAACATACCCATTACTACAGATAGAAAAATAGATTGTAAAAAAACTCAATAAAATGATCAAAGAAAATATCTGTCCCAAGTGGCCACTGCCTATTAAAAAAAGGAAAGACAAAGAATTGCAAAATATCTTGAAATTCAGTGTGAAATAATCCAGATGTGGAACAAGAGTGAGGATCTTATTAGTATCACCAATGAACAATTCAAGCCCTCACGGTATACTCAGGGGTCTCGAAGAAAAGCAGTACAAATGAAATGTCATTATTTACAAATGAGGATTACATTTGTCATGGTACACCACAAAAAAGCCCATATGGATACATGAATTATTACAGATTCCAATGTTATGTGAGCTGAGGGCAAAGGTAAAACACAAGGCTGGTGCCTGGCTGCATGCCTGAAACTGCTTTACTTGAAGTTGACAGTTTTTTTTATTGATCACCATTTCTTAGATCTTAAGGTTTAAGTACAAGGACAAATAATCAACTCTACTCATAAGTCATTACCATCATTATCATCTCTCTCAAACACATTTCATTCATAATCAATTCATAATCCAGAACCTACCCCAAAAGCACTTGGCACAGGATGGGAAACAGCCCTGGACAGAGTGCCATTCCATTGCCCACTCAAAAACACGGTAAGGAATTGTCATGCTAAAAGGAAAATCGGTGAACCCAAAGATAACCCACTCAGACATGGGAAGAATATTTGAATTCCACATAAATATTTTTTTATATTTTTTTTTTTTGTTAAACTAGAGTTGACTGTAGTGTACATGTTACCCAATGATTTATTAACGAATAACAGAACATTAGAATAATTTTAATGAGAACAGGCTATTCATCCCAACTGACTCGCCAAACCTATTCACCTAAATGCTCCAAAATATTCACAGAGATTTGAAGGTCCTTAAATTCCTACTATCTTCAACACTATTTGGTAATTTATTCCATGTGTTTATGGTTCCTGATGTCAACAAATAATTCTTCATATTTGTTTTAGAAGTGTATAAGTTTTCAGTGGTGTCCTCCTGTTATCTTGAAGAATTCAAAATAACTGCAGGGATCCACTGTAATAATTCCCTTCAAAATTTTAAATGCTTCCATAACCCCATCTCCTAATCTCCCTTTAAACTAAACTCTCTAATCTTAATAGCTCATACCTCTCAGTCCTGGAATCAGCCTAGTTTTGTCTTGTACTCTACATATTGTGCTGAAACCTAACATTCTGTTAGCCTTCTTGATGGCTTCTGTATGCTGTCTGAAAGTTAATAGTGACAAGTCCACTATACCTTCAATGTTCTTCTTATAAAGTCTACTTTCAAGTTTCATACCTATTGTGCATTCAAATGTAATATTTTTGTTAGTGAGTTATGACTTTTTTTAATTAATGTGAAGCTTGGCAGAAACGTTGTATCTCAAGGAAAGGAAAAATTTAAGAACACCCTGTCAACATTCAGTTGCTCCTAAAATCCCCACTAACCCCTGTAACTAGCAGGGGACTCCACCAAATCCCAAACCCCAGAAACAATCATACTGAACACAGTCACAGGTTCAAATACAGTCCTTTTAATAAAGCACAGTACCTTTAAAAACAGGCTAGCACAGCCAAAGTACTACAACCACAGATAATTAACAATTCTTTTTTTCTCCTTCCACTCCCCTGAAGAACTTCTTTCTTTGCCTCCTGATGTTGACTCCCCGAGGTAGGCGAGGTGTCTTCTTTTATATTGGACGCAGGAGTACCTCCAGTTCCAAAACACTGCCTGACAGAACAGTCAAACAGAAGTTCCTCAAAGTAGGGGTAGCTCCCTCTGGTAGCACCCAAGGAATCCAACATGGCTATCCCACAAGACTGTAATTCTTAGTTTGCCCTGTTGGTATCCATGCATTTATCGTAGCCCAGAGAGGCTGCCACCTATTATTTTGAGGAAAAAAGTGTCCATACGTGTTGCCTCTCCCTTCCCTCCATTATACTGCCCTCCCAACCATGTCAAGAACCTTGAACCATTCTGCCCCGGATGTTAGCCCATGATTGGTGTTAATGATACCATAGGTATAAGTTGTGATAAAAACTGTTACAGACAGGGATTTTTGTTTCTCTCTTACTTGTAGTTATTCTGTTTTTTGTTGTTTTTGCTAATTATGAGATACTGTATCACATATTTTATGTTATTTCTATCAGTTTCACTTTGATGTTTGTGTTTTATCACTTTAAACATGCTTCTATGTCATGTACTTTGTGGGTTGAGCCCCAGGAGGTGGGTCCTCCTTCTGGCTATATATTCTCACTCAGAAGCAAGACTAAGCAGTACTTAATTGAGTATTGTAAAAAGTTTATCATAAGTATTGCAGCTTTCTTTGGATTTCTTGATTATTGCAATTATATTGTTTCTGGGTTCTGCTCTTTAGATTGAGTATTAGGACTTTCCTTGCCTTTTAGGCAAATCCTTTTGCTCTGTTACGGTTTCCCGTTTTTTACTGATAAACTCTTCATTTATAAAGATTACAGTTTTTTGTGAGATTTGAGATGTCATTACATTTTTTTTTAAAAAGTCAGCTTCCAATTTATACACCCTTCTATGCCGGGGCCTGGGTGAGCCTTTTCTGGGCAGACCAATAAAGCTCCTTGCCGGCTTTGTGGTTTATTTTGGTGGTGTCACACCTTTTTTTTAGCAATTTTTATGACTTCAAATTACAATAGTAATGACAATGGAAAAAGAATTCCTTAAAACAAGAACTAAAGGTAAGAAATTTTTCAGCAGTTTTAATTAGAAACGAAAATGTTGTTTAATTGAGACTAATTATGGAGTTTCCTCTTCTTGAACTTCCCCTGTAAAATGAACATGAAAAATCATATTTGTTTAAATGGTTGACAAAAGTCTGAACAAATCAACAAAGAGTAAATAACTTGATCTGAAGAAACTGATCATTATTCTAGCAAATGTACACATCCGGAGGTTATTCTTCAAATGTTCAGCTACAATTTTCTGGCTCTTAATTAAGAAGAACATATTGTGAAAAAAACATAATAGCTGAGTTACACACCTCATTTAACATAAAACCAGCAGAATTACTCAGAAATGGAAATGAAGCCAGTGTTTCAACAGTCTGCCTTTTCTAAGGCTATTCAGCAGGTGTACTCGGATTGCTAATTATGGAAATTAAGGCTGGCCAAAGTTAAGACACACATGCTTTTTATTATCAGGATTTGTTTGTTTTTCTAAGATGTTTTTAAGAAACAAGTGTTTAATTTTTTATGAAACTGTAACCTTTACAAAACTATGTTTTCATATTTACAAATAAAAAAATCTTAACTTACATTTAGTTCATGTTAATTTTAAAATGTTTTACATGTTTAAAAGTTTTTATTTAAATATGTGCTTTAAATGGTAGAATCATTTTAAAAAGTGGCTTTATTTCAGAATACTGGAAGGCAAGATTTACTGCAAAACTGTTCTTAATCACTTCAGATTTAATCAGGCAAAACAAATCAACATGTGCATGCAGACTGTACAAAATGTTAATTACTTACCTTAGGGTTGAGGTTAGCCTCTAAAATGATAGTAAAAGTTAGCATATGCACTTCATTGCTTATTTCTTATTTCCTTCACTTCTTACATAACTGTTTTTGAGGGGTAAACAGGAAAGTTTCCATTACAGTCACCAGACATGAAGGATGTATGCCATCTCACATGAGGTATAAAATGTTTGTTTCTCGCTTTACTCTAGTTACTTTATTAATGAAATCCCTAATAAAATGAATACAAGAATATAACTGCTTTTTGTGGAAAGTTTTAGACATATAGTGAATGACCTACTAGATACAGTACTGCTGTTGTGATTGACACAAACAATGTCAAAAAAAGTGGTGTGGGACCTCCAAAATGGTCACAAATGAAGGCCAGAATCTCCAATGGTCTGCCCAGAAGGGATCGGGCTTTTTCAGTTGCAGCTCCAAAACTCTGGAACAATTTGCCATTGCGCGTTAGGCAGGCTCCTTCACTTGCTGTCTTTAAATCCTGTTTAAAAACACACTTTTACTCCCTGGCCTTTAACCCAGTATGATATGTTGACTATCTGCATACTTTTTATTATGCATTTCTTCAGCTCTTATGTGTTTATATTTCTTTTACCCTTTGGTTATTGTATGTCTGATATGTTGGTTTTTATTGTACAGCATGTTGGTCAGCCTTGATGTTGTTTTTAAAGTGCTTTATAAATAAATAAATAAATCAAGACACACAAGGGCAAAAATATGTTTCCAAATCAATGTTAGAAAAAAGATATTCTTAAATTTCCAAATTATATCAAGTAGGCCTAACTAGAGAAGAGATAATCACAAACTCTTGCCTTGTAGACAATAAAGGGCAAACAAAAAAATCTTTGTAGTAAATGTTTTATTTTTCAAAAATACTCTGTAACAAAAGAAAGATGCAAAAGGAGCGGCCTTAAAAAAGGCAATCCAGTCACACACAGAGTCCCAATACACAATCCAAAAAGCGAGTTCAAAAAACAGAGCAAGAAAGTCAAAAAGTCCAGTAGAAACAAGCGAAAAAAGCAAAAGAGAAACATTCACCAACCACCAAGTGCATACAAATGTATTGCCGATTGACTACAATTCCCATGAGCCTTAATGGGGTTGGTAACACTCCCTCAATGGAGATTGACAGGTGATCCCAACTCTTGGGGATCCACCTACAAAACACATGGGAAGTGGCATAACAAGCATACACACAAAGGAACCAAACAACAAAACTGAAGAAAAAAAGAAATAAAAAACATAAAATATCAAGAAAGACAAAGTCTCTTAGCCACTAATGCAGAAGCGATGCGAGCACGTCAGCAAATCAAATCCTCCTAGGAGAGAGACACCCAGAGTAGTTCCTTTCAATTACCTGACATCTCTACATTTCAGTTTATTTTCTGATGATTTCAATAGTTTCTAGGACCCTGGGCTTATGCAGCTAGTACTTAAGTAATTAAAAATGAATGCAAAAAAAATATAAAAAAGGAATTTAAACTTAAAAATAACAACTGCAGTACACTTCCAGCATGTTGGCACAATGATAATACTGCTACCTTGAACAAGGAGACTGCGGTTCATATCCTGAGTGCTCCATGCATGGAGTTTGCATGTTCTCCCAGTGTCCGTGTGGATTCCTCTGGGTGTTCTGGCTTAAAGACATGCTATATGGATTGGAGATTCAAAATTGGCTCTACAATATTAAAAATAAAAGGTCGCAGACTGATTCTTCAGAGCGATGCTATTCAGAAACGATTGTGAGCTTCCAAAAGACCCATCCACATGAAGGGTCTTTAGATAAGCAACACAGTAAACAACCATAAGTGAAACACTAATCAAAAATGATTTTAAAAGGACTCTTGCTGTATACAACAACATAGGCCAAGTCCAGGTCTTCTTAATCTGTTAGCGTTCCGCAAGGTAACCTACAATAAATTAAAAATTTCATGATTTTTTTTTATAACATATTAGGATTTTTTTTTAAAGCACAAAGAACCACCTTCATATGCAAAAAAACTTTTCCCAGAATGAAACGGTTCTTTTTCAAGCAACAGTTCTACCAGGAACCACACAACCCAGTAAAGAACCATAAAGTGCCATTAAAGAACCATTATTTTAAACAATGTACAGTGTGTGTGTTCACTGGGGCGTGGTACTACCATGCACCAGATGCTTCCTGGGATCAGCTACAGCTTTCTCATAACCCTGCTCTGGATATGCATGTTTAGAAAATGGATGGATGGGGCTGTAAGTACTTTGTAAAATAAACTAACATACTCAAACCTGCAGAATCCAGTATAGGGTTGTTGGGAGTCTGTGTTTTTTCGCAGTAGTTCACAGAAAACACCATCAAAAACTCTGGCTATAATGAGGCTGTAAATTATTTAAGACTTTAACAACGCCCTGTGGTGGGCTGCCGCCCTGCCCGGGGTTTGTTTCCTGCCTTGAGCCCTGTGTTGGCTGGGATTGGCTCCAGCAGACCCCCATGACCCTGTAGTTAGGATATAGCAGGTTGGATAATGGATGGATGGATGCACTTTAACAAACAAAGGAAGAAATTCAAAAGGAAACAATTCTAAATTTTAAAATACAAAAACAAGTCTTAAAATATGAAAAAGGAAACATAAAAAATGAAGAACAGTACAAAACAAAAACTCAAGAAGGTCAAAGGAAAAGGTCATAATCCCAAAACATAAAAAGAATCAAAAGGAATACTAAATTCCAAAAATTCAAAAAAAGAAAGCAAAAACTACTAATAAGAATCTAACAAAATTCAAATGCAAAATCCTAAACATTTCTAAAGAAAATGGTCAGAGATCACAAAATGCAAAAAGAAAAAATCTTTTAAATGCTAAAAAAAGGCTAGCAGTTCCACTAGGCCATAGCACAGGCAAAACCTACCTGCATTTGTAAACCCAAATATCCATTCTACAAAAAGACTTGGCAGAAACGAATCAGGGGATGAACAAAGTAAAATAAAAATACAAAAAATGAAAACTGGATAATCAAAATATACAAGGAAAAAATCCAAAAGCAAAACCCTAAACTGAACTCAAATGTAGTACCCACACACCTTTTGCCAAGAGTTACTGGGCAAAGTCCAGTGCAATGCTCTTCAGATCCATTTTGTGACAGACACTCTGCAAAATAGCTTTGCCTGTGAAAAACAAAATGGCAACAAAAAAGATATTAAAATATTTTAATTACATTAAATAGATTCTTCATTCAAAAACATTATCACCAATACTTCTGGCATTCTTCAAAACCAATAATGAGATGAAAAGGACCAGAAAACATAACATTAACATTGCAAAATGTATCACAAAGAACTCTATTTATAACATAAAACAAAAAAACAAATAGCAGAATGGAGAAGACAAACGCAACATTGAGACAACATAGTGGCTGTAAGAACCTTAAAGAGTCCCCAGTTGTTAAGTAAGGCTAATGAGTGCACCGGTTGGTCTGTAATCTAATTATCAGTCCTCAACCACCTCCACCAAACACACTGACATTTAACGTAATTAACAGAAGACAAAAGGGACATAACTAAAATAACAAAATAAACTAAAAATGTTGCTTAACAATAATGAAACAATTAGCAGATATTATTTAAGACACAGAGAAGCAAATTCTGTATATTTTTGCAATCACCACCTTAATGCGATTTTAGAGGTTATCTATATTTAAGGTGAGGTCATGTAGGATTAAACTTACTAAAATGAATACAACTTATATACCTGAGTTAATGAAATCAAACTACAGTATATTCTTATAGAGAAGAGCAGTTGCACAATATAATTCTGTGAAATTAGTGGAGTGAGCATGCTTTATCAAAAGTAAAAAGAGAAATGTGTTTCCTGTTCTAAAAATATAGAAAAGAAGAATAGAAACACAATGATGTGGCCACGTGGCTTTCATCATCTCATGATGCACTGGCAAATGCTACACATCTGATATGTTGTGTATCAGATATACCTTCTATACTATCTTTCAGCGCAGGAATAACCTTTAACTTCTGTTTTTAAATTATAATTATATTTTATGGTTAGCCTCCTGGGTTTAGCAGTGGTTAGAGCTCCCATCTTCATGAATCCTGTGTCCTGGGTTTGTTGTTGGTATAGAATCTGCACGTTCTCCTCATGGCATTTTCTCTGGGGAATCCAGTTTTTCTCTTACATCCCCAAAGATATGCATATGAGACTGTTGAACGATTTCAAATTGGTTTCATATGGGTGCGTATTAATGGGTCCTCTGATACACTGGCACTCTGGCTCCCATGATTTTTAATGTTAGTGAGTATCTTTTACTTATTAGAGATGAAACGTTGTGATAATGAATCTACACCTTTATATAAGATGCATGTCTTTGTTAAACTTGATTATTTTTCATTAATTCATAATATTTTCTCCATAGAGGCTTTTAATACAAGTTACCTACTCAGCCTTTCTCATTGTCTTACTTTCTGACAGACTCTTCATATAGAAGTTGCTTTGTTGAAGGCTCAAATGTTTTCTATAAAGACTATATAAAATAGCCTTATCACTTTGTGTTTTTCACATTTGAACTGTAAAATTACATTATGGTAATTGGTTTCTTGTCTTTTATTTTCTTTGCACTCTGGGGTCTATATTGATGGTTCCAGATTGTCAAAATTATTCCTGTAATTATGTTATTCACAAATTCAATCATCAATTACCATATAAACTATTTTCAATATTATCTAAAGCTGTTTAATCGCTCTACTGTTACTAATTATATTGTCATATTTCTGTTGTGACCACCAGGGAACATTGGAGCACCCCAAAGTCCTGACACAATGGCACAGACACAAGTTCCAGTGAAAACAAAGAGGTCTTACACACACACGTTTCCAAGACTCACAAACTTAAATCAAACTTGCAACAGTCCTTTCGCTTTTTATCCTGGGTCCACTGCTCTTTTCAATCTACATGCTTCCGTTAGGTCAGATTATCTCGGGGCACAACATGAGCTACCACAGCTATGCTGATGACACACAGCTGTATTTATCAATTGCACCCGATGACCCAGACACTGTTATTTCACTAACACAATGTCTTACTTGTGTTTCTAATTGGATGAATAGTAATTTTCTCAAGCTAAATAAAGAGAAAACAGAAATTTTAGTGATAGGCAATAATGGAGACAATGAGACTATTAGAAATAAACTTGATGCATTAGGATTAAAAGTCAAGATGGAGGTAAAGAACTTAGGGGTAACTGTTGACTGTAACCTGAATTTTAAATCGCATATTAATCAGACAACTAGGACAGCATTCTTTCACTTAAGAAACAAGCAAAAGTTAGACCTCTTATATCATTGAAAGACGCTGAGAAATTAGTTCACACTTTTGTTTTCAGTCATCTAGATTACTGTAACGCACTCCTCTCAGGACTACCCAAAAAAGACATCGTTTGCAACTAATGCAGAATGCAGCTGCTAGAATCCTAACTAGGAAAAGAAAATCTGAGCACATTTCTCCAGTTTTGATGTCACTACACTGGTTACCTGTGTCATTCAGAATTGACTTTAAAATACTGCTTATGGTTTACAAAGCCTTAAATAATCTCGCTCCATCTTATATACCGGAATGTCTGACACCCTTATATTCCAAATCGTAACCTTAGATCCTCAAATGAGTGTCTGCTTAGAATTCCAAGAGCAAAACTTAAAAAGTGGTGAGGCAGTCTTCTGCTGTTACGCACCTAAAATCTGGAATAGCTTACCAATAGGAATTCGCCAGGCTGATACGGTGGAGAACTTTAAAAAACTGCTGAAAACACATTACTTTAACATGGCTTTCTGATAACTTAATCTTCATTTAATTCTGATACTCTGTATATTCAGTTCAGTATAATAACTATTCATGGTGGCTCTAAAATCCGTACTGACCCCTACTCTCTCTTCTGTTTCTTTTCCTGGGTTTCTGTGGTGGCGATCTGCGCCACCACCACCAAATCAAACCACCGTGATGTTCCTACATTGATGGATTCAAAGCCAGTAGTCTACATGACCATCATCATCAATTCCTTCCAAGAGAACCCTAAATACAAAGAGGACTGTTTCATTTATGTTAGGTAGAATGACCAAAGGGGGCTGGGTGGTCTCATCGCCTGGAACCCCTGCAGATTTTAATTTTTCTCTCCAGCCGTCTAGAGTTTTTTTTTTTTTTGTTTTTTCTGTCCTTCCTGGCCATTGGACCTTACTCTTATTCGATGTTAATTAGTGTTGTCTTATTCTAATTCTTACTTTGTCTTTTATTTCTCTTTTTTCATCATGTAAAGCACTTTGAGCTACATTATTTGTATGAAAATGTGCTATATAAATAAATGTTGTTGTTGTTGTTGTCTCTCCTTTGCTCCTCCAAGTGAGCTTTGTCTTCCTCCTCTTGACTCTGGCCCCGAGCACTGAAGCAGGCTGCTCCATTTATATAAAACCTGGGAGCAATTCCGGTGCCCGAGACTGTGGTTTGGGAATACTTCTGGGTTCGCCTGAAGCTCCACAAAGTAGGGCTCTCTAGTCCCTTCAGTGCCCCTTGGCAGCACCCACAGAACCCAAGATGCCTGACCCAAAGAACTACAGCTCCCATTATGCCCTGTGGGTATCCGTAGTGATAATGTAACCCAGGGGGGCTGCCATCTAGCGTGTCAGGGGAGACAATGATTCCAATACATTGTTTTACCCTGTCCTTCTGTCACACTGGCCTCCCGGCCTGGTAAGGATCTTAGTTCATCTCTGACTGGGAAGCAAGTCTCAGCATGGCAATGTTCACACTGTCTATGTTGTTTTTCCTCATTATCTGAATATGAAAACTATAATTACACTAGTCTGTCCTTGGTACATGACTATAGATGACCCAGATTAGAGAAGAGGATGCCTGCTGCAGACATCTCAGGCATCACAGCATGCAAGGGACTGCTTTGATAATTCATTATTTAGTTAAAATACACACTTTTTGGCTAAGTATACATTGTAAATTGTCTGGTTGAATTTCTGTGTGAGTGTAACATTTATTGGGCTGGTGTTTGAAATTGAAATTTTGATACATTATACAGTATGTGCTCTGGTTTCAGATATTAATAGCAATGTAAAACATACTGTATTTTAGCTTACTTCTTTTTTTTACTCTGTCATCTTTCATAATGTCATCTGTAAGCCTCAGTGCTTTAATTTAAAGGTAATATTTGTTAGGAATGCATTGATGATTCTTCCTTACATGTAAGCAGGTTTAATATGTATTTTTTTTTTTATTATATTTGTATTTTTTTTATTAGTTTAAAGGTATCCCCTCATCACTATTTTGTATAGTTAGTTTTAATGGGCACTGTCATTTTGGAGCTTTGGATTCATATTGGTTGCACAATAAAAGATACTGTAGCTGCACACATTAAACACATTACTATAAGGAATACAAGTTATGACTGGGTGAAAGACTAGTGCTTGAGCAAACACATTTTGAAGGAAAAAGATTTTGTTTTAGTCTTGGTTCAGTGTGATCTTCAATTTTTGAACTTTCAACTTGAAAAGACCTGAAAAGAATTTAAAGAAAAACCCCTTGATCTCTGTCATTCATTATTACAAACCAGTAAAGGCGGACTGCACAATAATATGCAGTGAATACAACTAACTTATAGTTTTCATACTCTTTGTATGTTTAGCATTAGTTTGCTCAGAGGCTGATGTGCTTGCTGCTTCCTGAGCAGCTCTTCTTTTCTCCACCCTAGCAGCCCACTTCTTCTCTTCTTCTGTCGGCATCTTTTCACATTAAAACTGATTAAGTCAGTGTTTGTGTTGCAATTACTTAGTACATTTTCCTTAATTTTTCACTTAAGCTGGCACTTAAGTCTTCAATCTGCCTCAAGAATGATTTAAGATATGAAGAGGTAGAGGAAGTGACAGCGAAGGTGGTAGGAATGAGAACGGCACCCGTACACAAGTGCCTCCCAGCTGCCCACTGCCAAGAGTTGATTTTACAATAAACTAAAATAAAAATAAAAATCATCACCCCAAAAACGGACAGTAGAGGTCACGTAGTATATGTGTACCAAATTTCAGGTCAATAGGTTTGCGAGCTACAGGTGATTTAAAATCCTGGCCAGACAAATGAACAGCCACGGTAGCGTATTATATAAGAAGATGGTTCAAAAGGCTACTCGTTTATCCTATTTGATCATGACAACAGTCAAATCTAAAGGAATAAAATCAGGCTCCTATATATGGTTTCTTTCTCTTAATACACCAGTGCACTATAACTTTTCTATTTTTTCAGCTCAAGTATTTTCCCATATTTTGTTGCTTATATTACAGTAGTCATTCCAAAATATAAAGTAATGAAATTATATCCGCTTGGTTAGCCATTGAAAGGAAATCCTGCTCAAACTCATTTCTAAATGTCTTGATATGTGATCCTGCTATTCTGAAGACTCTCCAGTTTACCAGAAAAAATGATGTAGGACACTCGTTAAGGCTCATATGTTACTTTCATTTGCTCCTTTGAAAATATCTATCATTTATTTTTATCACCTTTAAAGTGTTTTCACCTCAGAAAATGTAATATTATTATTACCATATTTATTTATAGATCGCACTTTGACTTAGAGGGCAGCACGATGGCACAGTGGTAGTGCTGCTACCTCTAACTAAGGAGACCAGGGTTTGCATCCCAAGTCCTCAGTGCATGAAGTTTGCATATTCTCCCCATTTCTATGTGAGTTTCCTCCTGGTGTCCTGCCAGTGTCTAAACCCATGCAGGTTAGATGAATTGGTGATGTTAGATTTGTCCTAGGGTATGTTTGGTGTGTGTGTGTTCATCCTGTCCAGGGTGTGTTTCTGAATTGCACCCCATGATGTCTGGGATAGGCTCTGGCACCCTGCAACCCTGGTCTGGATTGAGCAGATAAGAAACTGACATGACTTTTTTTGTGTACAATATATAGAATTTTACACTTAATGTAAAACTCCCATTTTCATCTAATATTACTTATTTACATTAAACCATGATGATGTATGGCTACAAACATCTTTAGTGTTTTCATTTTTTTCAATTATTTTAACACATAACACATACTATTTAGTTGATTTGTTTCCTTTTCAACATTAGTATACACATATTGTATTATATGTTCATGTCAACTTTGATTTTCTGTAGTTTCTGTACTTCCTATTATCTAATTTAATATTTTAAGTCATTAATCATGTCTGCCACTCTGTTCCCTCATGTAAGCGCTCCTCTATTAACTTATTCAGATTCTTTTTGTTCCAGTACATCAGAGAACATTTAGAACTTGTATTTTCTGGTCACAAGTCCAATGACACTTCTAATTAAAATTTTGACTTCTTCCAATCTTTGAGGTGAAAGTTGAACTTTGTTGTCTCTTTAATCTCACTTGGATTTCTCGTAGAACTCATACTTGTCATGTCGTACAGCCTGTAAATGTATAGTTTCTCTCTAGTGGATAATCATTTCCTGTGTGGGTACCATGGCTATTTGGAGGTGACATGTCCTCAGCTACAAATTTGACTTGTGCAATATTTGATATAGGAATTCATACAAGGATGCAGTTTTATTTTAAAGAAGGGTAAGGCTGATGTAAGGAATTTAAGCCCCACACTTTCCCTTTGCTGACACAGAATGCAAACCGTTAAAGAAATGAGACATGCACAAATGCACTAAAGTAGTTTCAATATATGAAGTAGCAACACCGCCACCAGAAAAACACATAAAAATATGATTCTGTACCACAGGAACTGCAAAAATCTGTGTTTTTATTTTACAAAGCAAAGGAGCATTAACAATGAGGATGGAAATAAAAATAAAGACTTTCATTGTCAAAACAAGGGTGTTTGCAGTGAGGGGGGAAATACTGCATGGCCTGAACAAACCTCTACATTACCTGTTTTCACTGAGCATTCTGAAACAGTTACAGCCTCAGGTCAACCTTACCTGATACCTCAGACAATGTAGCACACATTCTTGTTGCCTTTCCATTCTGTGTTAAACTTAATGTTCTCTGAGGCTCATGTTCCTCTATCCAAACAGTTTACTTGCAAAGCATTCCTTTTGTCACTTTCTCAGTCATGGGCTACTCTCGTAAAATCCAGATACGACCCAACAGCAAGACATAGCTTTGGCCTTGGGATCGTTAACACCTGTCAATGAATTACCTGTCTAATTGTATTAGCACTATATTAGTAGAGCTGCAAACCAGAAAAATGAAATGTGCAGAATGGTGACTCCCCACTACCAATCAATACAAAAGCCTTTTCCAGTTATATAATAGATGGATGCAGTGTTCTCCCTACCGTCTTTTAGCCGGGCGCTCCGCCAGGCTAATTTAGTTGAGCGCCC
>JANRMT010027041.1:95652814-95720919 GCA_026402145.1 Polypterus bichir lapradei
AATAATAATAATAATAATAATAATAATAATAATAATAATAATAATAATAATAATAATAATAATAATAATAATAATAATAATAATAAAAAATCCTTTTATAAACTTTCTTATTGCAGTGAATAGTCTAATAATAATAATTGAAAATTAATTTGTTTTCCACTTATTTCAATACATGTGTGATTTTGGATCCTATTCTTGCATAACATGGACCAAGTCTGGACACATCACTTACTGATTGCATGGGAAATAAAATAATAATACAAAATTTTAAATATTAAGTTAGAAAACTCTGCGGTGGGCTGGCGCCCTGCCCGGGGTTTGTTTCCTGCCTTGCGCCCTGTGTTGGCTGGGATTGGCTCCAGCAGACCCCCCGTGACCCTGTAGTTAGGATATAGCGGGTTGTATAATGGTTGTTTGGTTGGTTAGAAAACTCAAGGTAACTGACCAAAGAACATAAAACAGAGGATGTAATGTAAGAACAAAGAGATCACTTATTTATTCTCTAAATCACTGAACTTGATTACAGGATCTGGGGGTCCAGTACCTTTCACAGACAACCCCTGGGAAAGAACAGGAACAAACAGCGAATATAACACCAGTCCATCACAAGGCACAGTCATATACACATCCAAACTCATTTGTACTGGAACAGTTACCAATTAATGTAACCTTCATGGATTTAAATTATTGTAGAAAAATGAAAATATCACTAGAATCTCTAATGCCGGTTTTTAAATTTGATCTCAGATTTCTTCAGGTCAGAAAAGATTTATAAATCTGTGACAATATATTAAATGTTATATGTAAGCCTGTTGGAAACCAATGCAAATGTCTAAGAATGTTTGTACTGCAATGCAAGTTTATGTATGAGCATCCTTGCATCAGCGTTCTGCCTATGCTAAAGTTAAATCTGGTCTGACTGTAAATGTCCAAACATAAACTCTGAGAATAATCTAGGTTAAAAGTGATAAAAAGGGAGATTTGGCATCCATCTTCTTTCAGAGACTAAAATTAAGCAATAATCTTTATGTAATACAAGAAACATTTAACAAAGGGTTTTCAGAAAAAAAGAGGAAGGAAAATAAATTTATGAAACATTGCAGCATGCTTAGTATTCCCCTGGCATCGCATCCAAAGCTCTTTCTCATGTTTTACTTGTTAGTACTGGCATAGGCTCAGACTCCCCATGACCATCTACTACAATACGAAGACCATGACTATTGACTATTTTACAGTAATGTGTAATTTGCTGTTTTTTATATAATTTGATAAAATGAAGTAAGATGAGTTAATTCTTTTATTGTATATACTGTACTTTGACAGGCAGTCGTGTTGGGTCGAGAGAGGTAATCATCTTGTTTGTTACTTCTGATTAGCCACCATTGTGAAGAAAGAAGTATCAGCTGCACCAGTTAATGCTGTACGTGCTTCACTCATGCAGCATGCAGACACAATTCCCTGAACTTAATGAGAGAGTAAATCAGTGAATAAAAAGAAAGATGCTTGGAGCCAAACCCTGCCTAAATCTTTTTTTGTTGCATAATGTACTTCCACTTACTTGCCCCCTTCTTGATTTTTTTTTTGCATCAATCAGTTTAACTTTCAGAATGTCAGAACTGAAAGACAGTCAAAATTAAACTCATTTTGTAAATTGTATTCTAATATCCTCCAATTCAGGAAATTCCACCTTGGTTATGCTTTTACATTTAAGTGCAGTTTTTGACACTATTCACCACATTAAACGTGCCTGAGAATTGAACTGGACTATCCGGTGCTTTTCTTAGTTTTGTCACTTACAGTAAACTGCTTACACTTCATTCAGAAGTCTGAATAGAGTACTCCCTCAGACCGTATTGATAGACTGTCCATCAGAGTCTGGTTCAAAGACCAATATTTTCTCTTTATAATTTGCCAATTTTCAATCATTTGCTGATGATACTCGGCTGTATTTAATTGTGCTCTTTAAGTCATTGTCCTTGTTAAAGTGCCAGACATAATAAATCGTTTCTGCTCTGTCCTGATTCTTCACCACAGAATTTTTGAAGGACCATTTTTGACAAGTCAGCTTTTCATTTCCTGAAACTAAGTTTGCAGTATATTGTTCTAGATGAGTTAGCCTGGGGGCGGCACGGTGGCGCAGTGGTAGCACTGCTGCCTCACAGTTAGGAGACCCCAGGTCCTCCCTGTGTGGAGCTTGCATGTTCTCCCCATGTCTGCGTGGGCTTCCTCCAGGCGCTCTGGTTTCCTCCCACAGTCCAAAGACATGCAGGTTAGGTGGGTTGGCAATTCTAAATTGGCCCTGGTGTGTTTGTGTGTCCTGCCCAGGATTGGTTCCTGCCTTGTGGGCTGGGATTGGCTCCAAGGAACCCCATGAATTCACTGTGAATAAATCATTACATATCATACATAAGTAGCATGTAATTATAACCACAGTGTTCCTTTGATTACTCTGTATTTCCCTATCAGTTTCATTTCAATATCATGTTAGATGCAGTATCTTGTATTGAGTCAAAATGTGTGATTTTTAGTACTGAAACCTCTGTGAAATGTGTCCCAAAGCAAACCTTCTTTTCCCAGTTCTCTGAGTTCTTGTGTTTGTCTATAGTTTGTTAGTCATAATTATAGACAGCATTGAATATCCAGCCTCGAATTAAAACCACAATACTTTGACTTCATTAGACTTGCTTGCTTACAAATGACTGCCAGATTTTACACTTTGGAAAGAATCAAGTCCCATAGTACAGCGTAAAGCATTTAGTTCTTTGAAAAATTGCTCAAAAATGACACTACAACAACAAGGACAGCAAATGAAAATTTCTTTGGCTATCAGCACGTTGTTCCTGAATCAATGTTTTTGAATTTCGTCCAGTAACAACAGCTATTTAGCAGTTTGAGGTCAAAAAGTGCTCAAGCAAGTAAAGAAATTAAAATGATTGCATTTACTTTGGCCGTGATATTATAGTGTATGGGTATTGCAAGCCAAATTATCATTTGAATATGTAAATAAATCATTTAAAACTATGTTGAAATACCTAGAAATGATTATATATTAACTGATTTTGTTCAAAAATGCGTATTATCTTTTAGTATTTAAAAATATCTCAATTGAAGATTTTTTAAACTCATTTTACATCTTGCCTGAAGAAAAGGCTTGAGTTGCCTCGAAAGCTTGCATATTGTAAATTTTTTAGTTAGCCAATAAAATGTGTCATTTTGCTTGACTGCTCACTATAAACTAATTTTAAAAATGTAAAAAACAAAAACATTTAAAAGTTAATTCCGAGAAGGAAGGTGGGAATGAATGTTATTGACACAGTCAACTCACCTGCTGTCCAAGACAAACGCCTGTAATACCTCGGGCCCAGCTGAGCAGCAAGGCTTTCTCTTTTTTTGATTGATTTGATCTGTCCCTTGGTTCATTCATTTGCTTTAAATAAGACTTTTTTGTCAATCTGTTGATTCAATGTGCATTATTCTGGGTGTAAGTATCCTTATTCTTGTTTAGTGATGAGCAGACCCCGTAGAGTTCACTTTGCTGTGAGTTCGGCAAAATCACGGAGATGTTCGCGAACTTCACTGAACTATGAAAAATGCATTGAAGTCAATGGAGAAGAAAGAACTGAATTGGTTTTGAATCAATTATAACTGTGTAATTGTCTTTTCAGTGTCCCCAAGGAATCTGCCAAACTATACTGGGCCAATTATGGTGGTCAAATATGTGATCTGAGTGAAAACATTGTCCCACTGTGCCTCAAACAGCAAAAGATGAAGTCAGAGTGATAAATACTGTCACGTGTGTGCTTGGGGAACAGCTTAAGGACTTATGTGAATCTCTGCCAAGACATGAGGGGGTGCTATATAATAAAAAACATCTCTTCTCCTTTTCCCTTTGCAGAAAGGAAAACCAAATGGACCTGCCTCTTCCTCCCAGAAACCATCAAAATAGGAAGAACCACCATCTTGGGCAGACCAACTGATTTTTCAGCAAGACTCAACTTTGAGCTGTACAACGCATTTATTTTTACACCTTTTGCATACTTATACGTGGTTTGCCTTCAGGGTGCCCAGAACTCTTTTTTTGTCTTTTGTGTCATCACACCACAGCCAAAATACAACAAATAACCACAAAATGACAATCAGTCAATAAAATATAGATTATTGTGGTCACAGAGTTTCACTCTGGGTGCAGCTAGCATGTCGGCTTTGTTTCTGATTTATCTATGCAGATAGTATTATTAAGAAGAAACACCTTGTAAATAGTAATACTTTTTGGTTTTTTTTATTTCAAAGCATGTTCTGTTCATTTTTGATGAGGTTAAGGTTTTTTATGACTTGTTTTGGGATCATAGCTGGGCACTTTGCTAATTTGCATGCATAATCAGCCATGCAGTGCTGCACTGCCAGTGCACAGGGATCAGTGTTATATACAGTATTTGGTGGCAGAATTAGTAATATTCACATTATGGTCAGTTAATGTACCTCTCAAATGAAAATAGTTTATTTATTTATTTTTTTAAACACATGGGATGAAAATCCATAGCGGTTGAAAGAACCATGGATGGAAGAGCGGAGTTTCCCCTTGGTGAAATGAGCACAGCTAGAGTTGGGGTAAAAATATCACAACACACTATCAAGCACAATAGGGTATTTATTTATTTATTTTCCTTGTGTGCTTGCGAGCCAGCAACTGCAATGTTGGCATCCATCTTATAGTAATCATGTGTGATTGTTCTACTCATATCTGCTAAAACTCTGTGATGTCATGCTGGCTTTCCAAAGCATCAGGTGGTGCTCAGAAAAAATGTTCACCTAAGCTGGCCACACAGCAAAATTCCCGGAAAATATTTACCTAAATATTTAAGCTGGATGACTTGACATGTGGATTATGCGACATGAGTAATATGAGATGTTCTCATGTACATTATGAAATATTTCGTTATGGTCGAGTGTTGGTCTCCATAAATGCCCATTCTATTAGAAAGTTACATCCATTCTCCATGAATACATGAGATTACATTTTTTTTCTGTCATCGGAATAAGTACATTAAGTTTGATTTCTGGGCTTTTAAATAATTTTTAATCAAACAACCTTAGGGAACTTGCATTTATTTTGGTTAGATAACTTTGGTATTTTTGATCTTCAGACTTTGCTCAACGTTTAGGTTTTGTTAATTGGTTTTGTATTGTTTACTGTTATAACTGAAAATGTCTTCTCCAGTGGTTTTCTTGTATGTTTCCTTCTGTTTGGGGTTTTGAGCTATGTGGAACACATTCCTACAATTAGTTTATGAATCTCAAGTACCTAAAATGTTATCATCTCTTGGCAAACCTCCATTTTGGTTTCTTATGGGCATTTTCGTGATGTGTGACATCACCGTCGAGACGGTATAAAGAAAGGTCAGTGTCATGCACTTCCTGGTTTTCTATGTTTCTCAGTACAAACAACAAAAAGATGCTCACGGTAATAGTGTGTGTGTATTTAAGTTCCGGCTAAGAACTTCCTATATATTATTCCTACTTTGATCTCTATTTGTACATCCAACTTAGTGGATATTATATATTTTAAATTTGGTAAATAACCTCTCCTTGAAATTAAGAGTATGATTTTGATTTATATCTTGTCCCTTAAAAAGCCCTCTCATTCTACTTCTTTTGCCCCTTTTCCAACCATTTAGACTTTAAGTTAACTTGATCCTTTTTCCCTTCATTTCCTGGTATTTTACTCTTTTTTTTTGCCTCGTAGCCTACAGTGTATACAACAGTGAAGCAACATCAGAAAGGCATTTCCGTTACACTTGGAAATAAAAAGGACCTTTATGTTTTGGTTTCTAAGAAGCTGATGGAGGCTAACAGCCAAAATGTTGCAATTCTATTTATTTACAGTGCAGGATTTACTTTCACTTCTTTTTTAATTCTTTTTCCCATACATGCTAAGGCAACTTTAATCTCACAGCCATAACATTAATATTTGCCTAAAATAAAGGCAAATATTAATGGCAATTCAATTTTCTCTAAATCCATAAAGGTTTAGTATCACTTAACTTGCATTTAGTAGTTTCTCCTCCTACCACATTCTATGTTGCCCTCAAATTTGAAATTTATTTATTTATTTATTTATTTGCTCTAGCTCAGAATGAAACAGCTGGGAACAATTTCATCTCCAGTCTCGATCTCCATCTGTCTTTGCCATACCATAAAGTTGCATAGCCAGAGTAATGCATATGGACAGATTTTTACACTGGAACAAGTTTTTATTGTTCCTAGAGTAATAATTTCCACATGTTCCTGCTTGTCGCCAATGTCACGTTCACTTTCAACCAAACCACAAAGTATGCAAGAACACAAACCAGAAAGAATGCAAACGTTTTACCCCTAAACCAAAACCAAAGTTTACTATCTGTAGAACTGTGAGCATAGTTTCCTTCCATGTTGAAGTGGGGCTATTGGACAATGAAATGTGAACTGCCTGAAAAGTTACATAGACTGCCACATCAGTTACTATCATAGTTTTTTATAATTATTTATCAAATAGAAAACTTTACCATAGATGGTATACAGAAGACTGGATACATGCAATACAGTATGTGTCGGTACCTGGAAAAACACCGTAAAGAGAATAACAATCTTTAGTTGGTTATGAGACGTGTAGCAGTACAGTGAAAACTAGGGATTGCTGGCAAAGGAGTTAGGTAAACTTAAAAGCATAAAACATTCAAAACAGTAACGTTTTAGAAACCCTACATAGAGATGATTCAAGATGAGTATTCAAGAAGCACCGCAATGTTAGTATGCTGAGAGTCCACATGGTCAAGGAAAACTCATGCAATATTTATAGCTTCAGAGGGAGAAGGTCAGATGTTTAGTACTTCTGGAAAGAGGACAATGATATAGTCTGGCAGAATCTGGAATGGAACTCACATAGAGGGGCATACAAAGAGAAAATATACTGCAGATCTTGAGGAAGACAACAAGGATCAAAGTATATGAGAACTTTCAGAATAGGTTCAAAGAAGCAATTTGAAGCTAGAATTGTCAGAATAGAACAGGTAGGCAGTAGCATTTTGAATGAATTGTAGAGATCAAATAGCATTTGCAGATAGTTTTGGCAGCATGGAGTTTTTCGAATCCAAGCTAATGAGTAGAACATTCCAAACAAGAGGTTTAGTACCATAGTTAGGGAGAAATTAAATGATCTTGTGGATGTTGTGAAGGACTGGACAGAGATGAAAGACAGTTGTCCAAGGTTATGCTAATGTAAGTGAAAGAAGACAGTGGATGAAATTCTTTGAAAAAAATCTTTGAAGGGTGAAGTTTTAGGATGGTACTGTTATGCCAAACTTGCATAATCAAAGGTCTCTGTTGAACCACAGTGCAGATGCTCTCTGTTTATCTTTTATTTTTTAGCCATTCTCATAGAGCAGCCTATGGACAAAATGAGAAACAGCAACCGCTAGAAGTTTTTAGCAGCAGATTAAGACATGTGCATGATTTCTGAGATAGAAACTATAAAAAACAGGCTTCAAAATAGACTCTGGATTGCTATCAAAAAATCAGAGGACTTAACCATTATTTTAGTTAAACAAGAATTATCAGAAGTCATTAACAACAAATCACATTTTCATATTTATTTGGTGACAACCGTTTATTAAATGGGCAGTGGCTGGATAAAATATTGTCATTTTACTTTGTGTTGGTAAGGCGGACTTGGACAGTTTTATGGTTTTACCTCTAATAAAAGTGACCTTTGCCAAACAGCAAGTTGTGCCAATACTTCTTTGGGTATCTGACTGGCCTAATGTGACTAGCAAGCATTGAAACTTTTGAAAAACCATACTGCTTCTTCAAGTGTTTCATCCATTCATCTTAGCATGCACATTACTGTGATTTACCAAGTTAAAGACTTTCAAGATGATGGATTGCACTCATTTGGATGATAGAGAGTGCTCTTGAATGGTCCCCAAACACAAACATTGTCAAGCAGACCAGAAAGTAAAGAGAATGTTTATTAACAAAATAATAATAATTAATTGAAATGTAAAGGGACTGGGTGAGAAGAAAGTTAAAAATAACAGTACTGAGCAAATTAAAATGTTAAACTCCTCATAATGATCCTACACAGGTTTATCCTTAACTATTGCATAGGCTGACTGCTTAGTTGTCTCCCTACTAGGTATCCTTTGGCTCATGTCTTCTCAAAACACTCCTATTAGTTAGTGGTTTCCTCTCTTATCTGGACTCCTCACACAAAATTACAGAAACTGGAAGGAGTTTTTAAACTTCAACCAGGAACTATGTACTCATATAGATAATTTCACTGATCAGTTATGGGCCAGAACTGGCCCCTGGAACTCTTGAGTACATCTAACTAGAACTTCCCCACTACACCAGCTATATCTGGTGCAATCCTGAATTCCGTACCTGTTTAATGGGATCATGTTTAGGTTACTTGTCCATTCTAATAGGTAACAAGAAGCCATATATCACATAAATAGCCTCCCTGCTGTAATCTTATGTATTGAAAGAACTCAAGTAGCAAATTAATGTACCAGATCATGACTGCCCTTTCTCTATCTTAACATTAAGCCAGCTAGTGTTAATAAAACATACTATATATAATTAAAAGGCATAACAACCCCAACTGGTGACAGTACAGTTCCCTATTGCCTAATAACAAGCGTTATTATTGATAGTGAATGTCATACTAGGGAACCTATATAATAATGTATATAACAAACTGGAGCCCTTTTCCATAAAGGGTCCCCTGCCACAACATCTTTAAAGATATGGAATTGAATCTATCAAGATTATGAAGAGAAGACAACAACAGTATGTACATTTTCTGATACCTAGTAATTTGTTAGTTAGTGTTGTGGCCACTAGGGCATGCTGCAGATCCCAAAACACCTAACACACAAAGAGTCAGACACAAGTTGCCAATAAACAAAAGTTTTACTCATGGGAAACCCTTCCAGTAAGCAATTCCCTCGCCATAACAACAATTGCAGTTTCTAAGCACAGTAACACTCTGCAACTCTGTCGTCTCTTTTCTCAGTCTCTCAACCTCTCTCTCTGCCTCCTCTGCTCCTCCCAATAAGCTTTGTCCTCCTCCCGTCTCTGGCTCCCCAAGTTGAGGCAGGCAGCTCCTTTAATATAAAATCTGGGAGTAATTCTGGAGTCCCAAATCTGTGACCTGGGAGTATTTCCAGATAAGACTGGAGCCTGATGAAATAAGGCTTACTAGTCTCTTCTGTGCCCCCTGGTAGCACCCCCAGAACCCAACAGGGCTGAAGCAGCAAACAATAAGTCCCAATGTGCCCTGTGGGAATCCATGTTGGCACCATAACCCAGGGGGCTACCTGCTAGCAGTTCGGGGAAGACAATGCCCTGAACAAACAGCCTTACCCTGTTCTTCAATGATGTGGACATCAATGCCAGGTAGGGGTCCCAGGTGGTGCCCCTCACAGTGTTTATGTTTAGTGAATTGCAAAATTAAAATGCTAATTACATTGTGACAAACTCAATACGTTCTCCTCAAATATCTTCACATCATTGATAAAATAATGAGTAAGTAAAATAACAAAACAATGGAGAGACTTCAACTGGATAATGCTTTTTTGCATATGTAGTGTTGATTCTTCTTGCATTCTGTTTTGAATATCAAAATTACCAAGTTTAGCTGCTCCTTGTAGATACCACAAGCATTCTTCTGTGTTATATGAAAGTACAAATAACCATATATTTTTGTTAATTTTCTTCTCTTCTTACCTTTTACTATTGGGAGTAATCACAAGGACAGCCATCTCTGAAGTGGAACCTGCACTACCTATTGTGAAACTACCCTGAGCCTCCAACTAGCAATTATTGGTGAACATTTACTGAAAGAACAGCATGTGTAGGACTGTCAAACACCTGAGTCTGGTGAGTGCCTTGTGGGGTCTAGTTTGAGTGAAAATAATGGAAAGATTAAAGGTGATGCACAGTCTCTAACTCATTTTCCAAAGCCCTGCTTCTTCTGGTCTTGCAATATTAAAGTAACAACACCTGAAATAGGTATTCACAGTGAACCTACTGTTGAGAAGATTAGGACTCTCCAACAGAATCTTCCTATTGGGCCTGAGGCATAACATTTTTCTTTTCTGTTCTTTCTCTCTATTTTTTTTTTTCATTCCAAAGGGAATTTAATTGATTTTTTCCCAACCTACTCCGCAATTTATTTTTTCTTTTGAATTTTAGATATCCATAATTCTCTTAATGATTATGTTATAGATTAAAAATGTCAGAATAATAACCAACAAGAAAAAAAAGATAAAACACTTTAGATGCAGAAAGGGGGCCAGTTTGATTTTAATGCATTACCAACTCACAATGCAAAGTTTCCTTCAATAGACGTTTGATTAAAAAGGTTTCAGCTATATGCAGTTACACTATCTCTGTAGTTTTACTAGATATTCCACATACTATTGTAATGATCTGCAGCTATTTGACATTAGTACAGAGTATTTTGGATTTGTTTTTATTTATATTTCACATTTATTTTGTCACATCTTGTATGATGACATCCAAGATTACAGAGAGCTATGAACCCCTTTTTAGTTGTAGGCCAGACAGAGAACATGTTTCAGTTTGTGATATTGTGAGCACAATGTTACTCAGGAGCAAGGTGTTGCAAATTACCCCTTTCTGAAATTTGCCTAAAAATCAAGGAAAGACTCGATCTCACAAAAGACTAAAATTTTTTGCTTTGTTAATAATTTTAGGTTCTCAGTTAAAACATTCTCTTCACCATGTTTTTCCCCATTTTTAAAAATTCCCTTTGATTAATTGACTTCCGGTTATCTTTAGGTTTTGATTTCTGGTTTGTGTTTCCAAACTCTGTCAATAACAAAATAAAGTAATAAAACAATCAATATGTTCTTTCCTTTTTGTTTACTTTTTTTTACATCTAATTTTCCTTAGTAGATGCTATGCAGTATTAAAACTGTAGCCATATGTGTAGTAACATAATTGGCAGTAAATGTAATAAAATATGTATGGTCATTACATTATCTGTATCAAAACAATTGCAATCTGTTATTTGATCTTAAAATCTATTATAAGACTCTGTAGTATATCTGGGCCGTACAGCTCCCCAAACAAGCACAGTCAGGCACTGCGACACACAAGTTCAAAACCACCACACACCTTATTTCTTTTTTCCTTTGTGGGAAAATGTCTTCCCCATTCCCCAGAAGTATAACAAAGTCCCAGCAATGCTGCTCAGTCCCTTCTCTCTCTCTTTCATTCTCTTCTCTGCCGCCTCCACTCCTCTCCCAGCAAACTTTGTCTTCCTCCTTCCGACTCTGGCCCCTCAAACGTAATGAAGTGGCTTCTTTTATAGTGCACCCGGAAGTGCTCTAGGTGCTCTCTGATCCTCTTCTGGCAGCGATTCTGATTGTGGCGGAACTGTCCAGGCGATCCCTGGCGGTGGGCACGGGCCCCAGCAGGGTTGGGCTTCTAAGCTCCAAACCAATGGCCCTGATGTAATCCAGGGGGATTGCCCTCTTGTGTTCTGGGGGAGGTATTGCTCTCAGTTTGTCCTCTCCCCTGGTCCTTCCATCATAGGGGTGTCCCAGCCGAGCAAGGGCACTGGCCGCCCACCACAACTCATGTCTGACATTGCAAGCCAATCAAAGAAGGTACCAAAAGAAATGACAATTTAAAATAGAAGGAATACCTTAAATAATAATCATCCATTCACAAATTGTCCACTACCCAGGCTAATTTGTGATCATAAATGAACCTTGAAATCACATTTCCTTCAGTAAGGAAAACTTGATTACCGGGGGGCAAAAATGGAACAAAATACAAAGCCTGCACCAAAATACAAGCCAAGATTTTAGTGATAATCTCTGCTCTGCTCAAGTAAATTTGCTTACTGTAAATATTATTACCACAATAGTGAGTTTCAAAAGATATAATGAATTTTTTATGTTTTACAGATGCAATTAACACAGACTGAAGATGCATGCATTTGTAATAAAACAATTCTTCTGAAAATGACTCAGAATCACTTACTATACAAGTGGTTTGGAAAGAAGTCCCAAAATCTTGTCTGAAAAGCCCAGTCTACTTTTGAGCCAATGCAAAGGAAAAGTTTCCGTAGTGCAAGTTCCCATAATATAATTAATTTTGTAATATCTGATTTGAAGTTATTTGCAGTGAGAGCCAGCACAAACATTACGTGCCTTGTGTGTTAATACAAAGATAGTATTCTTTCTCAAGGAGATTTATGGCCCTTTTTAAAACTTTTCTTTGAATAAACAAATATGGATGAGCCAAATGCAAAAAAAAAAGGTTTTATGTAGCCTGAACAAGCAAGTTTATATAAAACATGCAGATAATTTGCTGGCTCAGTTCATACTGAAACACTGTTCAACATCATGGCAGCCTTTTAAAAGCACCTCCCTCACAGGTAACAATGGTGCTACCCTGCAGACTGACAAACATCCTTCTTTAGCTCAGCCAGTTTGATTTTTGGTTATGACTGAAGTTAAATATTATCTAGACAAGTGCCGTGTGGCCCCGCGCATGCACACTTCACCAGAAGACAAACACACACGGACACCTAGACGCACACAGGGGTTTTATTAAAGAGGATTACAATGGTGGCAAGAAGTAAGATGCTCATTACCAAAGACAGTACATTTTTGTTGTGAGTGGTTTGATATCAGTCACATTGATAGCTATATATACTCATTGATCACGTTATTAGGAATACTATACTAATATTGAGTAGAATCTCTGTTTTTTCTCAAAATAACCTCAGTTCTTTGTGGCATGGATACCAAAAGACATTGAAAACATTTCTTTGAGATTCTGGTCCATGTTGTCCATGACACAATTTTCTGGAGATTTGTCAGCTGCACATTCATACTGGGAATCTCCCATTCTACTACATCCCAAAGGTGATCATTTAGATTTAGATCTGGTGGCTGGGAAGCCCACTGAAAAATACTCAATTAATTACCATACAATTAAAACCAATTTGAGATAACGTTTGCTTTGTGGATGGTGCATTATCATGCTGGAAATAGCCATTAGAAGTTGGAAAAGTTCTGGCCATGAAGAGATGCACATGGTCAGCAATGATGCTCAGATAGGCTGTGGCATTCAAAGAATGAGTGATCGGTATGAAGCCCATTGTGTGCCAAGAGGACACTCCCTACACCATTACATCACCAGCACCACCCTGGACTGTTGAAGCAAGGCAGTTTGAGTGCATGGATTTCTGCTACCTGTGTGACTCTGCTGAAATTGAGCTTAATCAAACTAGGTTATGTGTTTCCAGTCCTCATATGTCCAGTTTTGGTGATCCTGTGCCAACTGCAGCATCAGCTTTCTGTTCTTGGTTGCCTGAAGGTTAATAGACATGTTGAGATGCTTTTCTGCTTGCCACAGCTGTACAGAGTTTTGATCTGAATTACCATAGCCTTTCTCTCAGCTCGACGCAGTCTGTCCATTTTTACTATGACCTCTCTCAACAACAAAGCGTTTCTGTCCACAGAACTGCCGCTCGCTGGATGTTTTTTGGTTTTCACACTGTTTTAGTAAACTGTAAAGACAGTCATGTGTGAAAATCCCAAGAGATCAGCAGTTACAGAAATACTCCAGTCAGCCTATCATACCACAGTTGAAGACACTGATATCACAGCTTTCTCCATTATGGCATTTGATAACCACATTAGTTGAAGCTCCTTACCTGTATCTGCATGATTATGATGCTAAATGATTGGCTTGTTAGATAACTGCAGGGCTAAGCAGGTGTAAAGATGTTCCTAATAATCTGCACAGTGAATGTAAGCTATCAGTGATCTTTTTTATGTCAACGGATTCTGTAAATTTAGTTTCTAGTATATAGTAGGACTGAGACATTTTTTCACAAGTGGAAATCAGTAAAGAAAAAACAAATGCAAACTACTTTCATGATGAATGTTTTAGGAAGGTTGCCCAAGCCAATAAAAAAGCACCAACGAACACCAATGTCAATTGGAAATCGAGGCACCACTCCAACCCAGGGGGCAGCCATCCAGTGTCCAGGGGGAGGTATTGCACAGTCCATGGCTGCTCCCCTGAACATATAACGAAGGGGCATCCCAGCCGGGCATGGACCCCAGCCGTCCGCCACACCATCCATTTATTTTCAGTCTGAGAACTAAGAAGCCACAGCCTTTTCTTGGAACAACCAACACAGTTCAGAAATGAGTTCAAAATTAATTGCTCTTGCACACACTCACATTTATGTCAGGACAATTTATAGTGAACAATTAATTTCTCATAGGTCTGTGAACTGCAAACAAGAAATCAGAGTCCTGTGGTGTGAATATAAAATGAAAATTATAATGTGACACAGAAGACTCACCAGCTGACATTAAGTTTAATAGTAGCAGGTACTGTATTAAATAATTTATACTGCAAAGGACTTACAGTTATGTCCATGTTAATTAAGGAGATTCTAATAAAATTGAATTGAATAGAAAATTTCACTCTTTCTGTGTCTCATTTATAATATATTACAATTTATACTGTATTTGCTTTAAAATAGTTTCAGTTACTTTGTCCTAATGCACAAAATATCATCCCTGAGAATCAGCAACAGGAGCTGTCCAAGGAAAAGGTAGCAAGGAAACGATCCCACCCAAAAAAAGCAATTGTTTATTTTATGTTTATCTTTAAATGAGCAACAGTGAGCTAATGTAACTTCCCTAGTAAAATGCTGATTCAGTTTCTCCTTGGCAGATGGCTGATACTTCGACATTTACTAAATTACCAAAAATGGCAAAGAAACTTTGTAGGGCTGGGGCTTGTGTTAGCAGCAGTCTATGTATTTTTACTCAATGACAGGGGGAAAAAACAATTCTGTAGCCAGCTGGATCCCATTGTAAATGACAGGAACGTTTATAAATACACAGCAACTGTGAACTTTTAACATTTCATCTCTTAAAGACAAAATTAAAATAGTTCCAGTTTGTACTTCTTGGCTGTAAATGAATATGATAAAGATGGTAACAGCAAAAACAAATATTTATATGCAATATCTTAAACCATCATATTAACACAGTTAAGATATAAAAGACAGAATTACAGTGATCTATTACTCTGTTTTAATAGCCTAATAATAGAGTGAATGAGAGATCATTATTATCACTAATTAATTGTTTTAGTTTATGGTCAAGTGAATTACAGTGCCATCTGAAAGCTTTGTACTACATACATTTACCTTATTTTACTTCAGACACAATGCAAAAGATGATCTGACAACACATCTTAACATTTATTGAACATATTTCTGTCATAATGATCTTTATATATAATACGCTACCGTGGCTGTTCATTTGTCTGTCCAGGATTTTAAATCACCTGTAGCTCGCAAACCGTTTGAACTATATACCTGAAATTTGGTACACATATACTATATGACATCTACTTTCCGCTTTCGGGGTGATGATTGACCTCCAAGGTTAATCCTCTTTTTCTTTTTATTTTATTTTATTGTAGAATCAACTCTCGGTGGCGTCTGTGCGGCACATGCGTACGGAGGCCGTTCTCATCCCTACCACCTTTGCCGTCTCTTCCCCTACCTCTTAATATCTTAAATCATTCTTGAGGCAGATTGAAGACTTAAGTGCCAGCTTAAGTGAAATATTAAAGAAAACGTACTAAGTAATTGCAACACAACCTCTGACTTAATCAGATTTAATGCAAAAGGATGCCGGCGAAAGAAGAGAAGAAGAAGGCCGCTAGGGTGGAGAAAAGAAGAGCTGCTCAGGAAGCAGCAAGCACATCAACCTCTGAGCAAACGAATGCTAAACGTACAGAGAAAGAGGATGAAAACTAGGAATGCTCAAGTCAAGTGTATTCACTGCACATTATCGTGCAGTGCACCGTTACTGGTTATAGATATAAATTTCATCCATCCATCTCACAATGCATAATCAGTTTCTGGGTCAGGAGGTGCCGAAGCCCAGATATACCGTGAAGAATAAAGGCCTGTGAAGATTTAATAAGATTCAGTGCACAAAAGATCAGCTCTGTTGTTTCACAGATCCAGAAGCCTGTGTTTAAATAAAGGCCTGCTTACTGTACTTAAGGAGTTTTCAAGTTCTTTCTATATCCAAATGTTTTTTCTATAGGTACAGTATTCCTGCTTTTTTCCACATCTGCTAGATTAATTGTCAACTCTAAATTTCTATTATGTGCCAGGAAATATCCTCCAGCATTACATGACCCTGTAGTAAAACATACAGTCAATTTAGAAAATGACTGATATTTCATATTTCAAAAAAACGGCAGCTGAGTAGAAGCTCAGAGCACTTGCACTTGTGTGAAGTTACCGTATCACGCATTAACAAAAATTATTAATCCCTAAATTATTAGCCTGCAAAATAATATTAATTAAGTTAAACATACAGTGAAACAGAGCATGTTCAGACTGAATAAGTTTAACACACTGACAATATAAGTCCATTAACATTACAACTGAGATATGGCCACTTCACAAAAGAGAAGAAGAAAACAAAAACTTCAGTCATTGTCTTTCCTGGAGAAGATAAACCTCCAGGAGTTGCTTATAATAGACAGAGTTCTGGTGACCTAAGGCCGATTTCATAGTATATGACTTCTAGTCGTGGATTTGCAGTTGTCAATCTTCTTGTGGGACCATGTCAGTTTACGCAACTGAAATCTCTGGATAAGTAGTGGTTAACAAATTTGTGCTGTCATTTCAGCACATGCATGCTTTCCTGTTTTTCTAAGAGCCAATAATAAAGGGTTAACAGGTGCGTCAAGTTCAGTCACAATCTATACCCTTTTTTTTCTTGTTTACATTCCATTGTGATATGTAAAACAGAAGCTTCCATTCTGTTTGTGAGGTCCAAAACGTCCACATAAGCATTCATTGGTTTTCAGCTCTCATGTACACAGAGCCTGCCTCTGTGAGTAAAGACAAAAATCTGTTCATTGTCAAAGAAAAAACTGTCGATAACATGCCATTCAGCCCAAAATGGCTCATTAGTCTTTTGCAAGTGAAAACTTGAAATTCCCCAAAGTACTTCTACCTTCTACACTCATAATGTACTCCATGTGCCATAATCTGGAATCACTTGAATTTTTTTTTTATTTTTGCACACTTGTCTGGGGTTTTTTTGTCTTATGGCTGGTTTTACTCACAGTAGATTCATATTCTAATATTTAAAGTCATCTTTATAGAGTTTTTAAATATGTTAAAAATATTTTACATCTTATTGCAAGCCTTTATTGTATTTGTGGATGCCATGATATTGTGAGTCTTTTCTTTACAGAAGACATGGCATTTGCTATGCTCAAACAGCCAGAGGCGTGCATTATGTGACATCAACGATGGAATAAAGACTAGTGCCATGCCTTTTGCAAGACTGTGAATGCTCCTTAAAGATTTAGCATGTTATTTTGTGTATTTATGATTCTTTGTTAGCAGACTTTGACCTTATATTACATTTTCTACTTTTGCTTGACAAACCAATTTACTGTCTTCCCAGTTTTTCCAAGTTTGGCTAAGTTTACTACCAGTCACTATTAAAACCAATAAAATCTGCCCAGTTCATTATGCTGGTAAAATATCATGCATGTGGGATCTTATATTATTCATTTTACCATTAAAAGTAAGTAAAATCTGTGAAGCTAATGTCAGTTCAGATTACTGAACAAAATGCCAGAAAAAGAGCTTTTATATACATTTTAGTGCTGGATGACCATTAAACTCGTAACTCCTGTAACTTTGCTGCAGTTCATCTATACATTAGTTTTCAGAATTTTAATGTAACAGTACATAATGTATGTTCTTCTTAAACTGGGGTTTCATTGCTCTAACCAATTTTCTTTTAACTGCAATTTCTATACCTAAGAACACTTTCAGTGACATATAATTCTTTTTTATTGCTTTCCAGAATTAAGTCTGAATTTCTCAAATATCGAAATATTTTGATTAGGAGTTTTAGTGTAGATGTTGTACATATTTTCATTGCTGTAATCTGTACTTGTATTGGTGAGGGTAGAAACAAGTCAAGCATAATTAAGTAGTGATATGGGAAAATCTGAACCACAGTAATAATTAGATGTATGATTATGATAGTGAGTTAGACCTTTACCAATATGGCAAAACTGCTTTCAGTTTAGTGGATTTGTAAAACATTTGCTAAGGGTGTCTGTTTCTTATTCTATATCAGTATTTGAATCATCCACCAACACTACATGATCATAATTTAAAGTAGGGCAGAAAAAAAGACGTCAAATACAAACATCATAAACTAATATGGCTCATGTAGTAAATAAATTAATGTTATAGCTGTGTTAAATTTAATGTCTAATATGAGCACCTCAAATCACCTATATTTTAAAATGTGGTACTCGTTTCATCATATCAAATCATTCTAAAGCCACCTGCATGACTAATATTTTTTGATTTATAAAATAAGATAAAACATTTAATTACTGCTTCAACTAATGTTCATACCAGTCAAATTTACAGTTGCAAGTTAATCAGACACACAGATATGTATGTGGCATGAAACCTGAAGCAAACAAATGAAAGCCCATTTAATCTTGGAGATAAAGTTTAAACTCCATACTTATTCAAGCCCAAGATGTTGGAATCATGACTTAGCCACCCCCAAACACTGTGGCATCCTTAAACTACTGTATGTACTCACATATAAGTTGGGTCTTGAAACCCGAAAAATCAATCATAAAATCAGACCCCGACTTATACGTCCATTCAAAACTGCGACACTTAAATATTTTTTTTAAATCGTCTTGCCTCCTCCAATCTCGCATCAGTTTCTCAGATGCATCGAATTTTGTTGCAGCAGCACAGTTACCAATTTCTTTCGCTACTTCAACGACATTTAATTTAAAACCAACTTCATATTTTCTTCTGGTTGAATGCTCTATCTTAGATAAGGGATGCTCTTACGATAAAGGTGTATGAGGGTGTGAGATACAAGAAACACAAATCAGTGCAAACGTTTCTTCGGAACAGTTCAGCTATTACCGTGTGGTCATGTAGACACAATAGAGAGAGAGAGAGAGAGGTTAGGAGCACGTGCTGACACAGAGCATTGCCACACCCACATAGAAAAAAAAGGCAGTGTGCCCCGTGGTTACTCCCTCAGGTGGGCATTAGCATATCATAATCTCTTGGACCAATAGCATAGAGTTTTCTGCATTCGACTTATACGACCGACATTATAAATTACCAGAAATTATATGATAAAATCAAGTCCTGACTTATCTGTGGGAGAACTAATCCATGAGTATATACAGTAGGTGGTTTGGTGTATGAATTGGGTGTGCTTTTATTTAAGACATCCAACAAACATTTAATGCTTCATTATTTTGTGGAAAATATTTTCTCAAAAGTTTATTACTACTTGTGTACACATATTGTTAATAGTATTGAAAATCTAAATCAAAAACTAACATTTTATAAACTCTGCATATTGGTAATATAAATTTGATTGGTTAACATAAGACTGTGGAGAAATATATCTGCAGCTGTGTTTCTTTTACCTTTTCAAAATTCTGCAGCTACTAAGATGGAAAGTTTCAAACATTGGGTAGGATGCATTAACAACAAATTCCATGGTCCAAGTATCTTTGTTTTTTAAAGTTTTAATAAAACTCAAAGCAAAAACAGTTCACACAAAATAATAGAAAAAAATTGTAACATACACAAAAAGTTACTTATTAGCTATGATATTTCACTTTTAGGCTAACAGAACGTATCTTAGTATATCTTAGTTACTGTGGAGGCTACACTGCATAAATGGAAAGGGAATCCAGTGAAGTTGTGATGTCAAAATAGCAAGCGCAAGATCGCTACCACAAAGTCATGAAATAAGTAAGCAAAGCTCAGAAGGTGAATCAAGAATTGAAGTTGTGAAACAGTGTGGAATATTGTAGCCAAAATGGAACATGGAAACAGATACAGAAATTAAACACAGTGTCATGGAACACAATACAATATTTGAAACCAAAAATACTCAAAAGAAAGATCATTCATTTTTTTTCTTTATGATGATGACAGTCATAATAATAATTCACTTTATGGTGTACAATTTTTGCATTATAAATTTTTCATTTTTCACATATCCAAACTTATCTTCAGAGACAGAGAGAGAAGATCCAGGGTCAGAGTATTTGTAAAATACCCCTTAAGCAATTGCAAATTAAGGGTTTTGGTCAAGGCCCAATGGAGTAGTACTCCTTCTGTATTTGAACTGGCAACCTTCCAGGTGATAACCCAGATCCTTCAGCTAGAGAACCACCACTCTGGCCTGGAACCTTAGACCTCTAACAATAGCGAAGTAAATGATGCTGACCTTTAAACAGTCACGTTGATGACGTCACATATCTCACACTTCTAGTCGATCAGCATGGCATCCATCAGCAGAAATGGCAGCAGCCATAAGAAAACAAATCATCTTTGTGGAAGAATGTAATTCATTTTCAATATCTTTAAAAGCATGCTGCAAAAAAAAAAAAAAATCAATCGATTTTGGTCTTCAAAACCTATAAACAATATTTGATAAAGTTTAAAAGACCAAGAAAAAGTCAATAAAAATTACAGTCATGTCAAATTATGACAGGTATATTTCTTTATTATATTTGTTACTCTGTATTTAACTGCACATTGATAGATACTGTACAGTCAAAAACCTCTATACATGTACATGTTTCCATTTGCAAGCAAACAGTCTATCTGAGCTTATTTAGATGTTATATCAGAATTATAGCAACGAGGCAGGGATGTTCCATTCACTGTATTGGGAATATGGCACAACTTTTCATTATCTATGTAGTCATGTAAAACTAAGGTCCGACTATAGCTAAACAAATACTCATGTGAATTGAACATTAACACTGACTTATGAGTAATTGCTTTTACAACATTATTCACTTGGTCTTTAATAAAACAAACTGCTCAAAAAGCACTATGTGACATACTCATATCATATTTCAGGTAGTGTTTGATTGTGAAAATTCTTTAACACAAACACATTTAAAAAATGCAAAATTCTTTAATTTTGTCTGCTAGTTTAAAGATAATGAAACAGTGAAGGAAATAAGACATCCAATTCAGAATTGCCTCACATCTCTAGAAAACTAGATTCAGGTTTCAGCCAAGTCACCGTCTCAATGGAAATTTCTTGTTCAGCATCTGTTTTCTGTACGTGCCAACTTCCAATCATATTACAAACACATGCATGTTAGGTTGACTGACAACTTGAAATTGGACATTTATGAGCGTGCATTTGTGCATCTGTGTCTGTGTGCCTATTATAGACAATATTAGTTCATATACTGTGTTCACCCCTATAATGGAAAATGAGAGATTACAAAAAAGAGGATTAAATATCCAAAGCAAGTAGGGATTAGGCACCTGGGCAATTATTTCTGTCACCCTCAGGCTTCCCTGTTTCCTTCCCACCACCAGCCAGTTGTAATTGACTGCAATTACACATCAATTATCTGAGGCCACTTGTATTGTACCTTTAACTGAATTCTACTTATACAGACTTTTTGGAGATGTCTTGACTAAGGTACTTCTCATTCTAAATCTGCTTCATGGTGTTTCCTCTGTTTCATGTTTCTGAACTATTTTAGACCCATTGCTTAGTTTATGACTTTATTTCTGTCTTAATTGACGGTGTTACTTTTATATTAAATATTTTATACCTTTACGTTTGTCTTCTAGTCCTGAACTAGCATGTTTCTTATTGGTTTACTCTCAGTTTTGAATTGAGTATACGTTCCACAGTTATGAGTCCATCTTTTAATAATATCACTATCTTTTTTACTCTTGTTATGCATTGATCAAAAGTAGTCACCCTTGCATGAGGGCAGAAGAGAACAGGGAAATCCATAATTGTACTGGCTCACCATGCATCAGTAGAACAAATCTTTGCCCATTGTGCCTTTGCGTGGCTGATTTCTCTGTGCTTACAATTACAGCATTACAATGTATCAGATTGTCAACAATCATTTGAGTATTTATTGCAATGTTGTTGATTATTTCAATTTACCATGTTTTTGTACTAAAACAGGAGCTTACTCATTGAACTACAAGGCATGTTATATTTATTATAAGAAGCACCTTACCGATTTTTACACACAATAGGAAAACTAACATTATTCACTTGCAAAATAATTCCAAGATTAAAAAACAGAAGTTACTTTAAGTCCTGTGATGGATGCCATTTCTCTATGTCCCTCTTACTTGCTTTAAAGTGTTTATTCAGCTGTCAGTGAAGACTCATTAAAGCTCATTAGGGTGATTTATTTAAACAGTTTTATGACCTTCCATTGGAACTACTTCCTTTAGTTAAACCCTTTGTTTTTGTCTCATGAGTGTTGCTTTGCTTACAGGACTCAACCAATTTATGAGCTTTTTAGATCTTTATCTTCACTTAGTCAGTCGATTCCAGATTTTTGCCTTATTTCAGTTTTGACACCATACATGTGATTTGAATATTTTTAGATTGGTTTCAATTTTAATTGATCACCTATCTGACCTTTTTCTTTGTGAGTATATTATGAAGTCTATTTGTGTATCCAATTTACAGCTGGGTCTTATTTGTCCATGCTGACAAAATCCCAGGTGACATTTGCTACTTAAGTGACACAAGCAATGGCCATTTTTGCAGAGATGGTCTGATGACAAGTCTGATTAGCAACATGACAAATACCACTTACTTTTACATTACAAAAATAACTGTGTGTATTTGTATTGTTGTTTCGTATCCATTTTTTTCTAAATATGTTTTGGATTTGTCTTATTTGATTTTCAAACTAAAGCTACAATATACAAGTTTATTTAGTTCTTTCCAGGCAAACTGGAATTACTTCATTGGTTTCTGGTCTGTTTGATTAAATCAAGCTGAAAATGGAAGTGACTTCAAAAACGTAATAAGTTTTAAAAAAAATCACCGAATATGAAAATGTCCTGAGATGATGGGTGTCTGAAGTTTTTTCTACACTGTTGTACTGCTCATGGAACTTCTGTCTGTATAGATAAAAGATTTTGAAACATTTCCCCAGTACCTTGAAAGTCACTCTTTAACTTAAGATTCATGATTTACTTTGGTTTTATGATAAAACTGTTGGGCATTCTTCCCAGTAAACAAAAGCCAGTCCTGCTTTTTCACTTTGCACTTGTAGTGAATCCCATTTTTGTGATGGGATGTGTTTTAAATTGTGTCATTTATTTTAATGCTGCGGTTTTCACATGCATCTTTTAAGAAACATACTATGAGTTGTAAGCATTTCATGCTTTAAAGACACAGCCGCCAGCTCTCGGACATTGATAGTTATGTCTGATGGACCAGGGCAAGTGAGCAGACCAACAAGACTTTTTGATTAATAGCAAGTTTATTAAAAAAAATACTTGTTTTCCAAAAACACAGTTGCCATTTTTTTAAAATTCCATATAAACCCTTATTCCAGTTAGAGAAACTGGGTTATTGGTCTCTGAGAAGACTGGTTATCAGATGTATATTTCTCCACGAGTACCCAGATTATTTTTGGCAATGTAAACCCTTAATTGGTTACAGTTAATAATCTTGCAGACTGATGCCCATTTCGCTCTGTTCACTTGCCCGTGTCTTTGCTTTATACACCCTTTCGGCAGCCACAGGTAGAAATGTCTACAATATAAATTTTGGACGATTGCATTATTCCTACTCCTTGTTGAAATGATGTGATTCAATATTTCTAAAATTTATGTTGATCGGCTGAACATACGGTGCAACCTAAGGAGATTAATGTCGGGAGCAGTGTTGTGGGTGACACATTAAAAGTAACGTGCTTTATGTACTCCAGTTACTTTTTAAAGTAAAGAGTAACCTAACACATTCTTGTTATTCATTGCTGCTTAATTATTATCCCAGCAGCACAGTAAATGGGTCTTACATTGCTCCTTTGCAGGGCTCAATTGCATGACCAAGTAGAAAAGAATGTACTGTATGCAATCCAGTAAGAGATATTTGCTATAGATATGTTGAAACAGTGTGATCAGCTGATGCAGCTGCCAATGTCCATACCGCAGATCATTAGTGTCTCAGGTTGAGGATATAAAAAGGGATTGGATGTTGTTCACTTCACAGTATTCATCCATTATCCAACCCGCTATATCCTAACTACAGGGTCACGGGGGTCTGCTGGAGCCAATCCCAGCCAACACAGGGCTGTGACGATGCGGGTTCAACTCCACACTCCCATCTGCTGTTTGGAAGCCCTTGAACCCTACACCGTCGATAATGTCACTGAGATGAGCTAGACAGTAGAGCCAAAAACATAGCAAGAGGATGGTTCAAAAAGTGTAAAAGTGTTTTTATTAAAATAGTCAACAAATCAAAAACAAAGTGTCCATAAAGTGCAGTGATCCAAAGTTGTTCAAATAATCCATAAGAAAAAACGTTGAGATAAAAACAATAGAAACAAAAACAATCCTTAAAACCAGAGGTTAAAATGTTCCTTAGGAAGCAGTCTTTAAAAAACAACAACAAGCCCGGTGCTTCTTTTCTGTTAGCGTTAGCGTCTCACCTGCTTCTCCCATACGGGCCCTGCAACAGGTGAGACGCTCTCTCTGCAGCTGCCCTTTCCTCCTTCTTACATCCACATGGGTCTGGAGACCTCCCGATCCCTGGCTTCGGTCTGGCACTCATCCCAGTCCCGAGACTTGGTTCACACCCAACGGCCAGGATGCACACGTTGGGGAATCCACCACCAAGCCTCCCAACTCCCGCTGCCTTTCCCGCCTTACACGGCCAGTCGCCTTTCCCTGGTCACTCCCGCTACCTGATCGCTCAGCGGGAGAGACTTCAACACCTGGGTGTTGGCCTAACACCCAACTTCCTCGCAGCTGCCCGCGAGCGCTCATTCGCTCGCTCACCCACACGCTCCGTGTGTCTCTCTCTCTCACTCTCTCTCTTGCACCGACTTGCTCCCTCGCTCCCAGTAACCTCGTCCTTTCTTTTCCTTTTTTCTCTGATCTTTCTGTTCTCTCCTCCCAACCGACTCGCGCTTCTTTTATACAGCGAGGGGCCATAGCAGCTGCAGCACATTAGCCACGGGAACAATCACGGATGTGGGCAGTCCCTCACCTGTGCACTAGGTGAGAAACGCCCACACCGCAGATCGCCCCGTGGCTTGCTACGGCCACAATGCCCCCTCACTAAGCTGCCGTGAGTGTGGTGATTATTTATTTAAAAAAACGGCCTTTGCTCAGCGAGCTGTGGACCCATAACAGCACAAGGGCGCCAGCCCACCGAAGGGCACACACACACACCAAGCACACACTAGGGACAATTTAGGATCGCCAATGCACCTAACCTTCATGTCTTAGGACTGTGGGAGGAAACCCACGCAGACATGAGGAGAACATGTAAACTCAACGCAGGGAGGACCTGGGAAGTGAACCCAGGCTACCACTGCGCCACCGTGCCGCCCTTGTGCATCATCGTATTTTCAATAATTGTTCGGTTTATTTAACAAACACAACTCTCAAAACACATATTAACGAATAACTGAAAAAATACTTGAAAAGTAGGCAATACTACGCATGGTACGAAGAGAACATGTTTCAAATAGGCAAGTGTACAAAAGAAGGCAAAGCATACACTGACATGCTTCTGTTTTTTGACAGCAGATGTATCAGGTATGTGTCATTTAATTGTATGATGTTGCACATTTACTACCCAGTAACCACCATATGAACATAACCTCAATTTACGTTATTACAGATCACATGTCTACTGTCTTAACTCCTATAGCTATTTGTTAATAATGTTCATTTTGGAATGTCTGACATTTAGTACATACAGTATGCCAAAGTTAGTGTATCCACATCATGAGATCTCATTAAGAGTGGGGTTTGAGTGTCAGTCTCATAGGGTACTGCTGTTCATCTCTCGATACCTCTGTATTTGTTTTTGACCTAGTGCATTTACACATTTTTTTTGTTTTTAACTGCTGCAAACTATGTTTCAAAACATCTTTATACTTGAACAACTTCATTTATAAAAGCTTTAAGGGAAAGAAAATCTGGTTTTTTTTCATTACTTGGTTTCTGGTTTAGTCGTAATAGTTTGAAGAATATTTTCATAGTTATTAGAGCTATTATTGACACCTCTATACAGTATAATAGAATGTAATTCTTAATTGCATGTACTTATCAACATGCTGTGGTCTTCATCACCATGATTAATAAGTACCTTACCTAAACTAAATTCAGTTTACGGCACTATCTACCATATTACGTTTCATATAAAAATCACAATGTATGATTAATTTTTTAAATATACAGTATGACAAATTCAGTGAGCTGACTTTGCAAATGTCCCTGATGATTGTTCTGATGATTCATTGACAAAAAAACTTTACAATCTCTGCCACCCACAAAGTATATTTGTTCCCTGGCTCCAGCCTGCTTCATTCAACCCTTTACTTGTTGGCGAAGTTTTGGCATTAAGTGGATTTGAAAGTCATTTAGAAATGCTTTATGATTCAATGTGGCATTAGTGGTAACAAAACACAAAGTTATTGGAGCAGCATAATATAGGCGATTATAGGATTACAGTTCATGATACAAAGTATACGTATTAAACTTTGTGGCAGGAATGCCAGTGTTTTGGAGTGAAGTCTGCTCCTTTCACTTTTTCCCTCTAACACAATCATTGACACCTCATAAAATGCTAGATGTACTGTATTTACAAAGTAATTATTTGTTGTAGGCACAGTTTCTGCAGAAATTGTTTCGAATTGCAATCTTGCGGGTGTATGTTTTGGGCAAATACATTAAAAAGGCAAAAATTGGTTCTGTGCAAAGTTTATAGTAAAAATAACTAGTAACATTATAATAAAATTTACCCAGGAATATTTCCCTCCAGCAAGTCAACCATCTCTCTTGGGCAGATGTTTTGGCTTCACTTTTTAGTCAAACTCAAGTGGACATTCATATTTATTACCATTATTAACTTTTGTTAAATGAATTGCTTTCTGCAAAATATTGCTTAATTGTAATAACAATGTAATACCTTTTGCATTACAATGCCGAGGGGTTTACTATACTGTATTAAGCTGAAAATAAGTTTGAAACCATCCAGAACATGATACAAAGTATGGCAGCTTCTCTGTGATATAGCACTTTTTTTTAGATCTTAAACCATCCACTTCTGTTCTTTATTTTATAACACTGTATATTATTTACTAGAAAGTGCTTGGGAATCCAAAATGGGAAGAGGTAAGTATAACACTGTGTTAAGTAAGTTAATGTGTTATTGCTTTGTTTTCAAAAAGGGCATTCATTACAATAAAGTTAAATGTCTGAAAAATAAATCAGGATTGTGAAACGTTAAAGTACAATCCTGAACTCTGCAGAGATTATTAGTTGGAACTGAAGAGAGCTATGCATACAAGAAAGTGTTAAACATCTGAAGTGAAGTAGTTTTGTGAAGCACAGAATTCCTCCTAGGCCATTTGGAAGACTGATCAACTGTTACAGAAAACCTTTAACTTAATCCTGCTAAAGGGAGTACAATTCCTCTATGTATATTTGTCAAATAAGATCACGCTTGTTTACTACTCAAGATGTTGTGAAGGTCAAAAATGTCTAAAGACATTCATTCATAAAATTTCAAAGGCATATATTCTTCATTGCAAATTATACATAAAATATTGCAAAATTAGAAAATAATAGGAAAAATTGCTGAATTGAAAGGAAATGAAAGCATATAAATGTGCATTTACAAATGTTGGATCTGTTATATATCTGTCTATGTACATGCTATATATATATATTGTCACACACTTGCACATGGGAGACAGTTTACGGGCTCAAATAAATGTGTTTCTCTGCCAAACAGAGGGATGGCGCTGTAATCTAACTCTTTCTCTTCTTCCCCTCTACAGACCATCAGAAGAATCCGTCTCATAAAAACTTTACTTTCACATCCAGTCCCTCAGAACCTGCCTCCTAACAACATCATTTCCACTTCCAAACCCGCCTCTTCCTGTTAGTCAGCTATATATATTCGCCATCTTTCCCAATGTACCTCAGTTCTGTTTTGGACTCAAGTCTGTAAAAACCTATTTGTCGTTGTTTTTTGCATTTTCATTGACGAACTTTCAAGTATAGAGAGTGGCTACCCCAAACCTTTTTCTGTCTCCTCTTGTTTATTTTACTATAGAATGTCTGTCTGTCTGTCTGTCTAGGGTGGGCTGGTGCCCTGCCCGGGGTTTGTTTCCTGCTTTGCGCCCTGTGTTGGCCGGGATTGACTCCAGCAGACCCCGTGACCCTGTGTTAGGATATAGAGGGTTGAATAATGGATGGATGGATGTCTGTCTGTCTGTATGTTCCTTATACAATCTTACACCCTTTGACCCATCTGGACCAAATTTTGCATATGGACAACACAGACTACTTTGGAACCCAAAATTTTGACCCTAGGGCTCCCAGTGTTTTTTTTTTCTGTATGCCATAATTTGCACACCAGTGCCATCTACTGGCTCAGAAGAAGTAAAACAACCAAACAAACTAAAACCAGACAAGCAGACAAAAGGAACAGAACTTAACATTATTTACCTGAGCAATGCTGCATGCTGCTTTTATTGAGTGAGGCTTCATCGAGAGTGAAAGTGCTGCCCAACACAAAGGAAAATCAAACGGTTACTGTTTACCTCCTGCTTTGTCAACTTTTCTTCATAATTTAAATACTACGAACTGTCCAACTTAAACTAGGAGGACAAGTCAGTTCATGGTTACAACCCAGCAAAGAGCAATTCTGTTACCAATTGGACCCAAAAAGAACAAATTCTCGACTCCCAAGAGTAGATGTTGACTGAGAGCCAGTGTGGATGACAGATGGGAAAGCTAGCAGTAACAATAGAGTGGCCATTTATAAAACACATAAATCTTTGTTTCCTTAAACTATTCTACAAATATATACATGGGCAATGCTGCATACTTTAGCTAGTAAACTGTTCAGCCACCCATGAGTTATGTCTGGCAGCTCATTGCTGCTGTGCCTGTTTGGGATGCCAGTCTGTAACAGCTGTGTACTCCCTCAACACTGTGTCAACATAAGGAATTCATTTAACCAAATGTACACTTATTTGGAATTCAGAAGACAACCTAAATACCCAGAAAAAACAAACAATTTAAACCTAGGTCTGCCAAGTGAAGCAGCAGTCCTCAATACCCATGTCACTGATCCATTGGCATGTGGTAATGAATTGATATTTATTCCTAGCTTATAATCTTCTTGTTTATAACAGGCAGATGTGGTATGTCATCATCTCCATACAAAGCAAAAACTAGTGTGTTTAAAACCTCATTTGTATCAAATGCTGTCTCGCACTCAGAAATCATCACACCATGTCTGCTTTATCTGGCAGGCAATGTAGTGTAGTGGTTAAAGCTTTGGATTGCAAACCCTAAGGTTGTGGGTTCAAATTCTGCTAGTGACACTCTGTGACCTTGAGCAAGTCCCTTGACCTGCCTGTGATCCAATTAGAAAACCCAAAGAAATTTAACCAATTGTATCATAAATGTTGTAACTTGCCTTGGATAAAGGTGTCAGCCAAATAAGTAAATGTAAAATGAACTTCCATGTCGATAAATAGAAAAACTTATATGAGTACTCATGTAAGTAGCAGACCATCAAGGTTAGTTGCCTATAAACACTACAGCCAAGGAAAAGTGGCTGGTCATATGTGTAGCATTGTGATAAGGATTGGCTCTATTGGGCTTGGGATACAAACAAACGTAAATGTCAATCATTGCCATTTTTCCTAATGGCGTGAGGAGTGTGGACGCTAGATGGCACTGTTGCCCCTTTAGACCCAACAGACAGACACTCAGGACACCAGGTAAAAGCATGAAGAAGTAATTTTAATTATTTTCTTCTCCAGCAGTGCTCCCTAAGCACCATAGCCACAATAAACAGGCAAGTAAACAAGCACAATAATAAGCACAATAATCTCTCTCTTCTCCTCCACACCTCCCAGCAAGCTTTGTTCACCTCCACCTGACTCTGGCTCATCTGCTGGGTATTCCGCAGTCCTTTATATAGTTCTTGACCCAGAAGTGCTTCTGCTCTTTCATCCATGTGACCTGCCAGCACTTCCGGGTCAGACGGAGAATTCAAGTTCTTTAATCAGCCCGGAAGTACTTCTGAACTTCCATTCTTGTAACCTTCTAGTACTTCCGGGCTAGGCGAGCATTTCACCTCACATCCTTGTCTCATAGCCTCACCTGGCAGCACCCACAGTACCCAGCAGGGCTGTAAAAACAAACACCATGTCCCATGGTGCACTGCGGGAAACCGGGGTACCACTACAGTCCAGGGAAGCTGCCATCTAGCATCCTGGGGGAGGAAATGTCCCAAAGTAGCTGCCTTCCCCTATCCTTCCACTCTTTGGGCATCCTGGCCAGGTTGAGCTGCTGGCTGTCCGTCACAGGAGGTATATAGAATGTGTATCTTATACAGTGGAACCTTGGTTTGCAAGTAACTTGGTTTACGAGTGTTTTGCAAGACGAGCAAAAATTTTTAACAAATTTTGACTTGATAAACGAGCGAGGTCTTGCAATACGAGTAGTATGGATACGCTTTGTCTGCTGAGCGTCATGTGATCGCAACTGAGCTGATGGTTCTTCTGTCTCTCACTCGCATGCGCGTGTGCTTGTGTTTGTCTCTCTCTCTCGCTCTCTCTTGTGGGCAATCGTCTCCTATTCTCCATCTGAGTCGGTGTGCCTCAATCATATAGTCAACATCCGTACGAGCGTATACTGTTTACTACAGCATTGTGACTGTGTGTGTGTGTGTGCGCGCGTGTGTGTGCTGTGATGTGCGAGTCCCCGTCTTGTGCCCCAAAACACGAAGCTGAGTCTCAGTACTTTAACAACACCAGCTTTATTCAGCTTGAAACAGCAACAGCACGGTTATTTATTGTAGCGGGATCTGCCACTCTCCTATACACAGACACAGCAGTCAGGCAGGGTCGTGGCCAAGCAGTACTGTGCCCTGTGCATTTATAATGTTCCTTGTTCCTTCTATCACCCATTGACGGCAGGCGCTTATAGCATGTCAGCGATCTTTTCGGCGAACTGCTACAGCACTGGTAGACTGCGATTGCTTTGGGACGCTCCTCCGCGTGTCGTCACGTTGGGTGGAATCCCACAAGAGTTTAGAAACTCACTCACACCAGCCATGATTCTTTTTAAAAGTAAAGTGCAGGTTAATTTGTTTTATGTATTTTTACTTTATGTTTTGTATTAATCATTTTTATATGAATAGTTTTGGGTTGTGGAACGAATCATCTGAGTTTCCATTATTTCTTATAGGGAAATTCGCTTTGATATACGAGTGCTTTGGACTGCGAGCACGTTTCGAGAACGAATTATGCTCGCAAACCGAGGTTCCACTGTATTATGAAATTAGCAGTTTATTTGTGTTAAAATTAGTATACCAGCAGATAATCACATTTATTAGCTTAAAAATAGGCTGGATGAAATGGTGTTTTGAGGAATAAATACAGCACATGATCTTTTCTGCCTGTCATACAACAAATGAGTTTACTTCCTGTCTAGAAGTTATTTTATAGCAGGAAGGGGAGGAGTTATGGAGAGAGTCTCATTCCTCCTTGCACTGAATGAAAAAGGAAGATGGGTGAGCAGCTGTCCAAATCCTTTCCTGATGTACTCTTGAAATACTTCCCATAAAAGAAACTTTTCCTTGCAAAATTAGATCACTCAAAAATCAGCAATGAACTTTTTATTTCTATTAATAAATTAGACTAAAAAAATAATTCATTTTTTGCCTCATTGAAGGGGTATGAGGAGAAAGGTGGCCTGCTTGATCTTAAAAACTGGTTAATGAAAATCTTAGGAATTTATTCAAATACTAGCAAAATACCCGCGCTTTGCAGCGGAGAAGTAGTGTGTTAAAGAAGCAATGAAAAAGAAAAGGAAACATTTTGAAAATAACGTAACATGATTGTCAATGTAATTGTTTTGTCACTGTTGTGAGTGATGAGTGTTGCTGTCATATATATATATATATACTAGCAAAATACCCGCGCTTCGCAGCGGTGAAGTACTGCCTTAAAATTTTTATTAAGAAGAAAATTAAACCTTTTTAAACTGAGGGAAAATATACCAATAATTATTTGTTAAAGATCTCTTTGTATGCCACGTTGTCAGTTCGGCCCTCCAGTTGCAATATGACCAAGCTGTAGCTGTGCGCTGAGCTTACTCTTGAGCATGCAATGTACAGTTGGCCATATGAACAGTAATCTTGTTTCAAATCTCACAGCTTGGATTGCCGTTGTCATAATCGGTTTGAGTTTCATGGTTTGTTTCAGTTACGACAGTATTTGTAGGACTTGTGTTGAAGAGACATTCAGCATCTGTCAAGCGTTGTAAGTATACAACCAGTTTCATTGATAACTTCACATCCAGCTTTTGAGAGTTTAAACATTTCTAAACATCAAAGTGTCCACTACTGAAATCGTCACCTGTGAAGCTAAGATGTTTAAGAGGCATTGGCGGTTGTCCAAAGGTGTAAAATATTTGGCCATTTCGGTACACTTAAGCATTTCACTCTTGTAGTGCTCCTGTGTAGTATAATTATCTCCTGTACTGTCATCAGTCCACACCTTGAACCTGTCCCAGTCATTCAATACATAAGACACAATGTTCCTCCGGATATCAAGAGTGAGCCTGATATGGCCGTGCAATATGTAACAAAGAGAATGGAAAGGCAGGTGCCATCTCCGGGCATGGAAACCACTTGGTAAGTGACAGTTCTTTGATCGATGGTGATTACCTCGATAGACATGTTAATGGGGGTACGGTTTGAATGATAAAGGAAATGGGTACCTGAACAATGTAAAGTAAGTCTAAAATACCTATACAATAACTATAATCGTAATAAATGAACAATAAAACAGCGGAGAAGCCGTGGATTAAATAAAAAGGCTGTAGTTATCAGCAGGGAGACGTGAATACTGTGGCGAAGCAAGGAAGGGAATGTAGAGACTGGAGCGACAGACGGCCTTATATAGGCAGGCAGCCAACAACGTGGGAGGCGTTGGGATGGGGGACCCAACGCCGCCTCACACGGTGACCGAGCTGCAGGCTATGGACATATATATGTACGTAAGTAGGATTCAGTTAGCGTTGGGAACCCGCGTACCAAATTTCTTGAAGATGGGCCCATAAGTAACAAAGACCGTTGAAAAGTTCAATATGGCAGCCGACAGTGGCATCATATCACCGAAATAAGTACCAAATTTCAGCCTTCTACCTATGAATAAGAAAGTTCAACATTGTGGACGTTGTTGACCGTTACGCGTAGAATTTTGAAATGAAACCTGCTTAACTTTTGTAAGTAAGCTGTAAGGAATGAGCCTGCCAAATTTCAGCCTTCTACCTACACGGGAAGTTGGAGAATTAGTGACGTTGGAAACTTCAATATGGCGGCCGACAATGGCATCATACCACTGAAATAAGTACGTACATCGGTTTTGGTTAGCGCAGGGAAGCCACCTACCAAATTTCGTGAAGATGGGGCCATAAATAAGAAAGTTCAACATGGCGGACATTGTGAAAATTAGTGACATTGGAAAGTTCAATATGGCGGCCGACAGTGGCGTCATACCATCGAAATAAGTACATACATCGGTTTCGGTTAGCGCAGGGAATCCGCCTACCAAATTTCGTGAAGATGGGGCCATAAATAAGAAAATTCAACATGGCGGACGTTGTCGACCGTTATGACCGTTACGTGTAGAATTTCGAAATGAAACCTGTTTAACTTTTGTAAGTAAGCTGTAAGGAATGAGCCTGCCAAATTTCAGCCTTCTACCTACACGGGAAGTTGGAGAATTAGTGACGTTGGAAAGTTCAATATGGCGGCTGACAGTGGTGTCATACCACCGAAATAAGTATGTACATTGGTTTCGGTTAGCGCAGGGAAGCCGCCTACCAAATTTCATGAAGTTGGGGCCATGAATAAGAAAGTTCAACATGGCGGACATTGTTGACCGTTATGACCGTTACGCGTAGAATTTCGAAATGAAACCTGCTTAACTTTTGTAAGTAAGGTGTAAGGAATGAGCCTGCCAAATTTCAGCCTTCTACCTACACGGGAAGTTGGAGAATTAGTGATGTTTGGAAAATTCAATATGGCGGCCGACAGTGGCGTCATACCACCGAAATAAGTACGTACATCGATTTTGGTTAGCGCAGGGAAGCCACCTACCAAATTTCGTGAAGATGGGGTCAGCCTTCTACCTACACGGGAAGTTGGAAAATTAGTGACGTTGGAAAGTTCAAAATGGCGGCCGACAATGGCGTCATACCATCGAAATAAGTACATACATCGGTTTTGGTTAGTGCAGGGAAGCTGCCTACCAAATTTCGTGAAGATGGTGCCATAAATAAGAAAGTTCAACATGGCGGACGTTGTCGACCGTTATCGACCGTTATGACCGTTACGTGTAGAATTTCGAAATGAAACCTACTTAACTTTTGTAAGTGAGCTGTAAGGAATAAGCCTGCCAAATTTCAGCCTTCTACCTACACGGGAAGTTGGAGAATTAGTGATGAGTCAGTCAGTCAGTCAGTCAGTGAGTGAGTGAGTGAGTGAGTGAGTGAGTGAGGGCTTTGCCTTTTATTAGTATAGATACGCACCTCTCAGATATAAAAATTACTTTCAGATTGGCTTGGGTCAATGTGGCCTAAGAATTGTCACACTTCTCTCCCTTACTGAGGAGCTAATCCTGAACATACCATTCAGACAGACATTAATTATGTTAGGTATCACATTGTGCTTTTTATAGTATGAAAAAAAAAAACAGGATATTGGAGTTTGCATTTTTACTGAGAAATGGTTGTAACTGATTTTGTTTCAGTATGTGTTTTTCTTGCATAATCAGAAACTTGTGAGCATTGCAAAAAAATTTTTATGACTATATACTTTGGTTTCTACTTTAAACGGCACGGTGAGTAATTCAACAGATTTTTTTTACAGTAACCTTGGAAAATACATTAGTATTTGCATGTGCAATTCAGTGTCCTTGAAGACTTGGACTGTTTTTAATACGTTTAAGGCAGCTTTGCAAAAAAACACAGCCACTTCCTACTCTAATAACTCTTAACCCAATGTGATCTTATACTACACAGTGATTAGCACAATTGCCCAGGTAAGAAATATCTGAGCTGCGCCCACAAAAACATCATTTATAGAGTGCCCAGCACAAAGCACACTATTGCAAGGGACTTTACAGATAGTGTATGATTTTAAAAAAATGATTTAAACTATCTAAGTGAATTCCACATCATTCAATATGTGATAAATTATAAGGAGGCAAACTTTAAAGAAGCCAGTTGAGGCCACCTTTAAAATCAATGTCCCTCTTATGTGCATTTAGTACTTGTCATGTGTGTGCACATGGGAGGCAGCTTAAGGGCTCTAGTAAATGTAATTATCTGCCAAGCCAGGAGTTGGCACTGTTTTCCAATCCTTTCTCTCTTTCTCCCTCTGCAGGCCTGGTGATTGACAGCTCTTCCATCACTGATGTCATTTCCTGTGTCTGTCCTCCTGGACCCGCCCCTTCCTTCCATCTTCCTTCAGAAACCGGCATACCAGCTACCTACTTCAGTTCTGTTTGGACTTGGGTCTGTAAAGACATCACCACAGCCAACTGTTTGTTTATTTACACAAAAAAACTCACATTATACGAGGTTAACAAGGTAGTACCCCAACTCTTTATTTGTGTTATTTGTGTCATTATATACTTTTTACACAGATCTAATGCAGTTTGCAAGTATTTGCTCATTTTTGACCGTTGTCATGATCATGCCCACTTGGGATTACTTATTTTTCTAATTTTACATTATCTACAAGTATCACTGCTTTAACTAACTATATATGTATCAATGTTGTTAATATACATCAGAAAAATAAATTGTTATTAGTCATGATCTCAGACAGAATCTGCTAATAATTTTAACCCATGGAAAGCACTCAGCTCCATTTTAATACATTTTCTAGTCATTAAACAACTCAACATGCATTTATTTTATTCTAAAAATGGACTTCCAATGAAAAATGTGCAAATCAGAATGATATACGGTATAACATCTTGTTCAAATCAGATGCTTCCTCCCCTACCAATCTAGAGAATAGAAAAAGAAACAATGTTCAGTGTGATGTTGATATATCCCACATATCAGCAATGGATTAGCTTTGTAGGTTCAGATCATGCACCTGGTTGATGTCTTTGTGGATTTAACATATTCTCCCCATATTGTCTTGTAATGTACTGGTGCCTTGTCTATGAATGATTCTTGCTTTTTGCCCAGTGCTGCCCAGTGCTGCTGGGGAAGTTTCTGGTCCCCGTAACACTAAATTAGATTAAGTAGCTTTGAGTATGTTATTTTATGTTTATTATTTAAAGGATAACACTGTCAGATCGTAAAATCATTTACATTTTTTTGTAGTTATAAATTAAACAGGACATACTTTTTCTACTGTTAAGGTATTTGGATTTGGATTCTTCCAGTTCAGTAAGTGTGCTAGCAGTGCAATGTAAATGATTACATGAGTCTGTGTGGAGGACTGGAAGAGGAAGGACTGTGCGATCATTGTTGCTATTTTCTGTATTCTGTAGAGAAGTGGGGAGCAATTAAAAAAACACTTCCCCACAGAAAAATAAATGTTTGTGTTGTGTGGTGAACCTGTGTCCTGCCTGTCTTTGCCGGGGTGGGGTGGCTGTATGCTTCCGGGCTTCACAATTGGCATTTCAGATGGGACTCCTGGCCGTCGGCTGGCAGGAGACCTTCAGTGACCTTCTCCATCACTATGCTAAGGTCCTCTGATTCTGGAAGTCTTGTTCTGCCCCACACTAACCTGCACTCTATGGGTGACTGGGCTTTTAGCTGTATAGCACCCAAACTTTGGAATGACCTCCCTAAATTAATGAGATCAGCTGACTCCATTCATTCTTCTAAAAAACTACTTAAAACTCATCTGTTCAGGAAGGTGTTTAACTTAACCTAACATTCTGTCCGCTTGTTTCAGTCTTCCTCTCTGTCCAGATGCTCAGTATAATTTGTGCGTGTTATATCACATATGATGTTATTTGCTAGGCTTTCTTTTAGTATCGAATTTAGCATTTTATCCTTGCTTATTGTCTTTTATTCTGTTTAATGCTTTGTATCACCTGTATTTATCTGTTTAGTGTTCTATGCAAAAAATTTTTGAATCCAATGTTACATATACCCTGCTGTTTAAATAAGCGCCTTGAGCTTGGGAAAAGTGCTATATGAGGGTGGACCCAAAAATAAGGAGAATTTTATTCTGGAGGCTGTAGGTGTGTTAGTTTCAATGTTTGCCGGTAGACGCGTGTACTAGACTGCCCTCTGCATCATTTGGACAAGTGGCGTCCTTGAAGTGCTCAAGTGATTACGTGATGCAGTGCAGAGAAAACGGCCCAAATTGTGGCAATCAGGCAAGTGGCTTCTGCATCACGACAAAGACAAATCTACACAACATTGAGCATGCAGCAGTTTCTCACGAAAAACGGAATGACAATGGTTTTCCACCACCTCCTACTCCCCGGACCTTGCTCTCTGTGATTTTTTTCTTATTTCCTAGAATGAAGAGGGACCTTAAAGGAAAACATTTTCAGGATGTAGAGGAGGTCAAGAAACTGTGGCGACATTAAAGGCTATCATTTTGCAAGAGTTTCAGAAAAGTTTTGGACAATAGGAAAAGCAGTGAGACAAGTATATTGCGTTTCAGGAAGAGTATTTTGAGGGTGATTAAATTTTGGAAAATTTCTGAGAAATATTCAATAAAAAAAAAATTCTCGTTCTTTTTATTATTATTATTACTCGCCTCTCAATATAATATCCAATGCTGATACTGTTTATCCCATACATAATTTACAATATGTTTGCATAAGCTGCAAAAAACAAATGTAGATTTTTATTTGCTTCTTAATTGCTTACAAACTTTTTTCTCTTTTTTCAAATTATGGAAATTCATCCATCCTTGAGCATCCTTGAACAAATAAATATTTGTAAATAAAGCTTAATGTACAACTTTAAAAGCATGCTCTGTAGTAATGGATGAAGTTACAATGCATTAAATGGCTTGGAAACTGGAAATTCTGCAGAGGTGAAATGCACCTTAAAAATATTTCTGATTTACAATATTTAAGTACAGTACATTTTACTTCAGGTTATATTAAAGAATTAAATCATAAGACATTGTACAATACAGTGATGGGTACAATATCAGTACCACGTGCAGTAGTTGCCGTTTGCTGGAGAACAATTATATTAAAGTGTTCATTATTTGTAAAACAAGAAATTGAAAGTTAACCTTTCAATTTTTGAACATCTACATCATTGAACTGTATTAACTGACACTGAGGGTAGGATGGTGGCACATTGTTCAGTACTGCTGCTTGATCTGACACTGTAAGTTTGAATCAGATAGCAAGTTATTTTTCAGCTGTTTTCTTCTCCAGGTGATGTTTTTAGCTTCTCCTTCCATAACCCAAAGACATTTATGTTAAGTGGATTGTCTATTCCAAATTGGCCCCACATAGATGTCCTTGTGATGGATTGGCATCTGTCCGTGGTTGTTTCCTGCTTTAGGACAGATGCTTCAGTGAACCAGAATTGGATTAAGCTGTTTTGAAAATGTTATGTTTTAGGTGACATAAAGAGACAACCCATAATATTTCTAATATTGATAGAAAGCTTTATTATTTGGACGTATTAGTGATAATAGGCTTTCTTATCTATAAATAAAACATAGGTGGACATACCAAGGTCATTTAGATATCTTTCAGTACTGTTACATATGTAGTTAGGGCGAGTTTTTTACACAGACTGAATTTATGTTACACTTCGTTTTCTTCTTTAGAATGGAGGACCAGCACATAGAGAAACCTTTTCACATCAAGCCCCAATCTTCCAGCCTGCCAGGATAAAAACAAAGATGCAACAGCAGAGGCGTGTCATTTAACACCCTTGATCTTGTTCTTACACGTGATATTTCGGTTAGTGATATTGATTTATGTGATGTTTCTATTACTGATCACTTTTCTATAATGATGGATTTGAATATTACTGTTGATGTTCCTACTACTGGTTGTGCATCATGCTGTTCTCGCTTTTTAAATTCTTCTATTCTATCCGATTTTTAAAACCATATTCTCCAGTCTTGATGTACATGTCCAATATGATGATATTGATGATTCTGTTTTAGAATTTAATTCTTCTTGTAAAACTCAAGATACGCTGTAATAAGGGAAGACCTACTCCCTGGCTGAATGAAACTACGCGACCGCTACGCCACGCCTGTCGAACTGCGGAACGTTGTAGGAAAAAGATGGACTGATTGTTTCTAAACAGATTTTTAGGACTCCTCTATTCAACTTCCAGGTTGCAGTTAAAAAAGCTAAACACGATTTCTTTGCTGATTTAGTATCCCATCATTCTAAGAATTCTAGGGTCTTATTTAATTCAATTAATGCAGCCATTCACCCTCATTCTGTGATGGGATTAAACAGCACTGTTCTTTCATGTGAGCAGTTTCTTTCATTCTTTGTCAGTAAAATTGATACAGCCTGCTGTGGCATTGTTCCAACTGGCTATGAACTTCCTACTGTTAACCATAGGTATTGTCTTGGAATCTTTTGATCTTGTCTCACTTTCACAGTTAAAAAGAACTATTGACACCCTTAAACCAGCTCTCAGTCCTCTTGATATTGTACCACCACGCCTCCTAGCCTTTGATGTTTCAAGGTCCATCTTTACTAGCCATTATCAATGGTTCTATTAGTGAGGGGGTTGTGCCCTCATTTTTTAATAATGCTGTGGTGCGTCCCTGTCTAAAAAGGGCATAATTAGATCCTGGAGTTTTAGCCAATTTTTGCCCGATTTCGCAATTGCCATTTCTGGCTAGAATATTAGAAATAATTATTTATAATCAATTGGTTGATCACCTTAACTCCAATAAATTATTTGAGACCTACCAATCTGGTTTTAGGCGTTTTCATGGTGTTGAGATGGCCCTCCTAAAAGTATTCAATGACATCTCTATTATTACTGACTCAGGTGACGCTGCAGTCCTTCTCCTCCTTGACCTGTCTGCTGCCTTTGACGCTATACACCATGAGATATTGCTGTTGCGGCTTGAACGTCTTGTTGGGCTTAAAGGGGCTGCTCTTAACTGGTTCAGGTCATATTTAACTGGTAGACACTTTTCAGTGACTTTAAATTCCTCTTTTTCATCTACTGCTCCTCTTAAATGTGGTGTTCCTTAGGGATCCATATTTTATTCTCTATATACCTTCACCCTATTGGAGCTATTTTTAGGAAATTTAACATTTCTTTTCACTGCTATGCTGATGATACTCAGGTTTATATTCCTGTCTGCAACTCTGCAATGAATCAACTGCACAACTATCTTTCTGAACTAAGATCCTGTATGGCTAATAATTTCCTTGATCTGAATAAAAATAAAACAGAGGTGCTTATAGTGGGTCCATCAGCTAAAGCCTAAATTGGTCTTGGACTTCTCGTGTCTCTGTCTTTTGCAAACCTCAAGTCCGCAATCTTGGTGTTATTTTTGACAGTAACCTCTTTTGAGAAACAGGTTAATTCTGTAGTCAAGGGTTGTTTTTTCCAGCATCAACTATTAGGTAAGATCAAGCCTTTTTTATCTTCTAGGGATCTTGAGAAAGCTACTCATGCTTTTATCTTTTCTCGCCTTGATTACTGCAACTCGCTGTATTCTGGGATTAGCAAATCCCTGATACACAGGTTACAGTTGGTCCAGAATGCTGACGCTCGCTTTCTGGTTGGGGCAAGAAAGTCTGATTCTGTTTCTCCAATATTAGCTTCTTTACACTGGCTGCCTGTCAGTTTTCGAATTGGTTTTAAAATCTTGTTGCTAGTTTTTAAATCTTTAAATGGGCCTGCCTATTTATCTCAATTGTGTGCTTTACACCAGCCATCCAGAATGCTTAGATCTTCTGGTCAGTTGTCTCTTGCTGTCCCTCGTACCAAGTGTAAAACTAAGGGGGACAGGGCTTTTGCAGCTGCTGCTCCTCGCCTGTGGAACTCTTTACCTCATTACATAAAGGAGTCATCTACAACTGAACTGTTCAAAACAAGATTAAAGACTCATTTCTATTCACTTGCATTCCGTGACCTTCAGTAATACTGATGGTTTCCTCATTGTGATTATGTAATCTTACTTCTATTTATTATTTATTTTATTTATGTTCATTTATTTTATTTCTATTTATGTTATGCTAATTGTATGGATTTTTTTCTTTTATTGTAGAGCACTTTGGTCACAACATTCCTATGTTGTTTTAAATGTGCTATATAAATAAATTAACATTAACATTAACTACGAAGATTAGAGCTACACGGATGTTCTTGTTATTGCTTGTAGCACCACTAGAGGGTGCCAAATCATCACTGTCATTGCTTATTTAAAAGTTCTTGGTGCAAAACACATTAAATGGGATCTCCCAATTGAAGCTCCAACACTCCATTGTTTACCTTGTTGCTTATTTCCTTTACAGTATAAATAGCAAAAATGATAGGACAAATGTGATGTCGCAGTTTTTGTCAAAAACAGCTAAATGAAAACTCCATCTATTTTCCAACTTGTTTAAACATGCCCAAGACTGTAATGGCTAAAATCTATCCCTGCAGAATTAGGCGCAAAGCAGGATTTAAACATTAAATAGGTGCCAGTTCATTGTAGAGAATAAGTCAAAATGAAAATGTTTCTTGTATTCCACAGGCTTTGCTAATTACCTTATTCTTATATAGGGTGGTCCAGATCTAATTATGCAATTTTCATTACACCATAACTTATTACGTTTATTACATAAAAAATCACCCAAAAAATCCCGGACCATCAAGAAGTGTGAAAACTGACAACATGAAGAATCGTCTTCCCGCCGAACTGGAATCGTCCCCGCATAAATCAAAGTCATCCAGACAATCTGGATCTGCATAATTAGATCTGGACCACCCTGTATGTTTACCATAAGAGAGGTAACAAAAGTAGAAACACTCAAATATCAAATAAAAAAATAACTGGACTTTTAATTTAATTTGATTTAATATTTTGTGATGATTTAATATTTTGAAACAAATGGCTATTAAGGCACAGTTGGGGAGGAAATCATTGGAACAGCAGAATTACAAGCAATTTTCATGTCTGTTCTTGAGGGCTTGGCTGTTTGGCTATATCCATGTGGCTTAGCTCAGAGAAAAGATCCAAGGGGCTGGAAGGCTTGCTAACATATGAAAGCCAACACTCGCAGTTGAAACTTTCTGATAAATTACTTCTAAGTAGCTGGGTGTGTTAACTGCTCTTTTATCATCTTCTTCAAATAGTGTCTGTACGAATTAGTGCAACAAATGATTCAGCACTCTACTTCTCTCTGTAACCACAATATTCAAACAAGTTCTTTTTTATATAAAATATTGTGTACTTGATCTTCAGCTCTGCCTTGTTTTATAGTTTGTCTCGGGATTTCTCCATTCTCAAGAGAAACTGCATATTCATAGAATAAGTCAAAATACTTTTACATGTGTGGATAAGTCTAAGTAAAATGTATATGTACGTGTAATTATACAACAAAATTACATGGCTGCATAATCACTTTCAGCATAAATTTAAATGAAAAACTATTTATTACTGCACACACTGCTTGAAAGCTAGAGAATTTATCTCACAAGATGGTCACTATCCAACAATTAAGGTATGTATATGTTATTTGCATGTCAAACACACTGTATAATCTTAAGTGAAATAATATTAACTTAAAATAATGTATGACAGTAATAAATCAGAAATATGATGTGTCACCTGTTTTGTCAAATACGGTGTATACAGCTAGTTTTGCTCAGCAAACAGTTTTTTATAAATACTGTCATACTACCTTATGGTTAGTAAAGCCTTCGTATAGAGGAATTCTCCAATATTTAGTAGTTGCCGTGTGTCAGAAGCCACCTGCAGATGCAGATGTCCTGATAGTAGTTTGGGACCTATGGCAGGAAGAACACAAAAGCACATCTGCATCCACAGGTAGCTTATGACAATTTGGTGGCAGCAGTGGGATGCTGTTTAAGAGTTATTAAGGTTCCTACTTAGCCAGTAAAAGCTCCATATTTTTGCTTTTTGTGGGAGTCCATTTTATTTGTTACATTGTGACTGTATTTTGAGACCACTCAGGACTGATCTTTTTATAGATGGTTAAGGGCCTTCTTGTTTTTTCTTATGTTTCACATTTTGTGATTGTTGATTTTTATTGGGATTTAACAACATTATTTTTGTCACTGTAAATATTTGTATAACTAAAAACTGTTCTTTCTTTTCAAAATAACTGTAAAATAAACATCATCCTTCTATTTTTGTTTCAATCTGCCATCTTTTTATTGTCTGCTTTTGGTCCTGGTTGATCCGGAACTACTAGCAGGACATTTGCATCTGCAGGTGGGTTGTGACAGTGTGATTTATACGAGTGACATTGAAAAAGTTTCCAGACTTTTATATTTTCGTTGGAAACGGTGAAGGCGGGAGGAGTAGTAATTGGGCATTAAAAAGTTGGTACGGCACTGGGAAAATTGCATGGCAAATGAAGGTGACTATGTAGAATAGTGCTCATAATTTGTTTTTGAAATTCTTAATAAATAGAATTTTTAAAAAGTGCAGAAAGTTTTTGAATGTCCCTCATAAAAATATTTTTCATTCTTGTCTTAAATATTAAAAATAATAGCATTTCATTATTTTTTTCTTCCTGAATACAAAAAAGAAATGGGCATGTGAATCCCAGTGCAACACTCTCCCATGTGTCCCCTTTATATAAGTCCCCCATAATACTGGCAAACTGATCACATGGTGAACTCTAGATTATGACTGGTACAGTTCTTACTTTTCAGCCTATGCTTGATTGTGAAATTTGTTACACACAAATTAATATAGAGTTTTTGAAAAAATGAAGTAGAATTATATTTACTAAGGTTGTGTCATGAATAATGGGAATGCCCTTCAAATAATTCATTGAAATAGCTGTATTAAGAATTGGCATGGTTATGGAATGGTAAAAGGCACGCATTCTGAATGTCAGTAGTGAAATGCCATTTAATGCCTCTATTTTAATAATTTTTGTTCTTAAGCCTGACAGGAGTGGACGTCAGGAGCAAAGGACTGTGAAGCAGCAGCACTAACCACTACAATTCCATCCCGTCATTGTCCTAATTTCATCATTCAAACTGGCTTACGAAGGTTTTTAGAAAAGTGTGTGTCAACTGCCTATCTTCTACTGTATAATAAAACAATAAGGTCTGTGTGTCCCGTCCCTCAGAACAATCTGATTGGTCAGTTTAGCTTTGGTATCATTAGTCAGTTTGGTCAGTTCGGTGACAAAAGAGAAAGTGTGAGTGTGAGACGCACAAGGAGGATTAAAGGCAGACAAAGAAAGAGTTGCCTTCAAAGATGTAAAGTATAAAACTGGACAGAAGGCGAGAAAGGTGCCTCGAAAATAATGACAGAATCTGAGAAGCAGGCTTTATGAGAATGCCCTCGAGAAAGGGAACGCCAGGTGAAGAGAGGTTCAGAGACACATGAATTACCTGTCTTTGAGAGGTACCGTCAAGTATTAAATAAAATTAAGACTGTATTTGAAGTCCATGTCAAGCATCCTGTCATTTTTAATAAGAAATGGATATGTTTATGCAGCCAAAAAGAGGCCAAAATACTGGTCAGGCAAGGATTCTGACCCTAGGCTCTGAGCCACTCAAAACACTGTATCACTTGTCTGCCCATTTCACTACTTGCTTATTATTTAATGTTATTTTATCTTTTATTTAAAAATATGAGCAGCTCAATAGCGAGGTAAAATCATGACCCCAAAGGGTCATGCTGTAATATAAAAAAGGGTTTTCATAATTACTTCTATATATTTTGTATGTAGTTAAAAAATGAAGTCATTATTCAACTACTGTACAATGATCACCTAATTATTAGATAGCTCCGTCAATTGGACAACATAAATGTATACACATTTGAAGCTAAGAACTTTAAAGCCATAGTATAACAACAGAAGGGTGTCTTCTTTTCTCTTTCTCAGCCCAGCACTAGGATAAACATAAAAATACATTAAAAGCAAAGTTAAATACACATATGTCTTAAACTCTTAGCTAACATTTTCGGTTCCTGTCCAGTCAAAGAGTCAACATGAGTATCTGCAGAGTGAAACCAGCTGGAAATAGTCAGTAACACTCTGGTTTACACAGACATTCCTTAATCTTTATCAGAACACTTGAAGAAGCTATAAGAGTTGTCAAAAGCATCTTGCAGTTGAAAGCAATTCCTCCTAAAAGCTGTATAAATTTCAGACAGTACCCTAGAAACCATCAGAGATTGTTAAGTGGGCCATAAATATCCAGTAACAAAACACAATTCTAATTATTGCTTTTTTCTTAGAGTAACAACAGTTGTATTAATTGTTAAAATGGTATTATGGGTATTGCAAAAGTTAAGTAACCAAATTTAATTGAATTTGTTCTTATTCTCACACTTCCACTTGTGAGCCCAGCATGATATACAATAATTACAATATAATAACATAAGTAGTGCAAGATACAGACAAAACAAAAAGTTGAACCATAAGGAGAGAAATGTCACGCATTACAATACAATACAATACAGTTTATTTTTGTATAGCCCATAATCACACAGGAAGTGCCGCAATGGACTTTAACAGGCCCTGCCTCTTGACAGCCCCCCAGCCTTGACTCTCTAAGAAAACAAGGAAAAACTCCCAAAAAAAACTTGTAGGGAAAATGGAAGAAACCTTGGGAAAGGCCATTCAAAGAGAGACCCCTTTCCAGGTAGGTTGGGCGTGCAGTGGGTGTCAAAATACAATCCAATACACAGAACAGAACAAATCCTCAATACAGCATAAAAATAAAAATTTTAGAAGTACGGAGGAGAATTTAACAGTAGATGATATCATATAATAAGATTTGGATATTTTTAGAGTCCTGGAGACCTCATCCATCAAGCTGCCTCCCCCATTTGACCATTCCACAGCTAAAAACAGTGCTGGGCCAGCCAATCCGATGAAAGGACCCCTCTTTCCCATGATTCCTGCGATCCTCCATCAGGGATGACTTTACCTTAGGCAGGCAAAACAACTTGGAAGGTGGGCCGTGGCACCAAGTGCCACATTTGAGTACCGATTAGATTTAAAACTTCAGAATTCCAATTATACTAAGTCAGCCACATTCCAATTATATTAATACTAAATATATATCATTCATAATGTAAAAAGAAAAAGCTTTGGTCGAAATATGCCATTATTTAAAATAACAATTAATATGAAGTTTATACCCAAGCATAGGATTGAAAAGAAATCTGAAGATGTACTATGGGGGTTGAAATTTGCATTTGGATGTCACGATGGTGCAGCAGTTAGTGCTATTGTCTCACAGCTCAAGAGTCCTGCATTCACTTCCCATCCCAGATATTGTCTGTGTAGCATTTGAATGTTCTTCTGATGCCATTTTCTCAAGCTGCTCCGATTTCCTTGCACATCTTAAGAACATACAGTTCAGGTTATTTTTATTGGAATTTCTTAACTGGCACAGTTTGAGTAGATATAGGGTGTGACTGCATAGTGCAGTGTACTGATATCTCATACAGGGTCGAGTTCTGCCATTTTGCCAGCTAGTTTGCATCAGCCATGTAAATACACTTTATCCTAGCCATAGTAAAACGTGATTCAGAATCTATTTCCACAGGTCACAAGAAACAGGCTCATGCTTGTTAGGCACCAATCCAGTACGGAAAAATGATATTTAACTTTATATTTTCAAAGACAAAATATATGAATCAGCTCTAATAAGTGACATATCTCCAAAATTTAGTATTCTGTCAAATTGGTGAACACTATAAAGAAGGGAAAGTTCCCATGCTACTCACAATATAGCAGTTTTTAAGAGTTATATCAGTTATGCTTTCTTCTGCCTATGCCAAAAACCATTGGTTGTGCTTCTGATAGCATCTCATTATTGTTTGGGTGCTGGTTAAAAGGAAAAAATAAAACAATTAAGGGTTCTGAATCTTAGGTAATAAATTAAACTCAATACACACAAAGTATGCTCTATTAGCAGCAAAAACTGTTTGCTAATTAAGAAGATGACTGGAAAAAAACCTGCAGTCAATACAGCCCACTAGGATCTGAGGTTGGTCACCCTTGGTTTAGCTGTTAAAGCACTGTTATTAGTCTCGCTGAAGCCTGAAGTATAATATAAACCTCTGGAGACTACAGTGAGTGACTTTTATTTAAAAATGGATGGGAACAATCAGACAGCTCATTGAGTGTCACATTTCTAAACCAATTCAATGCCAACTGAAGATGGCTCCCAAAGTAGGTGCAGTGATTTCAAACTGCAAAGAGCAGGGCAGGGGTGTCACTGGTAATGTGGTCCGATAGACAGTAAGTTTCTGATTACGATGAACAGTTGAAAAATCTCCTGAAATAACTTATTAAGCATAGGAATGTGTTTCATGTGTGTAGAGTGCATATTGCACAAGTTAAAAATAAACATAACCTATTGCAAGCAAAAACCCTTTCTGTAACATCAAGTTATACATCCATCTTCCAACCTGCTGAATCCGAACATAGGGTCACGGGGGTCTGCTGGAGCCAATCCCAGCCAACACACGGCACGAATCCAATCCCGGGCAGGGTGCCAACCCACCGCAGGACACACACAAACACCAAGCACACACTAGGGCCAATTTAGGATCGCCAATGCACCTAACCTGCATGTCTTTGGACTGTGGGAGGAAACCAGAGTGCCCAGAGGAAACCCACGCAGAAACGGGGAGAACATGCAAACTCCACGCAGGGAGGACCCGGGAAGCGAACCCGGGTCTCCTAACTGCGAGGCAGCAGCGCTACCACTGCGCCACCGTGCCACCCTCAGATTATACATTGACATTGAAAAACTTCACTGGACAAATGGTAAACATGAGCAATACGTTGTCACAGGTGCTGTGTGTGCTCTCTGTTGTTCACCGTTACGGCGATAGTGAGTTTGAAACGAGATGTGAGTTTGAAAGAACTGGCAGCTATGCTTGTGTAAATATGAACTGCACAATATGCAGTATACAGTGTGTTACACTCCATCAAATGGACTGCAGTTAAAAGACCTGATAAGGAAGAGTGACAGGAGATGTATATGTCAGTATTCAAGATACCCGAATCAACAAATCTGCCCAATGATACCAGTAAAACACGGACAGGGCTGCACAGCATCCACCTTCTGACTGTACATCCAATTGATTAAACTAATGTAAGTTAACATTACTGTCTAATTGGAAATGCACCCATGCCATTCAAAAAAATAGCCATTGCATTTTAACACATAGATTGTGAGCATGCATTGCCACACCCACCACATGACATCCTACCTGGATTGGGACCCGAGTGCAACGGGTGACACCTCAGCACTACACTGGAACATTGTGAGGGTTTTTACGGAGGCTGGATTAACACAAGGTATATATCTAAACTCTGTTTGCTGTTTTATGCCATATAGTGATACAATAATCAAAATGACAGAAAGATACAAATAGAAACATGTCGCAAAAGTTTATCTGTTGTGATAAATAAAGAGTCTTCAAAAATAGAAAAAGATTTAAGCATCATCCCCATATATTGTCGTCCAGACAAATGAAATAAAGAACGTGATTCAAATGACTTTTCAGTACAGATTGAATGAATAACTGTGGACAAGATGGCGTTTATATAACAGAATGTATGATGGGAGAGGAAATGGTTGGCAGGAAGTGACGATTGGAGGCGGGAACACGGAACCAGCGTCATCAGGAGTAGACAGAAGTAATGGATTGTGGAACTAGAAGTGACATCATTGGAGTGGACTGGAAGTGACGTCATCGCAGCCATTTTGAAGCCGGAAATGGAGAGGTTTTATTTTTCTTCCAGTTTTCTGCAGGTAGAAAGAGATTCAGGTAAGTACCACGTGATAGTCCCTTGTCTCGCGAAATTTCACTCACCTTTAGGCTCTTTGACTGCCTCCAGCTCGCATGTGTGTGACACTGTCTTCTCTGTCATTACAACATACAAATTAACCATTAAGCTTCAGTTGCCTTATGCTGCTGAGCTCCTTAAAATCATGTTTCATTTTCCCCCTGGGTGGGGCTCAAAGTCATGTCTTGGGACTATTTTGTCTAATTTTATGCCAGTTATTTGTATTAATGTTTATTTCATCTATTACTAGCCATCCCCCACAGCTCCGCCCACGTAGAAGTGAAACAGGACAGCGAGGAGGACCCTGCCTGGCTCCCTACTCCTGACATCAATCTTCCCCCTCCCCTCGCCCTGCAGCCTCTGTCTTGGATTAGCACGAATATATTGCTCCTGCAAGTGAACTATGATTCTTAGCGCAATGAGAGAAGTCACAAAATCAACCGGAATGTTCAAGCAAATTCTAGAAAAAAGCCAGATCTAAATCCGTTAAGTAGTTCTCTCTTTTGCTAGCTAGTTGAATGTAAGATACACCCCAAGGCTGGCATGTGAGTGAGGAGGGCCCTCTCCCCCCTACCCTCGGCCTGCTGCGTCTCTCTCAGATTCACGCAAATAAATCAGTACCACAAGTGAACTATGATACTTACCGTGAGGAGAAAAATCAACCAGAATGTTCAAGAAAATAATAGAAAAAAACTCAATCTAAATCCATTAAGTAGTTCTCTCGTGAAAAGCGGACAGACATGCAGACAGACGGATTTTTTTATATAGAGAGATGATCTGATTGCATGTTGGAAAAGGGGAAGGGTCTTTGTTATGTCCCTTGTGCTTTGTGGGTGGTTTCACTAGGGGCAGGCCTCCTGCCCATCACCACCTCCATCCTACTTAAGGGAGGACCTCCTATAGTTCCTGGTGGTTCATTGAACGTGTTTGGAGTGGAGTGTTTTTTTGTGTTTCTGTGATGTCACTTTTGCTTTGTGTTTTTTGGATTTCGAATCCTTGCTCGGTTTTTCACCTTTGCAGCACTGAATTTCACTGCTGTTCACTACAAATCTTTTAATGGGTTATCTCCAAATGTGTATTGTCATTTGAGAATCATGTATGGCCCTGCAGGAATATGCTGTTATAGACTCTTCATTTTTCATGCATCTATTTTGTTTGTTTCTTTTGTTTCATGCTGTAATGTCTTTGGTGCTCATTATGTAAGCAGGCATCCATGCCTGACCACACAAATTTAGATCGGTGAAGCAAGGTCTTGCAGGTTTGACCACAGAACCTTCCATTTGCCTCCTTTTCTTTAGGCATAAGTTTAATGGTGGTACAAGTTCCGCTGTTTTGCTGTCTACATCTAAATAACACTTAAGACACTTCAGTAGGACGTTTTGGTGGATATTTATTTATCTGTTTATTTACAGTTTTTGCAGGAAAATTTCTTTAATTCACATTAATTATCACCTAGTTGTCAATGATAATCTTGATAAAATGCTATGCCATTATAATTGCACCTGATAGCAATGACAGTAATGCAGGGGTGTTGAACTCCAGTCCTGGAGGGCCGCAGTGGCTGCAGGTTTTCATTCTAACCATCTTCTTATTTAGTAACCAGTTTTTGATGCCAATTAACTTCTTTAGCCTTAGCTTTAATTAGCTTGACTCAGGCCCCTTGGTTGTTTATTCCTTAATTAGCAGCCGGACAGTAATGATACATAAAACAAGCAGGACATGACCAGCTCACCTGTATCCATCAACAAAATCTGAAAATAAAGATGAAGGTCTCAGTAAGGTTGATCTCTCAAGTTACCAAAACATTTTAGGAGTTCTTAAAAAAAAAACAGAATATCAACAGTTTTGGAAATGTCTTTTGTGGCAAAAAGAGAGCAGCAACAAGCCATGGAATTGAATAACGGGTTTAATTAACAGCAAGAATCAGCTTCTCATTAAGGAACTGGTTGCAGTTTAAAGCCCCAGTTTAGCTGGTCATCTGTTGGCTCGTTTCATGTCTCATTTCTGTTTGGCTGTCATTTAATGAAGAAAAGAATCAATTCATTGGAGTGAATCCTTAAAAACAGGGCTATTAAAATAGAGGGAAAAGAAGTTAATTAGCAGTGAAAACTGGACACTGATTATGAAAAGTGTTAGAATGAAAACCTGTAGCCGCTGCGGCCCTCCAGGCCTGGAGTTTGACACCCATGCAGTAATGGTTTCCTATTGCAGCTATGAAGAGACATGTATTATCTACAATGATTACAGTATGTGTAGGATGGTAGCACAATACTAAGACTTACTACACAAACTACAATGTACACTATGAATGATTTACAATAATAATAATAATACATTTTATTTAATAGGTGCCTTTCTTAACACTCAAGATCATGTTACAATGAAATGAAACAACATTAACTAAAATAAAAATGAAGAGAACGATAAATCAAAAAGTAATAAGGTACAGAGGTAGTAGCAAACATACAAAGATAACAGGCAGTAACAGTGTTAGATTCACAATTGGTATGCCAGTTGAAACGTTTTGAGGGCAGTTTTAAAATGTGTTATTGAATCGAGTTGACGGATATGAGAGGGAAGAGAATTTCAGAGTTGAGGAGCACTATGAGAGACGCTCGGGCTCCGATAGCACAGAGTTTGATGTGTGGTACAGAAAGTAGAGCTGCAGATGAGGATCTGAGTGAGCGAGAGGAGTTTAAGTCTGTAGGAGATCAGTAAGGTAGGGGGAGCTTTAAATGTTCAGAGCGGTATTTTGTATTGTATTCGGTAGTTAACAGGGAGCCAGTGAAGTGGAGAGACAATAGGTGTAATATGTTCAGTGGATTTAGAACAGCAGGTTATTATCCTAGCAGCAGAATTTTGAATAAGTTGTAAGCGATGGATACGTTTTTGTGGGATGCCAGATAGAATAGCATTACAGTAATCTATACGTGAGGTGACTAGGTGACTATTTAATTTACAATTAAATTTGTGTAATTTTTTGGTAGTGCACTGTCCATATTTACAGTAATAGAGCTGAAATAAAATGTAAGTGCTATCGTTGAACTAAATATCACTTTTTGATGGCTATTAATATCTAATTAAAAATCAGCGAAATTGATCATTTTGGGCTAAGACTTTTTCTCTTTGGGTAAGATACTTGCAGTAGTTTCAGATTCACCAAATACAAGAATAATTCAGAAATCTAAAGTACCCCTTCAGTTGTGTGGCCAGTTATAACAAATTTAATAGTGAAAAATTATAGTACAGAAGCCCAAAGCAAAGTTTAACTACTTCTTTGTTTTATTCCCTTTACACTGTTAAAATTCCTTCTTTAACAAAATTAAAATGACTCAGTTTCCTCTCATATCTGGTTCTGATGCTTATAAGCATTGATAGACACATACCAAAGCCTCTCAGATTCTGAAAAGCCCTGCTCTGAAACCTTTCAAATATTTTTTTTTATGTCAGCCATACCAATAATTCCTTGTAAGGAAATAAAGTTACTAGGCCAGACTGAGAAAACAATGTTTTAATGCTTGTGTATTATGTTTGGGGGTTGTGATTAGTGAAATATGAGGCCAGTCAATGTTAGCAGTTTTTATAATTTATTGTGCAAACATTTTTCAGTCAGTGGTGGCACAGTGGCAAGCACTTTTCACCTACAAGTCGAGAGACCCAGGATCATTCCCAAGTGTGGCCCCTTGTTTGTGCTGAGCTGACCCCGAGAGTCCCTCACATCTACTTCAATTACCTTACCGGACTTCATTTTGTTCCCACACGTTGTGCATGTTAGGTTAACTGCTTTTTCTAAATTGTCCTGATTTGACTGTGAGTGGTCCCTACCCTGTAGTGATGATGCAAAGAGAGGTTCTGGGCCCCACATCCTTGTAACAGAAAACACAAATTCAGAAAATCAAAAGATGGTTTTTCCATTATGGGAAGAGGCTAATTCTCCTCCACTTTTATAGTACATTGTACTGCATGGCACAATGCAAATAAACTAATGTAAGCCATATTGATTTTAGATTATTTCTTCTCAATCTGAATTTATAGTTTTGTCTGCCCAGATATTATATCATTGCTTAATAATCTTTTATCTTATGCTGTAACCTCACATTTAAATATTTGTAACATGATTCCGCCAGAGTGGCGCAGTGGGTACCTCTGCCACCTCGCAGTTAGGAGACCCGAGTTTACTTCCCGGGTCCTCCCTGTGTGGAGTTTGCATGTTCTCCCCGTGTCTGCGTGGGTTTCCTCCGGGTACTTTGGATTTCCTCCCACAGTCCAAACACATGCAGGTTAGGTGCATTGCTGATTCTAAATTTTCCCTAGTGTGTGTGCCCTGCGGTGGGCTGGCGCCCTGCCCGGGGTTTGTTTCCTGCCTTGTGCCCTGTGTTGGCTGGGATTGGCTCCAGCAGACCCCTGTGACCCTGTAGTTAGGATATAGCAGGTTGGATAATGGATGGATGGATGATTCCGTCAATCTGCTTTATTTTGCTATTATTCTTTTTACATTTGAATTAGAATATTAGTCAATTAAAAATAACAGGCACATTTGATTTAAGGTACAACACCGCATAAGAAAGACACAAGATGACTTGACATTTCCTTACATTGTTAATAAAATGTACCCAGAGAGTTTTTCTAGCATAAATAACTAATAATTACTTATTCATGAATTTTATAATTTTACTGAGGATATTTAATGGAGGTTAGTAAACAGGTTTACATGCAAAACATGGCCCTCTGTCATTCAGGGGTTTGAGGATTATGCAGGACCATTCCTGTTAGATTACAACAAACTTTGCAATTGACAATATAAGCTTAAATGCTGGTTAGTGTATTTAACACTGTCATGCATGCGCATCAGTGGGTCATCATCAATGTTCCTTCCACAGAATAATACTACTACGGGCCAAGTAGGGGCACTGCCTCTAAGTGGATTGTCTTCCTTTGCCTCCACAGTGCCTAGAAACTGCCCGGTGAGGGCAACTGACTCAGCCCCTTTGCCACCCTTAAGAAGCCTTGATAGGCAGTGTCCTTATTTGTTAGAACACCTGAGAGTGATATTTTTATTTGTACGCACGCCATCAAGTGCTGTTTTGTTTTAAGTTTTGTTTCTCAAGTAAACTGGGAAAGCCTGGTTGGCATCCCATCATTTTTTTTGCTTTTCGACCTGTCATTCCCTTGGGCGACCACACACACTGTACCTGGGAGTCGCTCTGAAACTGTCACATGGCAGCAATAGGCAGAATGCATTTAGAACTTTACATCAGGGAAGGCTGCAAACCCATGCAATAAATCGGAAGATTTCACACTGCTGTTGAGCTTTGTTGAAGGAAGACAGATTTGGAAGCATTCCATTTATGTCATATATTAATAGTACTAGGGTGATGTACCATGTTAGAAAGGGGCCTGAGTTGCCTTGAAAGCTTGTATATTGTAATCTTTTTAGTTAGCCAATAAAAGGTGTCATTTTGCTTGACTTCTCACTACTGTCATAAACTAAAAACTGTGTGTTCACAGGAATCATGCAAGGCCTACACTGTTCCTTGGATTATATTTGTACAATATGAATTTCTATTGAAATCTCCATGTGATTAAGAAACCTATGTGAATACAAGGCTGTTTTCCAACTGGACATTACCAGGTATACTGGAGGGGATGGTTATGATCGGTTACTGGACCTAAGCTCCCCTTCCCCACAACCCAAGAATGAAAAGCAAAATATTTAATGATAGCGTCGTTCACCTCTTAACCTGTTTATACATGCAGAGAACAAAGACTGAACCAAAGTATTAATTCATTTACATGGACAATTTCTTGGCAAAGGTAAGTGATTTTATTAAAATATATATGGCCTAGTTTCTGGTTTTTGCATTGAAATACTCTGTATATGTTCATCTAGCAGTCACTTGTCATGCAGTCCCAGATGCACAAACTTGAGCCACTACTCTGATCAACATCCAGTGAAGCTATCATTGTCACTCTGTACACTAAACTGTACATGAAAAAGGAAACTTTTAGTAAATACAATGTCAGAATTGGTCGGCATGGTGGTTCAGTGGGTACCGCTGCTGCCTCGCAGTTAGGAGACCCGGGTTTGCTTCCCGGGTCCACCCTGTGTGGAGTTTGCATGTTCTCCCCGTGTCTGCGTGGGTTTCCTCCGGGTGCTCCGGTTTCCTCCCATAGTCCAAAGACATGCAGGTTAGGTGCGTTGGCGATCCTAAATTGTCCCTGGTTTAGTGTGTGTTTGCCCTGTGGTGGGCTGGCGCCCTGCCTGGGGTTTGTTTCCTGGATTGGCTCCAGCAGACCCCCGTGACCCTGTAGTTAGGATATAGCGGGTTGGATGATGGATGGATGTCAGAACTTTAGTGAAACTGTTTCCATGCAGCCATCCATTTTGTAACCTATTTATTCACGTTTTCTAACGTCCTCAAAACTCTTTAAAGGTTATAAATGTTACTGGATTACAAAGGATGCACATCATATTCCACTTTGCATATTAATAGAAAAACTACATGCTAATGAATGAGAACAGGCACTTTGTTAAAAGATACCTTAAAACCAAATACTGAAATGAACTGCTTGCTTGAATAATCCGATACTACACATTAATATTTAATGGATTCATGTTTGCCTGAAGGTTTAATTCTTTCAGGACAAGTGTCTTTCCACTTTGCACAAGGCTTAGATATTATTTTTGCCTATTTCTCTTGGCAAAAGACAATTTCCTCTTGGGGTTTATGAAATTATATTTAAAAAATCCTTCCTTCCTTCCTTTTACTTCTCTTCTTCTTCCAGGCGATTGTGGTCCAACTCCTCTCCCAATTCCAACTCTTGAGTGATGTAAGATGTCTCTTTCTATCTTGGGCATGGTAGTACATCCGGTGCCATGGCAATACAATGCGTACGAGCTTCTGGATCACATGGAAGCTCAAAAAAACAGGGTGGCCCCTCTCAGCAGCACCCCCTGGTGGTACCCTGGGACCCTGACAGGGCTGTCCTCCTGAACTACAAGTCCCAGGCAACCCAATCTGTGTCCAAACTGGGACCAAACCAGGGGAGCACTTCCACCTCTTGTGCTGGGGGATGAATTGTCCCTGATACCCAGACTCCTTCTCCCCAACTGGCATTTGAACTGGGAACCATTGCGGGCAGGATGCACCTCCATCTACATGATCTGTCCAGTATGGCTTCCTGGCTGTGTAAGGTATATTACTTCATCCCAGTCAGGATGCCCGTTCATCCGCTATGGCATCTATACCATATATTATGAATTTTTGTAATGATTTTTATATTATTAATTTGTTATTAGTTTGAACATTTCTTCTGGTGACTGTCTCATGTGCCTAGACTGCACTACAGCTTGTTCCAGTTGCAAGTATAACCTTTTCCATCATTGGGGTGGCACAGTACCCAGGTTCGTCACCTTTTGACAATTGCAACGGTGGCCTTAAACAGCCTCCCACTTCCCTGTGTCTTTATGTGAGTAGTGGATAACAAAAACCTTTGCTAAACCTACTCCAGATATCTCTTGTTATCTGGTTTCATCTTTTGGGTTAAGGAATTTCATTTTGGTCCTCCTGGCCTCATTTTTCATCTTGCTTTTTTGGCACTCATTGACTTCCCGGTTTTGACCTTTGTCTGTTTTGCATCTCTCTCCTGGTTTGCCTTTCAAAAATCTTGAAGGTGTACTGACACAACACTATTCTTGTTATGAGGAAAGTCAGAAGGAGTCAAACTTTTTCAATTTAAGCATAAGTCTAAAATTATAAAGGGATTTATTATGGAGCCCAGCTGTTACTTAAAATGTTTCCTTCAACATGAGGTCAGGGACACTGATGGTATATCTATTCTATGATCATCATGAAATTATTTTTCAGTTTCCCTGAATCAATCTGAAATTATTTTCACATTAATTTTTATTTATTTTTTGTTTTAAGCTAAATATCTACTTTTCTATCATTTTCTTTTGGTATTAAGTGCCATGACTTTTGTTTCTCTACTAACACTACAGTTCATGAAACAGTTGCCAAGACATGGCTGCCACATTGAACGTTCTTTAAGGTACAACAAGGTATGACATTGGACTAACACTATTTAAGGTACCTTTTCACTTACGATGTTGTACAATTTTGTGGGTCATTTCTATACTGCTCTTGTCAAAATTACTCTAATCTACGGAACAATGGCTTATCTACCAGTTTTACTTTTTTATAAGAATAAAGGAAACTTGCCTACAATGTTTTCCAGTACTTTTCTTCATTCATTTTTCCTTTCAACTCTAACAAGTTGTGCAGTATCTGCTAACGAGAAGTTTTCCCACAGCATGATGCTGAAACTTCTGTACTTCACTACAGCTGGAGGGTTTTCTGGAGCATGGGCAGTGTAATTAATTAATTACTTGATAAATTATGGCCAGTTGACAACATAGGAAGTTAAAATTGTAAAAGAGAAAATCCAACACAAAGTCTCAGTCCTGGAGACCTTGGCCAACTTGCCACCTACCCACTCCTGAGTCTGTGCTGGCCATCCAATGTGATAAGAGAATCTTTCCATCTGATAATTCCAATGCTCCTTTAGAGCAGCCTGGCAGTTGAGCAGTGGCACCAAGTGCCTCATCCAGATACTGATAAGAGATGTGTTCACCAAAGTGCTTTGACATTTTGCCTAAAGGCTCACTGTTATTCAGACTTTTGTTCCTTTGTTACTTTGAAAATTTTTGGTTAACGAACTCTTGTTCTGCTATTTGACTGATATAATATTACTTATTATTTTTCACACATATTGAACCTTAGTTATTTGAGTTTTGATTTCCAGGTTATGATTCTCATTTACTATGGTTGTCATTCATCTCCCAATTCCTTTTATAACTAAATTCTGCTGCTGTTCAGTGCAGTCAATACAGTGCCTAATGGTAAGGCCATTATAGGTGTGTGACATTAGGGCAATTTTTTTATTTGCACATTTAAAAATGTAAAGAAAAATAGAGTCCAAAAACATATGAATATTTCAGTTTGCAAGTTAAAGATCGAAAGCCAATAGGTAATTTTGCCCTTAAATTGATCTTGAGCACATGGTTGGCAATAAAAGTACAGAATGAAGCAAGACATGCAAGTACCTTTGAACATTATTATAACATATTCAAAAGCTTCAAATATGCTCTGCTAATCTTCCAAGGCATCAGTTGTAGATATAAACTGGGTCAGAAACTTGAACCTTGTGATTGCAGTTCACTGCTAATACAAGACACTGCCTGAAAATGAATACTCATGTACTGTAGTTACTGTTTTCATTCAGTCATTATTAAGCATACTTATTTCGGTTTTCCAGTTTATCATAATGGAAAGCAGAACTTATCCTGGCTGCATCAGATGCAAGGCAAAAGCAAACTTTCAGGATTCAAATCTAATCTAATCGAGCTGTGAGAAAGACAGTGCCCCCCTCCTACCCCTTTTCAACATTCCCTACCTCCACCGCTACCCATTTCAATTAACATGAGTGATCCCATCCACAATTACAATCACACAAGTTCCAGTTCAGAAAGAATCTTTTATTTAGTACAAAACATTTTTTAAAAGGCTCCAAACTACACCAGAAGGTAAACCCAGCATAATAAACACAACAATCATGATGGTCTTCTTTCTCATAAACTTAAAAGTCTTATAAAAAAATTCATATTCAGTATCTTGCTTGTTTTTTGATTGGTTTTAATGGTCTGTACCAGTAAGCGTTTAACAATTTTAAACAAATATTTCCAAACCCATTAAGTCTATAGTTCTGTCTGCTTGTGACACAAAACTTAACTCCATAATATCCATCCATCCATCCATTATCCAACCCGCTATATCCTAACCCACAGGGGTCTGCTGGAGCCAATCCCAGCAAACACAGGGCGCAAGGCAGGAAACAAACCCCGGGCCGGGCACCAGCCAACCGCAGTCAACATGAGTAATTTAAAATATGTTACTTTACATTATCAAAACAGAAATGAGAAAAAGTAAGGATCAAGAAGGTAGAGATGCAAAACAACATAATAATAATAATAATAATAATAATAATAATAATAATATACAGTTTATAATCCTGGATTGTGAACTTTTAATCAAAAGAAAGCTTACAGTATGCCATGCATCAATTAGACTTTGCTTAGAGCATTTGTGGAACAGAGCAGCAAAATAACAGTCAGGTCTTTAAAGAGACTGAACATAATATGTGAGAGATAGCATATTGTAACAGAGCTTTATTTGGTGCTGGGAAGGAAGGATTAAACTTTATGGGGTTGTACACAGAGATTAAAGCCATTTTTATTGCTATTTACCATGGGAAGAAAGAAACAGAAATGAGTCAGCTAATTTACACTCAACTCTAGCCCTTTCATTGTTATACTGTAATAAACCTTAATTAAAATTCCACAGAGTTTGCCACAACTGGAAGTAAAATAAGCTTGATGAAGAATTACAGGAACAGACTGAACAACTAGGAGCCTCAATTAAATCTTATACATGTGGCATTAAAGGTTAATTTATGATATGCATGCACATGATCAATATACAATCAACAGTAAATTTAATTTTAAATAAAGACCAATAAATTATATTCTTTCGAAAATGGCCTGGTATGGATGAGTGTGCTCTGGAACAGGCTGGCACCACATCCGTAATTCATTATTGCCCCATACAATCTACCAGAACAGACTGTGATTGTGACTCTAAAACTTATTGATAGACAGCAATATATATGGCAGATAGTTTTGAAAGACGCTCGCTAATACATTGTGTCATGCATACGTGTCAGTGGATCATCCTCCAGGCTCTTCTGAGTTATGTACTTCCACCCTGGGCTGAGATGGGATGATGGCGCTAACCTCATCCTCTTTTTATCTTTCCACAGTGCTAAAAAGACAAATGAGGACAATTGACTCCAGTCCCGTCACTTCATATCCCACAGTTTCTGTTATGAGAGCGCACCACAGCATAGAGCTCTTTCCCATCATGACCTTGAGAGGCTTTACCAGCTGGGAAAGGTTCCTCAAGATGGGACCCTGATTTTTCATTTGCTTAGCATCTTTGAATGCACATTTTGTTTGAATTTGATTGTTGTTACAATTATATGGTGGACAACCAGGTTGTCCAACATTTCAACTTGTGGACCTGCAGTTCCTTCCAACAACCACAATCAATAAATTATGTAACTACCTTTGAATAAATAGATAAATAGATAGACAGACAGATAAAATCAACATTTTTAACTAAAATAGAAAGTATTGTCAAGCATGGACCATAATTTAAAATGATAACTCTAGTACCATCTATTTATAGTTACCTTGTGTGAAAAAATAGCAGTGCATTAGAAGATAGCTTTGAATTTACATTGCGTAAAGCTTTCAGCCCTTATTTCATAAACTTTCTTTAAAGAAGAACTGGTGCTCAACATTTACCCATAAATTTATTTTCTGAATGTCTCTAATCCGCAATATGTTTATTTTCTTTTTATTGTATGTCTTACGTTATATTGAAAGTCTAAATTGTACGTTTTATTTAACATTGCCATATACATTTGAACATGAAACTCCAAGCACTGAACTTTATTATTATGAAGAAGTTTTTAAAGACTGCATGTTACACGACTGTAGGTCTGTTTCTAGTGGTACACCTTAGTGGCATAAAGCGATAGTAAATTCCAGAAGCTAAAAGTCCTCAAACTGAAAATCTAACCAATTCTCTGTTTTGAATTTTCTGTTTCTCACCATCATACCATTACTCCTGGCAAGGCTCCTGACATTCTGAAATAAAAGCCTTGAACAGAGTATATTGCTTAATGTCACAGGAATTTAAATTTCTCATTAAGTTTGCCCTTCTCTTTTACAGGCTTTTCTCCAACTACACACAGTACTCCTGACAATAATTTCCAGTATTTTGCACAATGAAGTCCTCATCTGGTTTATATTCCTTTCTTCTGGATACATAGTGCAGTACAGGTAGTCCCCAGGTTACGGACATCCAACCTACTGACACATGCACCTCAGTAACTGCCGCTCCGTCATCTTCGGCCTAGGGATGCTGCAAGCGGTGGCTGGAGGGGGGTGATTTCGCTGCTCGTGCAGTGTAGTGTCCCTTGGGCGGCTCCCGGCAGCAAGCAGTGATCCGTGGTCCATAGTCACCCGGGCCACAGCTATCGCTTGTGTGCAGGACAATGGTTCGCTGCCCACCCACTATGCCTGCGCAGCTACTGCTCCTGACTGGACACAGGCTGGACAGAGCGGAGGGCTGGTGTTTCACTGCCCGCTCAGCACACACAGCTGGTAATGCTGCAAGCAGTGACCCGGTTGTGGCTGAACGGAGGCCATTGAGGGTGAACAGCAGCATACTGTAGTGGAGGTCACTGTGTGGTGGGCAAGTGATGAACCCCCCCTTGCAGCCCCCAGTCATTCTCAATAGCAAGCCTGCTTGTACTGTTATGCACATAGCAGGAAGTTGTCTCTCGTCAGTACATCAGACGTGTTGACGGGTGCCTTCCTGCTGTGATAGCATGCACTGTATAGCGCTGTGCAGAAGAGCTCATCTTAACCTTTTGTCTTCACCCTTCAACAATGTCTCTGAAACACAAATCTGATGCAAGTGCTGGTGATACAGTAAAGAAGAGAAAAACCATCACCATGGAAAATAAAGTAGAAATAATAAAAAGGTCAGAGAGAGGTGAAACTCCATCATTCATTGGCAGAACACTTGGTTACAGTCGGTCAACAATAGCATTTATTAAAATAATGTACCTGTTCCGACTTGCATACAAGTTCAACTTAAGTACAAACTTACAGTCCCTAACTCGTATGTAACTTGGGGACTGTCTGTATAGTATTTGTCTTCTTAATGATATTAAACACTGTCTAGAATCACACAGATTAGTGATCAGGGTCATCCCTGCATGGAGTTTGCATGTTCTCCCCGTGTCTGCGTGGGTTTCCTCCGGGTACTCCGGTTTCCTCCCACAGTTCAAAGACATGCAGGTTAGGTGCACTAGCGATTCTAAATTGTGCCTAGTGTGTGCTTGGTGTGTGTGTGTGTGTGTGTGTGCACCCTGCAGTGGGCTGGCGCCCTGCCCAGGGTTTGTTTCCTGCCCTGCGCCCTGTGTTGGCAGGGATTGGCTCCAGCAGACCCCCCGTGACCCTGTAGTTAGGATATATCGGGTTGGATAATGGATGGATGGATGGATATAAAAAAGAGGGTTTTTCACATATATTCATCTCTCATGTCTTTTTTTTGGGTGGAGCATGGGGCAGTCACAAAGAGATGTTTAAGGCATAAACTAATCCCTAGTCCACATTAACATGGATACCTTTGAAAATGCATATTCTTTATTCTTTTTGGTCTTCACTCAAAATGGTGAGAGGATATGAAGCCTCTATAATGGCCAATAAACCAGACCAGGACCTTTCCTAGCTTGTCTAGGTGGTCTGACCTAAAATTCTACTGGCAGGGGAAACAGGCTTTAGAATTTCAAAAATACCCTGAATATCCAAAATGTATCAAAATACCCTTCACGAAAGAGGAACTATTAAAAAAAAAACTTGAAAAGAATCAGAAGAGCAGACAAAATGCAATCTTAGAGTAAAATCTATGTCTCTCTTAAAGAATTTTGACATAAAACCAATATTGAAGACACAAGCCTTATTCTACAAATGCATACTCTAAACAGCATACAATAATAATGTCAAATGATAACTGGTCTCACCTCTTTTCACACATCCAAGGAACACATATTAACAAGAAGAATAAACCCCATGTTTCTTTTTGTGCAAGAAAAAACAATTTGCCAACTGTTTTACAGTCAGGGTGGAATCAAGCCTGTTTCTCCTAAATCTTAAATTCAACCATTAATGGAGGTATCTGTGTTAGCACCCTAGAATAGACATATCTAGGAAGTCTAAGGTGCAATCTCTCAGAAACCAAAACATTTTCTAGAAAATGTCTGTTTCTCCAGTCTGTCATAGTGTCATGCAACATTAAATCAGTACATTAATTAGGACTAATGCTATCTAGTGCCTTTGTCATTTCCAGAAGGATCTCATTTAGTCCTTCAGCCTTACTGTTTAGCCACAAACACCGATCAGGTAAGATAAACAAATGGTAATTATGTTCATTATTTTCTTCTTATCCCCCAACATTATGGTCAAATGATCATATTGCTAAAATAAGCCTAGAGCCCCTGTTGAAAGTCATTCTCCATAGCCTCATCAAATTCTTCCAAAACCAAAAACTTTGCTTACACCACTGTGGCATCTGTTATTTTCTTGGGCCCTTAGAATGTTATAGTCAAATTTTGAGCCCATCATGTTAAATTTTTTTGACACTCTTCAACATGAAGACTTCCCTCATCATTTTTCAGGAGCACCTTTATCCTCTCGAAATCTACCGCCAGCTTTGGCATCTTAAATAAAAAAGCCATACTGTTATGATGATAATCAAGTTAGTACCCTATTGAGTCCTGTAGGCCACACATGTCAATGTGAAAGAAACAGGTCGAGGTGAACCAAAAGTAGGAGTCCATGGTGATCCGCTTGAAAAAAAACGCTGCTTGTTAAAGTCCTCAAGAAGATAGTTGTCAAAAGACAGACAGAAGGTCACAAATAATAACTGTAAAACATAACCCAAAAAGGAGACAAATAATCAGTTCTAATATGTTAAGTTTACTGACTGCACTGCTGAACTCACTGATGCCGATTACACGACTGAAAATCTATGGGAATGTCACATTTAGCAACTGTGTGCCTACTGTATCTTCCAGCACAATTGTGTTACCCCTTTTTTGTGACAACAAGTAATGTTATACCTGATGGAGTAGGTGTTGTATGAAGGGTTAACCAGTTGGGCAAGTTAATCCACAATCTTGGCCCTTTCTTTTTTCCATTCTGTCATGGTGCATAACATCCAGGACATCAGACAGACAAGCTTCTCTTCTATTTGTGAAGTTCAAAACACTCGTATTCCTTATTACTTGTAGCTGCATTACATGAATTCTACTTGTGGATTAGCATTCATTGACTTTCAGAGGTCATGCACACAAAGCCTGCTTCAGTTTGAATTTGTCAGAGTGAGTCATGGACAAGTTGGAGTGAGTAGCTGGACTTGTCACATTATGCATCTGGTCTTCACAGGAGCATGCCACTGACTGTCTCTGACTCACTAAAGATTATGCAAATGAAGGCTAAGACTGAAAATCACTGCAAAAGTCATCTAATGTAACAAGGCTTTAAAGGACCCGCTGCTCAAGCCCAGCCACCAATCTCAGTCCCCCTTGTTACTTACTCCACTCCTCCCGCCATGTGAATATTGCTGATCAACATCTGACACCGGGCTTTGGCAAACTGAAGGCTACATAAGCTATTAAAATAGAGTCCTAGCCAAACCTTGGATTTATCATCAACAAAAGTATCTGTTAAGCATTTCAAATGGGTACCACAGAAATACAACTATCTACAACTATCTATGAGCCTTTTCAGTCTGGCTTTCGTACACAGCACACCACTGAGACAGCTCTTCTCAGAGTAGTCAATGATCTTCTCCAGTCTGCAGATTGCGGTTTCCTTAATATTCTCCTCCTTCTTGACTTAAGTATGAGCATTTGACATTATTAATCATGAAATCCTCCTGTCACGTCTCTCTGCTGTAGGCATCTCTGGCTTAGCCCTTCAATGGCTCACATCATATCTTTCTAATAGGCAACAGTTTGTCACACTCAGTTGACATAAATCCTTCACCTCACCTGTGCCGCATGGTATCCTTCAGGGTTCAGTCCTTGGGCCACTACTTTTTCTACTTTATATCCTTCCTTTGGGTCAGATTATTTGCAGACATCAGATTATTTGCAGACATGGCCTTAACTTCCACTGTTATGCAGACGATATACAGTTATATCTTAGTACAGACTCCCCTACAGATTCACCTCCCAGCACACTCACTGACTGCATCATTGATTTTAAGCTATGGATGGAAAATAACTTTCTCAAACTTAATGCCAATAAAACTGAAGTGATACTGGTAGGTCCAAAATCCCAACTTTCTAAGGCATCCAATTTCTCTATGTCTGTTGATGATACACTTGTCAAACCTGCTCCTATTGTCAGAAATCTTGGTGTTTTGTTTGATTCACCACTTAACTTTGAGCTACACATTAGGTCTCTTTCCTAAATTTCATTCTATCATCTCCGTAATATTGCCCGCCTATGTCCATTTCTGGGCTCTATTCAATAAGGGTGTGCACAAAAAGGCGAGCTCCAAAAGGTCGACCTCAATTGGGCGCGGCGAATAAAGGCCTGAGTAAATAAAGGTGAGCTTCAAAAGGGAGACCTCAATTGAGCACAGCGAATAAAGGTGTTCGTAGATAATTAAGTTCAAATGGCTCTGGAATATGTGAAGAGCAACAACGGTGCAGATCTACTCGTAGTCAAAGGCTACACATTCAGAAAGGAGAAAACTATCAACAGGAAACACATCTGGAAATGCACTGAATATAGGATTGGAAAATGTTCGTCTCGCTGTCATACAGAGACACTTCGGAGCGAATTAAATCAATTGTCCTTGATTATGCTAATAGACCGCATCTCGAATATCTATGTGGCATTGCACATAATCTACAGCTTCAAGTGTAACACAACAATGAGTAAGAGCAGAAAACAAAGAAATATAGAGAGCTTTAGAAATAGTTCCTTAGAAGTTCATGCATTAATTAATTGGATGTTTTAATATTCTTGCTTTCGCCTTTTTTATACGTTCAATCATTGCCTTTATCTAATACATTTTCTGTAATCATTTTGTTGCGTTTGCCTTTATTAGCTGCGCCCAATTGAGGTCGCCCTTTTGAAGCTCGCCTTTATTTATGCGCCCTTATTGAAGGATACCCATTTCTGTCCTTTAATGATGCTCAAACTCTGGTTCATTGTTTCATAATGTCTCGTATTAATTACTGTAATTCCCTCTTCATTGGCCTCCCTGCAAAATCTATACAGAAGCTACAGTATATTCAGAACTCCGCAGCTAGAGTCCTCACCCACATTCAGCGTTTTGTTCACATCTCCCCTGTTCTCTTCCAGCTTCACTGACTACCGGTTCCATCAAGGATTAAATTCAAGATTTTGCTTCTCACCTTCAAAGCCCTACATAACCTTGCCCCCTTCTCCCTCACTCAGCTACTATCTCCTTAAACTCCTTGTTGCTCTCTCAGGTCTTGGTTATGTTATCAAGAGGTTTCACGGATGCAACAGGAACTTGAAGCCAACCTATACCATCACAGAGTTCTACCCAAAGCATTCCATTTTTAACTTATCAGACTAGAGTCCTTTAAATGCCATTTGGAAAACTCCAAGCGGTAGTTAGCCAGTCTACCACAAATGCCTGATTGAGTGCCACTGAGATGGTAATCCAACTGACACATCCTCCCATCACAGCAGGGGATTTCTGAAGCTTTCATAGAATGCCCATTTGTTTCTTGTCCAGCTGCATGACCAAGGCCCATCTTGACCTGTTGCTCAGTTTGGCCAGACGGATTCCAATCAAGTTCGAGACACATGTTAAGGATACTTAAATCAAAGAGGATGCAACTGACCACAATTTGGAGTGCCACAGCAAAGGGTCTGAACACTTATAGAAATTTCAGTTTTTGATTTTTAATAAATTTGCAAACTTTTCTGAAAATATGTTTTAAATTTGTCATTATTTTTTATTGAAGAGTGATGGGCAAAAATGTCAAATGTATCCATTTAAAATTACATCTACAACACAATAAAAAGTGCAAAAAATGAAGGACAGAAAGTGAAGATGGCTGAATACTTTCTATATCTAGGAGAAATGGCATTCCGACCCGAGAAGGAGGAGGATTCATAATCCGAACGGAGGCCAGAGAGGAACAGCAAACAAATTGAGAATTGGGAAAGAGAAATAACTTTGTGCCTAGTCACTATCATTTAACAGAAGCTAGGAATTGGGAAATGTTCAATCACCCATTTGCCAAATGTCAGTGTTCCTCATATGAGAACTCAGTCTGGTCACCTGCAAGGTGCTTGGGATATGTAGTCCGGAAATACAGCCTTGTTGGGGTCCCTACATACCAATAGAGGGCACTGTCATTGATATCACCCTACTTTCTTTATGGCCTTTAAGTGCTTCCCAGAAGAGATAGTGTAGTAACAGAAGCATTCTGGCATAAAAGGGAGCCTGCTTCCTTACATTAACGACTCAAAACACAACGGTGGTAGAGAAGGAAGAAGAATTGTGATTGTGTATTGTCATGTTGGCTGATTGCTGGAGAAGAGAAGTGCCTTGTAAAAATAAAACTCCTTGTAAGAATGAAAGTCCTTTATTTTACTTAAATAATATGTGCCGTATTGCTTCGTCTTGGATTTGGAGCACAGTGGCGCCCCCTAGTTGTCACAATATATAATCATAAAGATCAAAATCAAGCAGATCAAAGTTGTTTTGTCTGACATTCTGTAAGTTTATTAAAAAAAAAACTGTCAGACTGAATACACACCCAGTGAGGGATATCTTTGAACTGGATCCAGGAAACTATGCTACATTCAGTATCTTCCCCCACAAATCTATTTACAGAACACTACACAGAAAATAGATAACAACACTTGAATTGTATCCAAAGTGTGATAAAAGCCAGAGCGACTAATACTGTATGTAACATTGCATAAACTATTTGGGAACTGTACAGCAGCTGAGAAATGATTCAGAGCAAGATTACATCTTAAAAGGATTTGCTTATCTGTGTCTGAGAAGCTAGCTGGGAAATATATAGCCCTAGCACAATTACTTTAGCCCTGGATTCAACAGTCATATATATATACAGTATATATATATTTATACTCAGCAAAAAAAGAAACGTCCCTTTTTCAGGACTGTGTATTTCAACAATAATGTTTTAAAAATCCA
>JANRMT010027041.1:95721319-95746561 GCA_026402145.1 Polypterus bichir lapradei
AATAACTGAGGGATGATATTGAGTCAGTCAGTTCCTAATAAGTTCCTATGTCAACTCAGGCTGTTATGGAGGTAAAGTAGGTAATACCCATTTGATGTAAACAGAAAAGAAAATTTATTTCCACACAAAAAATAAAAGAAACTTAGAAACAGGTGTGCGATTAAAAAATGACTAAAGTATAGGATTAGAAAGGGGTAACAAAGCAAGAGAACATACATGTATACAGTGGCAGCTAGTTAAGTGAAACAAGGTAAGCGCCCATTTTAGGACAGTTCAGAAGCAATTGGACTTACTTTGTCAGTGGGGTCCACAAACGTTTGACTTGTATCTTTTTTAGGTCATCAGACATAGTTGTTTTCTTACTCAAACTAAAATTAATTTCCCTTGCACTGAACAAGCTTCTCCTGACCCTGCTCCTATACATTCTGCTGGCAGAGTCTGGATCTTCTTATTTCTGAAAGATTTGGGGCCAAGTACTCCGTACCAGTTGTGAACTGAAGGCCTTCCAGTTACAAAGTTGTTTTTTTTTTTGATTTTGTTGAACAATAAATGGAAACTCCCCTTTCCTGGGTATAAGGCAGTTCCTAATCTGTATGCATGTGAAGCATTAGGCTTGCGCTCCCCCATCTCCTTACTGTTGTGAATGCCTGGACTCTTCTATCTTATTATTTGACCACTCAGTTCACAACCACTGTCATCCCTGTTGATTTTCCTCCTATTTCTTTCCTCCCTGTTTTGTACTATTATCTCCTACCACCCAAAGAAGTTACTGTCCACCTCCCACATTGTCATTTCCAAGGACATGCGGTCAGGTGAGGCAGAGCCTCACCTGTCATCATGAAAAGTAAAAAAACAATAATGATAACATAAAATAAATGTGTCCAATGGTCTGTGCTACAAATTTGTTTTCTGTATTATTCCAATAATTTTGATAATTTTTATAGTCAAAATTACTGATTTGGCGCATTTCCTGTTCAAATACAGGGGAGAAACGAGAGGTTCGAAAGAGACGAGCGGAGCTTCACCTCGGACTGCACTCTGCCTCACACAATGGGTTAATGCACGCAATTGGCACGTGCCTGTTGCTGTCCCTCTGTATGTCGCCAATATAATGTTTGCAGACACATTTATTATACACCCTGATTTTCCACAGTCTGGATAATATCTTTAATGAATGTGTGCGACATATTTAGTCTTGCTGATCTGACATAAAACTGTAGTGAAAAGGCACAAGGTGAGGCAGACAGTAAGTACCGTGCCGCACTAAAGGGGGCGCATTTGAGCCCAACAGGTCCTTGTTGCTTCTGTTCTTCTATGTAGAGGCTCTAAGCACCAATAAGTTAGCAATATCAGAAAGTCAAGTGCACTGCAGTGGTCCGTTTATTTTTATTTTTTGTTCTGAATGACTGCCAAAATGGAAGATTAAGATTTTTAAAAGTAAAGGAAAATAAGGACTTTTACAAGAAAGTGATTTTCGTGGAGAAGGATAGGCGCATGGACTTCATTTACAAATAAAGATAAAACCATAAACGGTTTTCAATTTTATAAAAAAAAGGGATCAGACTAAGAAAAACACAATCCAAAATTTAAAAACTAAATTTTGACCATAAATAAAATATTCTTTTGTTTTTCTTGTTATCCTTTTCTTCAACAGTCTGTATTAAAATTGATTAAAGCATCAGAATTAAAAGCTTTTAAAAACAACTAAATATTTCAATTAAGGTCAAAATTGAAATCCATTTTTTTGTACACCACTTTGTACTTTCATTTGTATTGAATGAGTATGCATTGTGGAATTGCAATGGCAAATTTAGAACACATGGAGTGTGCAGAGCAAACGCGCTCTCTATCGCCACTATAAATGCAACGTTCCTTCTTAGCCAAATATGTACCTTACCTATGTTTGTTGTAAGAATGCTGATGAGATATTAAACATAACCAATAGTTGTGTGCATGCTTGCCAACTGAATGGTGAATAAGCTACTTTTTTGAGTTTATATATTTGTAAATCTGACTCTGATTTACAGCCATGAACCTCACCGCACGTCACTGGTCATTCCTCCATTTATTTTGTCTTTGCCATCATTTACAGAGAAGGTTGTTCAAATTTACATTTGCACCCAAATGCAGGTTTCAGATCTGAGAGCACCAGTCCAGACTATGCTGCCTCCAAAGAACCAATCCTATCCCTAGTGCAATGAAAGACTACAAAAGCTTAAGACCCTTTATTCAAGACTAGAATGTAACAGGCAATCATTTGATATTTTTGCTGTCCCCTCATCTCCATCACTACTGGCAAGCACTTCCCCAGGTGATTATCAAGAGAACAGGCAACATTAGTGTTTTATTAAAGACAATTGACCAGATTCTGCATTCTTTGATAAAAAGTCTACTTTTCATCCTCTTTGATTTACCAATTAATTTTCCTCCTTCTTTCATTTTGGGATCAACACTCTTCACTTCTCTTTTTCCACTCCCTTACCTCCTCAGAAACCTGACCTTTTTAATTTTCCACCTACTGCTCTCTCTCCTCTTGCCACCTTCTTGGGTGTTTCTATATCAGGTGTTTCCAGCCTTTCTTCTCATCTTAATCCCACCATCTGTTCTTTTGGTCTTCTGTCTATCAATCTTCTCAAGGTCTGCACTGCTAATGTTGGTACCACTCATCAGACACTTCATCAACCTGCCCTTTCATTGAGCATCTTTATCTGCTTGACTGAAGCTTACAAACATTGTTCCATGTTTTGAAGAAACCAACTCTTGACCCTTTTGCTTTGTCCACCTTCGGTAATTATCTTAGAAGTCTTTTTACTTTGCCACAACACAGAAATTAATTTTAAACATATTAAAGATGACCTTCTCTTTACTCCAGATGCGGGGAACCCTTCTGTACTTCTTTTTTTATCTCATCTCGGCCTTTGACACTGTTGACCATCAAGTTCTACTACAATGCATTATCAACTATACCATAAACCTCAAAGATGGTACTTGTGGATGTGCAGCTACCTATCTGAATGCCTTGCGAATAGTTAAGTTTGGTAAAGAAACACGTTTTGTGCTTGGTCCACCTCATTCCAATATCTACATGTTGACTCTTGGCTAACCAATTCATCAGTAATGTCTCATGTTTCAGTATGATTTCGACCTTAGCCAGGTCCACATGAAGATCATCTCCCCTTGCACAATGAACTTGACTTATAAATCTGGAGGGTCTCCCACAGTTCCTGGCTGTTCATTCTGAGTGTACTAGGAGGTGTTGAGTTCTTGTGTTTTGTGTTCTACTGTGCTTTTTTGATTCTCTGGATTTTTTTTTTTACTTTATGCTCTGTTTTTGAATTTGCTTTAGGCGTATGGTATTGGGTCTTTGTTTGAATTGGATTGCCTTATTGTCTAGGGCAAATAATTTTGCCTTTGTGCTCCAGTGAATTATTGAAGAGCATTTTTGTGTGGTTAAACTTTCATTTTATAAAGATTTTACAATGCCGTTTTTATGATCAGCTGGGGGTTTTAGTGGGATTTCCCCTCTAATGGACATTTTTGGAAGTCCTTTTGGGAGCTGATATCAATCATATATATTGTGGTATATGGCCAGCCATTCATCCCAGCCAATACCCCCAGGCCGCCAGATGGAGCCCACCCTGCAGCATGGAGGTGTCCCGAATGCCAGCAGGGAATCATGGACAATGGAGTGTTTATTCACAGCCCTGCTGGATCCCATGGGGGCTGCCAGAGGATGCTGCAGGGAGGATCAAGGACTATTTTCCCAGGATGAAGAAAAAAGGATTTTCACCTGACCCAGACCTGTCAAGGACTATAAAGGACTGTGGGAGATCTCAGATGAGAAGCTGAGTTGGGAGGAAGGGAACAACGCGTCTGGGAGAGGAGGATTGATTATTGTTATTGTTTATTGTATTGATTTATGAGTATAGTGGAGTGGAGGGTGCTTTGTGCACATTATTATTATTATAATAAAGTCAACTTTTGCACTTTTATCTGGTGTCAGGCATCTGGTCCGAGGGTTCAAGGGGACGATAGCGCCCCCTATCTGTCACAATATCTAGGAGATTTCTTTAAAATCCTTTGTAAGTTGGTGTTGGGGAAGGGAGGACCATGGTGAGATCAAATGATTGCCTCAGAATTCTTTGTAATTTTAGATGGCAGTCAATCAGAAGTATGGTGTTCCACAAGAATCAATCTTTGGTTCATTAATATTCTCATTGTACTTATTCCCTTCAGGTAAAATCATTTAAAAAAAACATAAGGGGAATTTTCATATCATGCAGATGATATGTTAGTCAAGCCATTTGAACCAGAGGTTTGCAACCCAGCAATGAATGCTTATCTAGCATCACAGAGTGCATGCACAGTGCTTGTATTAAACATAATAAGGGGAAAACAGAAATCCTACCAATTAGCTATTATAAATGCCAGGCAGGATTATCCAGCATCCTGCTTGGGAGAAAGGGGGGAACTATTACTAAGAAGGGAAACTGGAATGGAAAGACAGTGATGGACTGGCATCTCATCCAGGATGGGTATGGGATCCTTACCCAGATGGGAGTACAAAACAAAGCATCAGTGGGTGAAGGCTTCTATTTTGGAATATGTTTATCCCCCATTCACTAGATGGCAGCATCCCAGGACCTCTGTAACCAGTTGGACACCTGCAGGGCATGATGGAAGTTGCAGTGGCATTAGTCAGCCTTATTGGATCTCATGGGTGCCACTAGGGGGTTCTGCAGGGACCCATCATTCCTGTTTTTTGTGGTTTCTGCTTGACCAGGAAGAGCTTCCATCGACCTATGCCCTGACAATGGAAAGCCAGCCTCAGACCAGCTGAGTCAGAGATGACAGGAAGGAAAGCAAATCTCACTAGAGGGAGGTGGACAGAGAGAGAGAAGGAAGGGCAAAAGAATTGTAATTTTCTGGTGCTATTGCTGAAGAAATGTTTGTGAGATATTTTTTATAATAAAAACCTGTCCAGGGTTTGGGGCTATGTGGTGCCCCATTGAGATCATACTATACTGAAAAAAGGGAAATGAAACTCAATCAGCTTGATTTAGAAGACAGAAGTAAAGAGTTTAGATTATCATTAATTCCAAATTAAACCTCACGTCCTACACCACAGAGGTAATCTTGTAAGAAAACTGGGCCTTGATAGACTATACTCAGTATTATAGCACCTGTCAGGGATGCCAGGGGCAACGACCAGGCCGGGATGCCTTGAGGGACTGGAAGAGGGTCTATGCCCGCCCTGGATCACGTGGGGGCCACGGGTCGAGGGCATGGAAGCCCAACCCTGTAGGGACCCGTGGTCACCGCCAGGGGGCGCCCCAATGCCTTGGGGACCCTGGACCTCAGCACTTCCGCCACACCAGGAAGTGCTGGGGGGAAGAGGAGCAGGGACACCCGGAGAGCATCCGGGAGAACAGCCGGCACTTCCGCCACACTGGGGCGTGTCCAGGGAGGAGTGCCGGGAAACACCTGGAGCTCATCCGGGATGAAATAAAAGGGGCCGTCTCCCTTCGTTCGTGGCTGGAGTCGGGTGGAGGCAGGACAAGGCAAGAGAAGAGAGAGTGGAGGCGGCCCGAAGAAAGGCGTTGTATGGCCAGGGCTGTGTTTGGGGTTTATGTGTGCACTAGGACTTGTAAATAATAGTTTCTTAATAAACGTGTGGTGGTGATGAACAACATGTTTGCCTGTCTGTGTCCTGGCCGTGTCCACACACCTCAAAAGAAATCTAGGACTTTAAGTCTTTAGAGACTTACTTTCTTGGTTACCTGTCTTAGGACTGGTTAAAATAATTTTTATTTTTGTTTTCTGTTTATAATATGGAAAACCTGGTACATTTATTTATTTTCTTGTTGACTGAGAACCATCTAGTGGTTACACAAACCATCTCGTTAAAGGGCAACTACACTACAATACTATAAGAAGTAAAAATTCACAGAAATAAACTAAAGAAAGAAATCTTACAAGTGCAATAAATAAATACAGTTGGATTAAAACTGTTAGATCGCCTAACTGCAGTACAGAGAAAAACATAGCAAGAAATTAAGGCACTCTCAGTTAATATATCATCCAGAATCAGCTGTTGCACTGTAGACTTGTAAAACTGCAAATTGGGAAACAATTGCCTAATTAAAGCCTTGGGTCTTTGACATTAGGTTTAGAGCATTGACAGTCATGTTGAGCGCAGCCTTTAGAAGTTCAAAGTGTGCATTCCCTTCTGTGCAGGAAAAGGATGTTTGTATGAGGCTAGTTAAAGCAGCCAAGAAATGCTAACCACATGTTTCCAAGAACGCGATGAGTATGCTTCTTAGTTCCACTCTTGATGTATACTAGTTTTAATATCTTTTCATGAATATCCTGAGTGTATGACACAAGCTCAGGCAAAGTTTATGTATTCCCATTTATGTTATTTCTCTCAGTTTTACACTCAAGGTGCGTAAAAAAATAACAGAATGTTAACTATAATATTTTCTTGCTGAGCAAAAGTTTTATTACTTATCCATTGTTACTGTATAAATGGAACAGGCTTTAAAAATGAAATTGTGAAAACATTTAACAAAGCACTTTTTTTCCTAAGAAATACCCCATCTGTCTGCTTTCTAACTCACCTACCCAGTTCAGTTGTGCCTACACTGGCAGAAAAGGGTGCACAAAGATTAAGAATTATATACAAAGTAAATACCATCTAATTATTGAAAATTTTGCCAACTACCTAAAAATCTTCAACCCACAATACTTCTGTGTACCAAAGTGCAATTCACTCTGTCACTCTTAGTCAGACTATTTGGACCAAAATCTATTAAAGTGAAGGTGAAAATGGCTAACTGCACAGTTTGCTAAAAACTTCTTTATTTGCCATCTATGGTTTTTGTACATCTTTCAAAATTGATGCAGTTTCCTAAGAGGTTATTCTAACTAGTCAAAAAATTAATAATAGTAATATTGCCATGTGTAAAGAGTACAGTGAAATTCTTATATTTCTGACCAACAGAACCGTTGTGATAAACAAGAACATATTTACAGTAGATGGCTGTTCAAGTAGGGTAAGGTTTAAAGTGTTTTGCAAAACACACAGAATTTTAAAATTGTTTACATTTTTTGGATTTGAAGGTTTTTTTTTTGATAATTTAATATAAATTTACTTAATAATGAAAGGATCACATGGTGTGACAGGCAACCTCTGCCATTACCCAGCCGGTACGCCACCTGGATGGAAGGACCAGGGAAGAGAGCATCTGCAGGGCACTACCATCCCCGAGACCCTAGAGGGCAGCTGTGGCACTATGGATTCCCGCACAGCATGCTGGGACTTGGAATTTGGTACATAAGAAGTAAAAATTCACAGAAAAAAACTAAAGAAATAAATCTTACAAATGCAATAAATAAATACAGTTGGATTCCCGCACAGGTCCCAAAAGAACCCTTGTTGGGTTCTGTGGAGGCCGCTAGGGGGTACTGCAGAGCCATATGATGGATTTCCACCACACCTGGGAGTGATTCCAGGTAATGAACCATCTGGAGCACTCCGAGGTGCTGAATAAAAGGAGCTGCCTTACTCCAGTTGGAGAGCCAGAGTCAGGAGAAGGAAGACAAAGCTTGCTGGGAGAGGAGTGGTGGTGGCAGAAAAAGAGAGATTGAGGAGGAGGAAGAAGACGACATTGAAGAAGAAGAAGAAAAAGGACTGAGTACTGTGAGCCATTTGGTGGTGTACTGTGATGTGCTGTGGGGAGTGAAGGAAGCAACCCCACGTGTTAATAATCTGTGTGCTGTGTGGCAAACTTGTGTTCAGCCTGTCTGTGTCAGGGTTGGGCGACTGTACACACCCCAGTGGCCCACAATGAGTCCACAAGGGGTTATATCTTTTGTTTTGATCTCTCTGCTCTGGGCACCTATCATAACAGTATGCTGTTGCTCAGTTCATTGGGATAAGCCTATAATTTTATTAGAAATGTGAAAATAATTGAAATGCTGCACCTCAGATTCCATACTCCCTTCCATTGTAGGTATTATTGCATTTATTGTTGTAAATGCACCTAACAATCTTTCTGATATGTTTAAATGTAAATTCACCCCAATCTCCTTCAAAGTTGAGCTAAGATAATGAGCTTTTCATAAAAGATAAAAGAGTTGTGCATTAATGTCTACATTCAAGTCAAACAGAATTATTGGCATTAGAACAAATGATGAAAGCCAGACTGACAAAACTGTTTAATTTAGAGAAGCCAAGTTGTTCGCTAGAATTTTAGAAATTTTATTTCAATGAAGAAAAATTCAAATCAGTGCTTTCTGAGATATTCAGATCTGTAAAAGAGATTCAGCATCTTCAGTAACTAATTTCAATGGAAAGCCTATAAGTTGTCGCACATGCACTTTAGAAGGATTGCCTTCTGGGCTCATCAGAGGTAAGCACTACCACCCCATGACACCAGAGGGCACAACTGCTAAATACCTTGCCTTCTTTTACACCCACAGCCCTGAGATGATGCCCAATGAGTGCAACTGACCCTGTGTCTTCTGGCCCAGGAGCTATAAAAGCAGGGGGCTCCCGGAGAGATGCACCTCATTTAGGAGATGAGCAACCTGCAAGACAGAGCTCTGACCCTACAACCTGACCACTTCTTGCATGAACTTTGCCTTAGTTGATGGTTAATTCTACCTTTTTGCTAGTTATAGTGCCATTGTGCCCCTGTTATTTTTGTTCCTGCTATGACAGACGGCCAGGGCCCATGCCTGACTGGGACGTCCCTTCACCACATCTGCCAGGGGGACAAGCGTGGGAAGCCCGGTATCTCCCTCTGGATGCTAGATGGCAGCCTCCCTGTGTTGTATCTGCCAGAGGTTCGCTAAGGGCACACAAACAATATCCCCGCGTCCTTCTGCAGTCTGCCTCGTTCCCACACAGGTCGCACGCTAGGCGGTCCAAGGTCTTCGGAGCAGGCTCCGGATTGTGCAGGAGAGACTTCTTAAGTGGGATGTACTGTAGCTCCCATGGATTCCACTAAAGGGCCATTCTGCCACCCCACAACCCATAACACAGGTTTTGAGGACGGCCCTGGGGTCTTTTTGAGCCGTATAAGCTCCTCCATGGAGTGGAAGTCACCCCAGGCCGACCAGGTAAAGTCCTGGGGTAAATGCTGCAGCAGCAAAAAGCAGGGAACCTGCTGCACAATTTGTAATGGGGTCAAATCAAATGGCCATAGCCACGGGCCAACCTGCTGCCAGAAAGCCATAGCTTGCTCAGGGACTGACTTCTTTGGACTGAACTCCCAGTATTGTAGTCTCTTCACCAGCTGGCCTGGGGAAAGCCCATCCTTATCAGGGACCTTGGTCCCAATGGGCGGCTCAGCTCTCGCTCCCAGGAGAGCATAATGAGACCCTTTTGCATCCTCCCCAGAAACCAGCCCATGCCTGTGGGTCCTTTCTACACTCTCCACCAGCAAGGGCTTCAGTCCAGGTTTGCCCTTATGGAGCGGAGCCTGCAATGGGTCTTTCCTGACCCCCCGACGCCCTCCTCACCTAGAAACTCGGCCCCGGTACTTTCCTACCTGGGTTGTTTTAGGGTCCTGTCCCGGTTTCTTCAGGGAAATCCTCCTGCCGACTACGCCAGTGTGAAATTGATGCTATATAGCGCCCGACCCAGCACAGACTGACACAGAGGCATGTGTCAAAACACAAAGGACTTTTTTTTTCTTCACCTGTAGGGCACGTCTTCCCTGTGAACCTCACAGGCAATACACAGTCCCAAACATAGTACAACAAGCACTTAGCACTTTTCTTTCTCTTGGCACCACCACTCCTCCTCAGCAAGCTTTGTCCTCCTCTCATCCGACTCTGGACCCCGAGTGGTGGTCGCTGGCTCCTTTTTATCAGGCACCTGGTAGTGCTCCAGATGGTTGATTGGGTGCTGCACTTCCGGGTAAGGCGAAACCAGTGCCCAAAAGGGGCCAGCCGCTCCTGTTGCAGCATCCCCTGGCGGAACCCCACAGAGCTGCACAGAACTCCAACTCCCATTAAACTCTAGGGGAGTCTGAGGCACCGTTACAACCTAGGGAGGCTGCCATTTAGCGTCCAGGAGGAGATACCGGGCTTCCCACGCTTGTCCCCCTGGCAGATGTGGTGAAGGGGCTTCCTGGCTAGGCATGGGCCCCGGCCATCTGTCACACTGCCTTTTCCAAGTAAAGGGGTGGCCCAGTTGACACCCCATCATTTTGGTTGAGCTCATGTATTACTACAGATTAATGACAAAATATAACTGCTTATAATTATATACTATACCAGCAATGATTCTATACAATTATATTGTTTTAGAGGACATACAAGTTACTGAAATGAGGCTCCAGTAGATGAGTACTGTGCTTGCACTGTGTGTTAAGAACAGGAGCTCAAAGAACCTGATGGACCATAAACTACCAGCTGCTGCCATTCCAAAAGCACCAAAAGTGGTTTGAACATCTGTGAAGGATGATCCTTAGGTGTCTCCCACTGGAGGTATACCAGACTCAGTTGAAGAGGTTTAGGAGCGGAATAGGACACACTTAATGGATAATATCTCTTAGCTAGTTTTACAACATCTAGAAATTTTCTAGAAATACCTACAGAAGTAAATTCTGACCAAATCAGCCTGTTGTTGTAATCTTGGTTTTGATACCAACTTTATAATTGTGTGCACTATATACACTTGTACTTGATCTTGAGGTTGTATTATTTTTATCAACATCATAGTGATGCCACTAGTGTAACATTTTGAATTTCCATTTTGGTTTGGGCGTGATCATGATGTTTACATGGCACCCATTGCCATCCATGTGTGACAGCATCTTCCATACTTTATTTTAGAAGGCAACATACTAAATGATTCATCTGTTTATTTGAATACAATTCAAAACAAAATGTAGAACTTTACAACTAAGTTATTTCAGGTCAACAATGGCTTGTGAGACAAGATTTTGTACTTTGGCTTTGACAACTTTCTGATCGTTCTTTTGGTTTCCAAATCTTACCATTGTTTCTCGGTGCCTCCACCCACCAAATCCCCAAGGTTTCTCCTTTTTATGTTGGTTTCCAGAAGCTCTTCCAAGAAAACTTCAAGGATATGTGTCCTTGTCTGTTTAGATTTAATTTCCTGGTTGCGGTGTAAGGCTTGATCATAAAACTCATTTTAAAACCACTGCCCTCACTAGGAAAAGAAGGTTGTAAATGAGATGAAAGATGTAAAGTTCCCTCCTTTAAAATGCTCTTAAGTAGAGGATTAATAAAACCATTGGTTGTTATTTATGTTCTGATAAATCTGACATTTAATGTGAAATTTATGAAGAGTGAGTACTTGTTTCATCATTTATCTCGTTTATGGCTGCAGCTGATTTCCTGATCGTAAGTATTTCCCAAGATAATTTCATAAATAATTAATTTTGAATCACTTTTTTTGCTTTTACCAAGTTTTCTTTCCTTTTAGCAAATTCCTTTAATAGTGTACAAATTTTATTGTTTGTACAGTATGTTAAAGAACTACATGAATTCCTTAATTGGACTATCTGGATTATGATTGTGTTGGAAATTTATTTTCACGAAAACAGAAATGTCAAGTATGTTGAGGTAAACAATGTCCATAATAGTCTTCTATGAGAGCTGGGTGATGAGACTTAAAGATCATGTATGTATCGATGGAAGAATACTAAATAAAATACTATTGTCACTATTAATCGGGGGGTCTCCAGCCTCAGGCTGGTCACTTCTTCTTTATTTTATTCATAATGTACAGTGGGTTAATACATCCATTATGATCTATTTTAGAATGCTCACATGAAGATGTTCTCTCTGAAAGTGTTATAGAAGTTTGCAGTATCAGAAGTAGCAATGACCCTTTCCTGCAGTACAGATCCTGTTATTGAAAGTGTTTTAAACCCGTTTAATTTCTATAGGGGTATAAAAATATCTCTATAAAAATCCCAAGAAACATTTACAATGACGTGTGCTGCTTCTGAAATCAAATGATGTCACCTCCACATTTATGCCTCCTCTACCCCACTAGATTAAAACATAAAGATCTCATCTGACCTTTCACACCACAGCCATCCTTTGTTTCTTTTCCTTCCTTCTGGTAAATAACCAGAAGCTGTATGATTAAATAGAGACTTCAATGCCCACTATATTGTTTTATTTTTGTTTCTTATATCATTTAAACATGGGATATCTGTATTTGTCAAATTATTTTGTAAACTGGGTGCTTGGGAGCTTTTGGGGAGTGATTATTGTAGACCTTATGTTGTTTCTGCTGATGCTTTATTTGTGTGAGACTCAGCAAATTACATTCTGAAAAGCTACAGATGTTAATGCAGTCTGGAAAGTTACTGAACTGTAAACTGAACTTACCTGTCCAGAGTTTTTTGCTGCCATCAAGTGGATGTTTAAAGTATAGCAGTTGCAGTGTAGATTAATATAAAATGGAATTGTTGATTGCTATTACTGTGACTTACTAGATACTGTATAATTGTTCTGAGTATAAGCAAGGCAGATCTTTAAAGGTATTATAAAGTCAATAAACACAGTAGGAAATGTTTCTGATCCAGTGGCAATATTACATTACTTTGCCTTTAAGGAGCCATAATCCTCCTTCATCTCCAATTTAAAGCTTACATATCTAAACGGAAAATTATTCTTGGCACTGAAAGAAAATTACAATATTTTTCAATAATTATTACGTTATTTTTCAAAAGTATTACATTTTTTTAAACAATGCTTGCTTTATTCCACTATGCATATGCTGAGTTTCTCCCTCATTCACTGTCAGTAGATGACCGAAGCCCATTCATGAAGGTACAGATGGCAGCAGGCAATATCTGCAACATAATGCAATACTCTTGTGACATAACCCAATAATTATAGCAAAAAAAGCTGCAAAATAATGCACAATAATTATGAAATAATACATTTTTTTTAAAACTGAATAATGCATTTGTCGAACATTTGCTGAACACGTCAACCATATGACTGAAGACAGAAGTTGATATAGTTCATTGTTTTACTTTGTCTAGATGAACTAAGTCCATCTCTTCTGGGTCTTTATATTGTATCTACAATTCACACTTTACCTCAGAGCTAATTTCACTTAAAACATGGAATTTAAGTGCATTGCCATGATAAATTTATGAAAAATGTTTTCTGTTTTAATTTGATTTCAGGTTTGACCATCAAGATGTCTTTAAGTTGCACTGTACCTTGAAGATACAATTGCTCCAATCACTTATTATGCCAGTTTTACAACAAGAGTGTCATGGCTTAAAGATAATTATAAATAAGATCCACAGACTAAGAGAGGCTTTTTATAAGTATATGGCTTTTAAAATCAAAAAGGACAATAAAGTATAATTACAGCATATGGTGTAAAAACCCCAAGTAAATTAAGAATATTTATAACAAATACTGTTTAACAATGTCATCGGCTCATGCCTTTTCCAAGAAAACCAAAGACTATTCTTTGAAATTTCAAGCAAATATCATACTGATGTTTAAATAATTCTGGCTTATACAGTAATTTCCATGTTTATTTTATTCTAGGGCAACATTGTGGTAAAGTGATTAGTGTTGTTGCCTCACACCTCTAGGGATGCAGATTTAAGTAATGGACGGCACCTATAGCCAAGATATACTCAGTATGTTTACTCGGAAGAAACTTTAACACTTTTTTACATATATAGCCCCTGGAAATTTCGCAAGACAATAACACAATGGGCCTCAGTTATAGTTGTATTGGTTAATCAGGAGTACTATGTTAATACAGTAAGTGCTTTTCTGTATGCAGTATTTGTTGTTTTTTTTTTTTACCAAGGGCTAACATTATTGGCTGACAGTGAGCTATACTTGTTAAGACTTTTGACATAGGAGATCAAATCCTGAAGCTGTGCATTCAAATCCTGCTGCTGACACTGTGTGACTATCAACAGGCCACTTCAGCTGCCTGTGCTCCAACTGGAAAAAACAAAAGAAATGTAAGTAATCGTATCATTATAAGTCAACTTGGATAAACATATCAGTCAAATAACAAGTAATAATATAATTATTAGGTCACCAGAGCTGCTTACTCTTAACAAACTATACACAATTGAGTAAAATATTCCTGCATTAGAACAATTCCTACTTTTTTTTTTTTTTGCTATTCCTAGTGACTTGGCTTTTGCTGATGGTCAGGAAACTATTTTTTTTTTTAATTGAAGTGGGTAGTCAGCTGAAATAATGTGAAATTTGAACATATATTATTATTATTATTATTAGGTATAACCATTGAGCTTTCCATCTTACCTTAAGCTTCATCAAAGTTTTTCTTTCCATTTCACAATGTGATCATGTCTCTTTTTTCCTGTTCAGGACGCTATCCTTTCTTCAGTCTGCGGTCTTTTTATTTGTGGTACGTTTATATGCTTCCTCAGTTGGTTTGCCCATTTGATTTCAAACAAGGGACGCTATTGAAGCTACCTAATCAGAGCACGCGGTTAAGCTCCAGGGTGCTAATTGGCTCTGCGACGGGGAGTGCAGAATTCGATTTCGCTTAAAGCTGGCATCTCGTCTCGCTCATTCAGCATCAACGCGTTTCTTTGTACGTACTGTAGTCAAGCCCTTCGTTATGTCTACAAAACGATCTGCTCCTGCTACTGCTTTTGGGGCCGTGCCCAAGCGCCAACAGAAGATGCTAACAATTGCTGAAAAGGTAAAATTGTTGGACATATTGAAGGAAGGGAAAAGCTACGCTGCTCTAGGACGCCACTACAGCATCAACAAGTCCACAGTTCGTTATATTAGGGAAGGATGAAAAGAATATACTATCTACGGCCGCAGTGTCCTTTAACCAGGGTGCGAAACGAATTGTAAGTGGACATAATAAAGCGGTAGTCCAGATGGAATCTGCTTTAGGGATTTGGATCGAAGACTGCCGGAAGAAGAACACCCCCGTGGACACCAATATCATCCGAGAAAAGGCCAAGCAACTTCATGATAGGTTTGCGGATGCTGGAGATGCTTTAGACGATGTCTCTCAACCTGGAACCTCTGCTGAATCCCCCAGCGAGAACTGTGAATTTACTGCCAGCAAGGGCTGTTTTGAAAAATTCAAGAAAAGGTTCAACTTGGCCAGTGTGAACCTGCAAGGAGAGGCTGCCTTTGCAGACAGGGCCGCAGCAGAGAAATATGTCGCCGACACATTTAAGGCGATCATTGAGGAAGGTGGATATCAGCCTGAAACCGTGTTTAATATGGATGAGACAGCCCTATTTTGGAAGCAGATGCCGTCTTGTACTTTTATCATGAAGGAAGAGGCAAAAGCCCCAGAGTTTAAGGCTCACAAAGATCACATCACGCTAGTCATGTGCGGCAATGCTGCGGGCTTTATGATAAAGCCTGGGCTCATTTATAAGTCCAAAAACCCCCGGGCCCTGAAAAATAAGAATAAAAACCTGCTGCCTGTGTACTGGATGCACAACCCGAAGGCCTGGATTCCGAAACGCCTAACGTCGGATTGGTTTCATCAATGTTTCATCCCGGAGGTAAAGATCTATCTGGCAGAGAAAGGGCTGGAGTTCAAAGTCCTTTTACTTCTGGACAATGCTGGAGGTCATCCCTTGGATCTATCCTACCAAGGCGTAAAAATAGAGTTCTTGCAGCCAAATACGACAAACTGATTCAGCCAATGGATCAAGGAGTTATCTGGGCTTTCAAGGCATTGTACACCAGGAACAGCCTGCAACACATGGTCGAAGCAATGGACACAGACGATGACTTTTCCCTGAAAGAGAACTGGCGTAAGTACACGATCACATTGTGTATGGTGAACGTGCAGAAGGCCCTTAACGATATGAAGAAAGGGACGGTTAATGCCTGCTGGAAGAAATTGTGGCCAGAAGTTGTGCACAACAATAAGGGCTTTTCTGCAGAAGAAATTCAGCACTCGGCGGTTGACAAGGCAGTCAGGCTGGCAAAACTACTAGGAGGAGAAGGATTCAACGACATGACCTCTGATGATGTCAATGAGCTGCTCGATGCCCACTCCGAGCCGCTGAGCGATGAAGATTTGGCCGAGATGACCAAGTCAGCAAGCAAGAAGAAGAAGACCCAGCACAACAAGAAGAAGATGTCGGCCTAACTCTCGAGTGTCTCACAACCATTCTATGAATGGCAAAAGATCTCCAGACATCAGTTGAAGAATGGGACCCACAAATGGTTCGTTCTTTGCAATTTAAAAATGCTCTTGATGGTGCCACGGAAGTGTATAAGAACCTCTTTACACAAATGAAAAAGCAGTGCCAGCAACTGCCCATCACGATGTTCCTCACCTGCAAAACACTGCCTAGTACGCCTTCAGTGGAAGAAGAAAGTCCAGACAATGACGGCGGTGCTACACAGTCGCCTGAAGAGGCTCCTTTAGAAGAGCTGTGACAGTACAGTAAATGTCATCGTTATCGGACAAGTCGTTGTGTCATTGTTGGTGAGTACCCATAACTAATTCTTTGCGTACTTAGTACATGTACGTACGTTTATTGTAACTATACACACATTTTATACAATTTTTCTTGCATTGTAGGTATTTATTGCCGGTGGCCTGTCTATCGTAATGGCTGTAACATATGTGATATCAGAGACGCTCTACAGTATCTTTAAAATAACATTTTGGTTTTATGTACAGAATTTACATGCTATAGATTTTTAACTTATTTTTATATTACTGTCACACACGTGCGAGTTGGAGGCAGTCAAAGAGCCTAAAGGTGAGTGAATTATCGCGAGACAGAGGGTCATCACGTGGTACTTACCTGAATCTCTTTACCTCTACAGCAAGTCAGAAGAAAAGTAAAGATCTCCATTTTAGGGTTCAAAATGGCCACAATGATGTCACCTCCGGTCAATTACGATGACGTCACTTCCAGTTCCACAATCCTTCACTTCTGTCGAATTCTGATGACGTTGGTTCCGCCTCCTGTCTCCAATCGTCACTTCCTGCCAACCATTTCCTGTCCCATCATTCCTTGTACTATAAAAACATCATTTTGCCTTTAGTAAAACATTCTATGTACTGAAAAGTCTTTAGAATCCGTTTCTTTATTATTGTCTGGACGACAATATACGGGGATGATCCCCAAATCTTTATCTGTTTTGTTTGGAGTTATTTTCTTCAAGACTGATTTCTCACAATTACCTAATCAATTATAGTATGTTTAAAACTGTATTACATATTAAATAAAACTCCTCAATGATATACGATTTGTATGTTTGTGAGTAGTATATAAACAGTGTGTTTACATACATAATTTCAACGAATCTTACCTAATAACTAAGAGAATATAAAGGGTTTATGCTGTATAACTGTGTGGGGAATATTTATAAACACTGTGGGAGAGTTTATAAGGGCTTAAAATATATAAAAATAACCATACAAACATATGGTTTCTACTTTGTGGATTTTCACCTATTGCGGGGAGTTCTGGAACGCAACCCCCGCGATTGAGGAGGGATTACTGTAATCACTTTTGCTGTGTCTTTCATTTGCACAAAGCACACTTTCAGCGCAGTACAGATCATGTAAGTTAGCATAACATTAATAAATAATGAGAAATAAAAAATGTATTAACAATAAAACATGTTCCATAATTTGCTTTTTTCTATAATGTCATCAAATTCCAAACAACATTTTTGAGATTTTGTTTTTCTATTGTAGGGGGAAGTTTTACCCCTAAATATTAATATATCAAAATATCTTGTCTTAGCGGATACCTACTGGCCTAGATACAGGGGGTCCTCGGGTTACAACGTTTCGACATACAACGTTTCGAGTTTACAACGCTCACTCCCATAAAAAATTTAAAAAATTGAGACATGAGAAGGAATAAAGGAAAGGATTTTTTTTACACTCATTTTTTCTGTTACTACAGTACAGTACAGTACATACAGTACATACAGTACAGTATATTTATGTCCTTTTCCTTTTTCTGAGGCTTAGATTTTCTGTTTTTATGTTCTAGATTATGATTTTGCAAATGTGTTAAGATAGGAAAGTTACTTAGGCTAGAGTGTGTTTCGACTTACACCAAAATTCGGGTTACATCACTGTTGTAGGAACGGAACTGTGTTGTAACCTGAGGACCCCCTGTAAACCATCCTGTCAAATTTTAGCTTTTAAACTGAGCAGGAAATTATGTTTTTGTTGATGAGTGACTGACCGAGTCAGTCAGTCAAGTTTGTATTATATATGTTGTGGACACCAGGGGGTGCTCCAGCTCCTCAAACACCCAACACAAACAGGCTCAGACAAAAGATTTAAAAGAAAAATAGTCTTTATTATGGGAAATTCTTCTTGGACAAGTGTTTCCCACCACCACACCCACAAGTACAATTATGCACAATCATAGCACAACTCATTGTCTTTTCCTCTATCTTCTATTGCCTCCTTCACTCCTCCTTGCAAGCTTCGTCCACCTTCCACTCAACTCTGACTTGCTGATGTGAGGCAGGCAGGTCCTTTTATGTAATCTCTGGGAGTCCTTCTGGTGATATGACACTGCAGCTCTGAAGCACTTCCAGGTGAGGATGGAGTTCTACAGAACAGGGACTCCCAAATTCCACCCTCCAGGGGTGGAACCTAATAAGACTATCCCCCCAGGACTACAATAGCCTTGTGGGCAGCCATGCGAGGATCCAAGCCTGGGCTCATATCATGTCATGGGGTAGACAAAGTCCTGTGTAAGCTGTCTCCCCTGTCCTTCCATCATGAGGACATCATGGTCAGGTAAGGATGCCATCTGTCCCTCATAATGTATAAATGGATTTTAAACAGCTTACAAGTCAGCTGATGGTTAAAGGAATGATAATTTTATCTGTTACTTACCCCATGTCAATGGTTATGACAGCTGCAAAAACATTTTTAAATGCTACACCTAAATATAAGTAAAACCTATTTTGTAAGAGCTGAGAGTATTGTTCAGTATGAAGCCCAATAAATGAAATCTAAAACATTTTTGCCTTAGAATATGTCAAACGAATTTAAAATTTGGAAACAGCTTCTAACACATATGTAAATATTCAGTTTCTGGCAGTTACAAACTAATAGAGGGAAATTCTAATTAGCGGGGCACCAGGTTATGATGTGTAATAATGAAGCAATGCATACGAAATAAATACCTTGACAGATGTGTAAATGATCCAGTCACATTTGCTGTAGAAAATGGTTGCCTTCTTCTTGCAAATACAGATTGACATGGCGCACCATATTGACAAAGGTATCCGCAAGCATTGTAAGGGTGAAGGCAGCAATTTCCTGTTCAATGTTTCACTGTAATTGTTTACAAACTTTGTTCTTGTACACTTTTCCTTTCAGCACTGCCCAAAGGAAAAAATCTGGAGGTGACAGGTCTGGGGAATGAGGTGGCCAAAGTCTCTTTGAAATGACACAATTAACAAAAAACAATTCAATTTGTGCCATGCTGCAAGCTGATGTGTGACAGGTTGCCCCATCTTGCTGGAAATAACTTTCACTGATCTCACGATCATCCAGTTCATTCACAAATAAGTTTGTACATTTATCCAGGAAAAATTGATCTTTATTTCATTTTGATTACTTCATTATTAAGACAGTAATTAATCATAACTCGGGGCCCTGTCTATTAGAATCACCCTCTATTAAGGAAGACAAAAGTTAACTTCCCTGAAAAGGGAAAAACACTTTCTTTGGTTGGCTGAAATTATATAAAACTGTTTTTAAAACTGATTTGAAGAGAGAACAGCTTCTGATATGGTAATTAATTTAAGTTTAGTCAATCATTACACAAACTTTTATGTCATATGTAATTAGATTAAGCATTTTCTCATTGATAGGATTTATTTCTCTAACTCTGTACAAGAAAAGATGCATAAAATGGCAGTAACTAGTATTCTGCATGAATCATTTTAATTAGGTCTATTAAATGCAATGCTAAAATTACATCAGCAACTGTTCCTTTATAATAGTGATAGTTTAAGTTTCACTGAGTGTTACTTTGAATTAAGAAATTAAAACAAAAAAAATACAAGAGCTTAGATTGGGAAGCAGAGACTGTGCCAGCAGTTTCAGTCAAATCTTCAGTGATCAGGAAGAAGAAGGTTTCAAATCATAGTGTGGTAGCTTTAAAACCATACACAGAAAAAAATATTGTGTATGTTGTGCTGGTTTCATGCAGCCAATTACCAGCAGTACTATGCATAGTGAATATAGGGTACATCATTATACCACTTGCCCTTCTTCAATCTAAATAGACCATGGAAGTATGCAAATCATGTCTTAAAACTATGCACAGTCTTGGAGCAAAATTCCTAGAGGCGATTCTAGAAATTGCACCTAACATAATCCAGAAGGAAATCAAAGATCCTTAAAGGCTAAGCTAAGGTTTTAAATTTTTAAGAAAAGTTCATTCATATTTTGTTTTGCCACTTTTGTTGTGCCAAAAATGAGGACATTTCTTTGCAGACCTCTCTCAATGATGACCTGGCTGTGTCTTACTGAGGAAGTGCTCTCATTCTGTGAAACACCGCTGATGTATTCTGCTATGCTAGATCTGTTTCCCAAGTAATGACATTTCCTTGTTTTTCCTAAACATCTGTTAAGTTTGAAAAAAAGTGTTAGAATTTAAGTATACAAATGAATACATGCAAAATTTTTGCATTTGGTACTAGTTGGGTGATGTTCCTTGTTAGCCATTATGGATGCAATGAGAAGTGAAGCAAAATGACACCTTTTATTGTCTAACTGAACAGATTACAATATGCAAGTTTTTGAGGGAGCTCAGGCTCCTTCTTCAGGGAAGTTGTTGTACAGAAATTGGAGTTTCTTGTGTTTATATATAGACTAGGAAAGAAATAGCATTCAAAACCCCTTAAGTGGGTTATCTTCAATGTCAAAATTTAACAGACCTCTCCAGGCTAAGATTCATTTATCAGGAGAGGAGAACAATGTATAGTCAAGATCTTTTGATAAGATAACTGTCCAACAAATTCTTTTGAATTTTTTGATGACTTGGTACCTAAAGTGAGGTGGTGCAAAGCTAATAGAACAGGGGTTCTCAACGTCAGTCCTAGGGACCCCCTGTTGCTGCAGGTTTTTGTTCCAACCAGCTTCTGTTTATAATTGAACTCCTGGGGTAATTAAGTTAACTGATATTTCCCAAGTTCTGTGTTTAAGGAACAATATATTAATTAGAAAACTAAGTTTGCTAAAAAAAAAAATATTAAAATGTACCAAGCAGTTATATAGGAATAATGTATTTTTTTTCTTTTTAACAGTATTTTCATCTTGATTTTCATTCTACTTTTCTAGGTGCTCTAATTGTTTCATTAATCCATTATTTACTAATTAGTGGGTCTGACGCTAAAGTAGTTGCAGCCTTTGATTATTCAGTGTTGTTTGCCTGGCTGTCTGCTCTGCTCGTTTTAAGTTGTCATTAATAAGATACAATGAAGGGGGAAAAACTGCACAGAGAAAGGGCAAGTATAATGAAATCAACAAAAGAGAGTTAAGCATTTAAATCTAGAGCAAAAGCAGAAATATTTATAAATGTAAAAATCATGCTGCTATGCTTTTCTGAATGTCGAATAAAAGAAAAAAAATACCAGCTAATTAAATGAGATCAGTGCTATAAAGTGTTGTCACTGATTAGGAATCTGGTTGGAACAAAAACCTGCAGCCACAGGGGGTCCCCAGGACCGACGTTGAGAACCCCTGTAATAGAAAAACAATATTACACTCAGTACTATGACTACTGACACCAAGGAGGTACTATGTTCATTACAAGATAGAGCTCCTGCCCATGCTAGGAAATATGTTTTGACAACTCCAAATGCTTAACTTTAAGAAATAAATCAGCACTGTTGAAAAGTACCTCTGATATAATACTCAATGGAATAAACCGAGAGCCCATATGAAGAGATGTTCACAGCTGATGTCCAAACCCTTTTTAAACTGGTGAGGAAACTGAATGGGGATCAGACCTATGGGAAGAAACAGGTTTTCCCAAGAGTGATGGAGCTCCAACTCTGCTTTCACACCAATGTCTTTCTGCCTCTGTTTTTTTTTTTTTTTTTCCACAATGGAATCTCCCAGTTTTTTCCAAGGAATTGTCCATTTCCTGGAGTCAATGCCTGTCAATCCTTGCATGAGACCTTCAAGTCAGCTTTCCAATGACTCTTCTAGGCAAGAATGCAGGAACACCATTGGCCCTACCAACAAAATATTTTCCTGTGTGGATGCATTGGATGCATTGCTTGCATCCACAGTCTTAATTTTCCAGAACAAATAAAGCTTGAGCTGAGGAAGATCAGTGTGTGTTGCACTGATGTCTGTTCTGGAAATACTATAAAGAACTACATTACCTGCCTTGTGAATTTGAAAAGTTCATTTGTATTGTAAAATAAATGGTAGGAAGTTAACTTTATCATGGAGGAGTGAAAAGTACATTTAAAGGGAATTATAACGCAAGGGTTGCAGTCTCTGAGCAATTGTGATTGTCAAAAATTATCATATTTTTCAAGTACTTAAAATTATCTGCCTACCTCCAGAAAGCTTTAACATATGAAAACGAGACCATTATTGGCTCTAGGTGTAAAGACAGCTGCCATACCCAGTTTGAGCAGTAAGGATGGAATGAACTGGGGAAGCTATTTCCAGAATCTAAAGTTAACTCCCTGAACATCCTACTGCTATACAACTTTTCATCTTGACTGTAAGCACCCCAGCATCTTCCTAAATGCCAGGAGGCTTCTAGTTATTTTCAGGTTCATTCACACAGTTACAGAAGAACAACAAGCCCTTGACTTTGCATTTAAATGAGCATGGTCCACAGGTAACAAGTATTACAAGGAGAGGGTTGGAAAAAATCAGTCACTACATTTCTGACAAATGATAGATTCTCTGTTATGTAATTGATGATCATGTCACCAATAACCATGTATAAGTACTAGTTGTGCCCCTGGCTTGAAAGGAGACATGCCTGCACCATGCTCACTTGCACATACTCAGTGGACATTTGGAAGTCAATAAAGCAAGTCAGCACATTTTGAAATGTTTTTGGTGTGTGAACCTCCATAAAAACACAAATCACTTTTGTAAAAGTTGTCCAAGCTGCCAAAAAAATTCTACATAATACCTGCCTTGTGCTTATCTGATTGTAATATCAATTATCAAGATCTCCATTTAAAGACTGGGCATGTCTTTATTGTCAGCGCAACTTCTAGGGGTAATTGCATATTTTGGAAGTAACAGATTATTCAGCTTAGTTTCCTATAGTTGTGTCTTCTGAAAAGCCAACTCTGCCAGCCTGACAAAAGCATCAGCTGATGTCACATACTGACAGAACAAGATACTCTTTAAACTTCTAAACTGTTCAAGTAATTGTGTAAGGTGCTTACTTTAAAGAAATTAACAGTAGACATTTACCACACAGAAACCAATAGATTAATGGAGAGATTTTACAAAATGTTAAAAGAGATGAGATGTGTTGTACATGACAAGCTGTCAGCTTGGGTTTACCATGTTACATGAATTTGGCTATAGAGAATCTTCTCAAGCCTCCACAGGTTTCAGTCTATCAAGAAAGTAAAAAGTCGAAAATAGTGTCACAAACAGCTTTCAGGAAAAACTGTCCATATTGTCTGCTCTTATGACAGACCACTTACTGAGAGAGCAAGAAAGTCAAAAATGACCAAGAAAGTAAACATGGCATAAATTTGAAAAAGAGGGTTAAAATACTTGTCCAAATCTTTAGCGCAGTGGCAATATTCTGTTCCCATCAAAGACAGGGTATACCTTTTAAATTATAAAATGAAAATTTTGGGCAGGAAGAAACCAATGCCACTTTTACACATTGTTTATTAAAATGGGGGCATGAAAGATAGAACATAAATGAAAGCCTCCCAGCTTAAAATAGGGCTGTCTTACTTTTTAAGAATGGTTTTGAATCAAATATGCAAATATGCTTTCATCTTCTAAATATATGTCAAAGTTTGTGAATACTTTCAACAAGAGATCGTATGGGCTTAGTTTAGTGCATATCAGCACAACCACCATGATTTGACTGATGACTTTAATTTTTTCTGTCCATTCCCTGGTCTTTTAAAATTTTTCAAAATATTGTTTCCAGGGATATGAAGACCAAGAAATCCATGGACAACATTTTATTTTAATTCCAATGTTTTTTAAAGATGTTGGAAATGTATTACATTCTCCTGCAGTGCTGTAGTGGTTTCTTATGGCTTATGGACATCATCAATGCATCTGTTTTAGGCCAGTGTTGTGCATTTCATTATTGTCTAAGGTTTTGGATTCTTCCAAAGGAAAAAAAATAATCTTTAGCAGTCTTTCTTGTTGGTACTTTCTCGTTAAAATTTTTTATTTCTGTTCCTTGACTATGTTTAATGTCTGTTCAGTTTAGCTCTGGTTATGTGTCCCTTTTTGGCTATGAATTCCAACATTGTTTCCTATGTTTGATTCCTGATTCACATTCTGAGCTTTCTTTATTTATTTCACATCTTCTCAGTTACAACTTTGACTTTTTTTTGACATTGTGAATGTTACCAATTCCCTTTCTATTAAAAATTGCTGTTAGATAGTGCATTTTGTATAGCAACAATCTTTGGCTGATACATTTTGCCTTTGATTATTTGGTTCATGTATTGGCATTGACTAAAGATGAGTGTGACTTTTGGTTTTGACCCTTTGCTTTGTTTTTGGTGAAATGTCATTTCCTGATCTCCCCTGCTAATCAATGAAAACAAAGCACCTATAGCTCATATGGGGAACAATTTAACCACCTTGAAAAAGGAACATTTACTTGTGTTAATAGAGAGAAATAAAGGTTTATGTTATAGTAATCCTGATAAGATAGTAGTGGCTGAACCAGATCCAGATACATCCTTTTAGAATCCCATTCACAAAAAAATCAAATAGATGCTTCACCTCAGTGTTATTACCAAATCATGTAGCAAATAGTGCAGCCCAATTGTAATGGTTCCTAAGCCAGATGGGAGTATACATTTCTGTTTAGATTTCATCCATTTGAACAAAGTGTACAAATCTGATTCATATGCCATGCAATATATGAACAAGAATTTAGAAAAAGTCCAGACTGGTAATACTCATCTAAAATGTCCACCAAAAAGATAGATAGATAGATAGATAGATAGATAGATAGATAGATAGATAGATAGATAGATAGATAGATAGATAGA
>JANRMT010027041.1:95746571-95768248 GCA_026402145.1 Polypterus bichir lapradei
AGATAGATAGATAGATAGATAGATAGATAGATAGATAGATAGATAGAGTTGTGCTTGAAAGTTTGTGAACCCTTTAGAATTTTCTATATTTCTGCATAAATATGACCTAAAACATCATCACATTTTCACTTAAGTCCTAAAAGTAGATAAAGAGAAACCAGTGAAACAAATGAGACACAAATATTATACTTGGACCTTTATTTATTGAGGAAAATGATCGAATATTACATATTTGTGAGTGGCAAAAGTATGCGAACCTCTAAGATTAGCAGTTAGTTTGAAGGTGGAATTAGAGTCAGGTGTTTTCAATCAATGGGATGACAATCAGGTATAAGTGGGCACCCTGTGTTATTTAAAGAACAGGGATCTATCAAAGTCTTCTCTTCACAACACATGTTTGTGGAAGTGTATCATGGCAGAAACAAAGGAGATTTCTGAGGACCTCAGAAAAAGAGTTGTTGATGCTCATCAGACTGGAAAAGGTTACAAAACCATCTCTAAACAGTTTGGACTCCACCAATCCACATTCAGACAGATTGTGTACAAATGGAGGAAATTCAAGACCATTGTTTCCCTCCCCAGGAGTGGTCAACCAACAAAGATCACTCCAAGAGCAAGGCGTGTAATAGTCGGCGAGGTTACAAAGGACCCCAGGGTAACTTCTAAGCAACTGAAGGCCTCCCTCATATTGGCTAATGTTCATGTTCATGAGTCCACCATCGGGAGAACACTGAACAACAATGGTGTACATGGCAGGGTTGCAAGGAGAAAGCCACTGCTCTCCAAAAAAAACATTGCTGCTCGTCTGCAGTTTGCTAAAGATCACGTTGACAAACCAGAAAGCTATTGGAAAAATGTTTTGTGGACGGATGAGACCAAAATAGAACTTTTTTGGTTTAAATGAAAAGCGTTATGTTTGGAGAAAGGAAAACACTGCATTCCAGCATAAGAACCTTATCCCATCTGTGAAACATGGTGGTGGTAGTATCATGGTTTGGGCCTGTTTTGCTGCATCTGGCCCAGGACGGCTTGCCTTCATTGATGAAACAATAAATTCCGAATTATATCAGAGAATTCTAAAGGAAAATGTCAGAACATCTGTCCATGAACTGAATCTCAAGAGAAGGTGGGTCATGCAGCAAGACAACAACCCTAAGCACACAAGTCGTTCTACCAAAGAATGGTTAAAGAAGAATAAAGTTAATGTTTTGGAATGGCCAAGTCAAAGTCCTGACCTTAATCTAATTGAAATGTTGTGGAAGGACCTGAAGCGAGCAGTTCATGTGAGGAAACCCACCCCCATCCCAAAGTTGAAGCTGTTCTGTATGGAGGAATGGGCTAAATTTCCTCAAAGCCAGTGTACAGGAATGATCAAAAGTTACCGAACCGGAAACGTTTAGTTGCAGTTATTGCTGCAAAGGGGGGTCACACCAGATACTGAAAGCAAAGGGTTCACATACTTTTGCCACTCACAAATATGTAATATTCGATAATTTTCCTTAATAAATAAATGACCACGTATAATATTTTTGTCTCATTTGTTTAACTGGTTACTCTTTATCTACTTTTAGGACTTGAGTGAAAATCTGATGATGTTATAGGTCATATTTATGCAAAAATATAGAAAATTCTAAAGGGTTCACAGACTTTCAAGCACAACTGTATAGTCATCTCTGTCCTCTCCTGCATAGAGCATCAGTATTGGCAGTCCAGTCCAACTTATCATCCAGCTACACTCCCAGGTATTTATAGGTCTGTACCCTCAGCACCTCTGATGATCATGGGGTCCAGGAGGGGCCTGGACCTCCTAAAATCCACCACCACCTCTTTGGTTTTTCTGGTGTTCAGGTGTAAGTGGTTTGAGTTGCACCATTTAACAAAGGGCACACTGGCAAATACCACTGGGAAAAGTTATGAAATAAATATTTTTTTCAACCTTCAATAGATTATACAAGTAAGATTGCCTTTTTGGCTTTATGAGGAAGCTGTAAAAATTCAGAGAATAATTAATCAAGTCTGGGTGTAATATATGCTGTAATTTTAACCAAATGACTGGAAAACCCATTTCATTTACTTACAATAATAAATGTAATCTATGTAATGTCAGAAACTCACTGTTTTGTATAATTAGTGGGTAATGGATTAATTAAACCACAAATGTGAAAAATAGGGGTGTATCCACATTCTGAAACATAGAAAAAAAGGATGCATTTTTTGGACTACCCAGTCATTACAGGAAATTATTTAAAATTGTGCAGCCTGTAAAAGCACCATGATTTAACAAAATGACAAAAAATGGTTACATTTTATGGATTTATTAATATGAATAGGTGTTCACAGACCTAAAAATCCCCTCTCTCAGCATCTTGTTATTTCAGAGACATGTACTTCACAGTTTAAGCAAGGTGTTGCTACAAACTTTTGAATGGAGGTAGAAACTGTTCAGTTGTACCGAATGAACATCTGCAATTAAATGGGCCATTGAGTCATTATCTGTTAATTGCTTTACTTTGGAAAATGACTATGCATCCGGCATTTGGATTACAGGAAGAAAAATGCAAATGGTCATTTGAACCTGTTAATGACAGTCATTTTTGTTCAATAAGAGAACAATTTTTGTGAGGAAAAGGGTGATCATCTTAGCTTGTTCAACCAAGGAGATTCAAAGCAGCACCACATATGGCCCTTCACTGGGTATTCTACTGTTTCTATCAACACAACCTAAAATAATTACTCAACCAGTTCCCAACTTTAATCAGGATAGGAGCAACTATAATAATGTATTAAAAGTTTTGCTTGGAAACAAAATAAAGAAGTACTGTAAATTTATGGACCTCTAACTGCTCATGATAAATGAAACGTTTAGGAGTGACTCCTCTGTGTTTTGAATTGCCTTTTGTTTGCCTATGAAGTGAAGTCATATTTGAAGAACTGTCTCTTTCAGACTGTACCAGATTGTGCAGGAAGTGAGCCACTAGGGGATGCTGAAACCGATTCTAAAGATGTCTGATGTCCCACTGGGAAAGTGCTCTCTTGCTGTAAGTCTCAGTATAGTTTATCAAAATAACTGCTACTTGCATGACCAGTAATTAGCGCTTGGTTGTTTCGTCTTTTGTTCTAATAAACACCCCCTACATAAGACATAAGAAATGCTGGGAAATTTCATTTTGACTGTGCTAACACATTCAGAAGCTTTTGAGATTGGATGTGTGATAAGGCTTTTATGTTTTGACTTTACAAGCTTCTCTTTTCTGAAAACAGCATATAGACATTAGCTACACATGTGGGTGTATAAATGCTAAGTGATAAAGCCTCTTCCACAGAAGATTTACAATCTGCCTTGAAACATAACATAGTATTTAAACACTGACTTACTTCTGAAAGTGGTTTAACCTGAGTATGAGACACAGACTGCAGTTTGCTATTTCATGAATATATTTTAGTGAGTAATGAGGAGATATCCAGACTTTATCAGCTAATTACACCTTTATGCAATCTTAGGCAATAATTGGAAAGGGATCTTTCAATCTATAGGTATGGGATTTACTTACTGTATACTATACAGTCTTTATCAGGCTTTGCAAAGCTTGGTGTAATTCACCTTAAAATTGTATATTATACAAATCTTTTCAAGATTACTATTATTCAAAGTATATCAGGGACTGGACCTTAACTATAAATGATGCCATCAAGCACCCAGCTTGCTAAGTCATGTTTTGGGATTACCCTAAACTAAGCCTGTTTCTGGGAAAAATGTTTGCTTATTGGACTCTTTTGGACTCACTATTATTACTAAAATATTTAAAGGCCACGTTCAGAGCAACACAAAATGGGATAATAATATGTAATGATAAATTCACTGTGATTTCATAAATGACATTGCAAATTTTTTAACTTGTTTTGCTCAGTTCAAAAAATGTTAACCCACCTTTCATGCTTCAGCTGGAAAGCAATGCCTTACATAATCTAAAACCAGAAAAAATAATTTATAAGTGTTGTAAAATAAGCCTCTCAGGCCTCTTCCTCTGTTCTGTTTTCCTGGTAATGTTTTATATAAAATATTTGCAGAACTACTTTATAATGATCTTTTCACCACATAGTTAATGCATAATAATTGTCTTTTGAAAATGTTGTATGATTGTATAGTTAATTGTATTGTGTTTTATATTTTTCCACGACATCTCTAAGTTCATGGGTTGGCGTCCTGCCCAGGGTTTGTTTTCTGCCTTGCGCCCTGTGTTGGCTGGGATTGGCTCCAGCAGACCCCCGTGACCCTGTAGTTAGGATATAGCGGGTTGGATAATGGATGGATGGATGGATCTCTAAGTTCAATACATTTCAACAAAAAAGAAACAAAATTCACCATGCACAAAAAGAATAATTAACAAAACTAATTTGTCACTTAAGGCATAAAGAATAAGCATGCAAATAACTTGGAGGTGTGTGAGACCATTACATATCTTATGCAATAATGTCTGCATGCTGTACACTGAAGAAGTTCATAAAACATTTTTGGTCTATGTGGAAAAAACAGCTTGCTTACATGTCTCAGTTCAGGGCAAGCTTCTTTACAGTCAGTTTAACAGAACTGTTTTAAGACCACAAGGAACGCTTCTAGAAGAATAGAACAATTTGTAATGTCAACAGTGACAGAACAGACAGAAGTGATATGAGCAGGAAGAGGAAGACATTGGTCAGCATGTTTTTTTTTTTTTTTTGTAAAAACTACTTGAACTTCCTTGAGGTCATTGGTGTGCCGGTTGACTGCAAGAGGGCAAAGTGATGAACTTTCATTGTTATTGAGACTAGACCTCCATTCACACAATTGGTATATTAATAAAGGTGATTTTGTTTTGAACACAATCCAAAAATTAAAACATAACCCCAAAGTGGTGGGAGAATGTACAGTATAATTAGTATAAGCATATATTTCTAGGGTGCTCATTGTTTGTTAAATAGCTCAAGACCAAGACTAATTCATTTCATGTGATGAATTGGTAGAGTATATCATTCTGAGGTGGGCAAAATCCTACAGGAGTCTTAGGACGCTACATTTTAGTGGCAAATGTAAACTGTGAGAATTTGAAATAAGTAGTGGTCTATTGAGTGAAAGTTCATAATATCCAAAGGGTTAACATTCTTAAACTTTCTAATGAATAAAATATTTTAGCTTCCTATCTATCTTTTGATGGTCAAATACAAATATCAAAGAAGACAAATTTATTATTTAAAAGACTTTATGAATAACAGGATCATGATGAACTACAATCTCTTCTGTCAGGGATGAGCGTAAGGCAAGGAGTTAACACTGGGCTGAACATCAGTCCATCACAGGGCATGATAGAATACATGCCCTACCTCACTGACATACTGTACTGCCGTAGACAGAAAAGGCAAACTTTTAAATGAAAAGGAGCCAAAAATTAAACTTAGTCAATGTTAGTCTTGTTGAAGCTTGATGTCCAGAGACAACCATGACTGAATTTGGCTTAAAATTGGATGGGAATAATTAGACAACTCACTGAGTTACACATTTGTAAATCAATCCAAAGCCTCACGACGGCAGCACCTAAAGCTGGGGGTGATTTTCAGCTACAAAGATCAGAGGTGCTCTCATTAATCTGGTCCAACAGAGAACGAGACGTGAACAGTTGAAAAGTCTTCTAAAAAAATTCAATTAGACATTTAAATTTGTGTCATGTTTGCAGAGAGCACATTGCACATTTTAAAGGTAAACATGACCTGTTTTAGAAATAAACTTGCAAGGGAAAAACCTTTCTACAGTATCAGATTATACATTGGCATTGGACGGCATCAGTGGACAAGTGGTAAACATGACAAATATGTTGTCGCAGGTGTTCTGTGTGCTCCCAGTTGTTCAGTGTTACAAGATAGTGTAAGGCTGAAATAACTGGCTGCTATATTCATGAAAGTATTAACTGCAAAAAAGGGATGTGTCACACTCCATCAAAATGACTGACATTATGAGAGCTGATAACGAAGAACCACAGGAAAAGCAGATTTCAGTACTCAAAACATCTGAATCAACAAATCTGCCTAATGACACCAGTAGATGCACATACGTGGCTGCACAGCATTCACCTTCAAACCGCACATCTAAACAAATAACTAAACTAATTTAACATTACTTGTAAATGGAAATGCAAACATGCCATATCCATGGACCAAAATGCTTATTCAAATTCTTCTTGCTATTGTTATATTATATAGTGATACAATAGTTAAAATGACAGAAAAATACCGTAACAGACGGAGGCACTTCTCAAACGTGTGGAGCCCAGTAGCTGTAGTTGTCTACATGCAGGGCAGTCTTAACAGCATTATAGGCCCCCGGGCAAAGCAGTGCACTGGGACCCCTACCTACACAACCACTCAGCAAGTTACAAAATACATAGATTAGCATGGGGCCCCTATGCTCGTGGGACCTCCAGGCAACTGCCCAGTGTGCCCATGCATTAAGACGGCCCTGTCCTACGCGTGTGTGTCTGTCTGTCTGCCTCCATTGTTGCAGCACTCATTACAATATACATATTCATTATTAAGCTTCAGTTACCTTGTGCTACTGAGTTCCTGAATGGATAACAGTCATTTTAACATTTTATTTTCTCTCAGCAACAAGATTTTTGTTCAGTATCCTTTGCTGCCTCCTTGAAACCCTGGGAGTGGTTTAAAATCCACCAACTAGACAAATTAGTGGCAGGTGTTTTAGGAAGAAGCCCTGTGGATGTAACCTTTGCAGTGCAGGACTTCACTGCTATTCACAACACACGTTTTAACGGGTTGTTCCCAGATGTGCATTCTCATTTGAGAATCACACCTGATCCTGCAAAACTAAGTCAATATAAACAGGTAAGGGCTGAAAACAGAAAGTAAAAGTGCATGGTGGAATAAAAATCCTAAATTAAAATAAAACATGAAGAAAAGGTTCTTGTACCAGTAATTTCTAACCATAATGACCACTGACTATCCCTAATTTCAGATACCAGAAAGTTACAGTACATGTACCATATATACTCATGTATAAGTCAAGTCTTGAAACCCGAAAAATTGATCATAAAATCAGACCCCAACTTATATGCCCATTCAAAAATGTGACACTTAATTTTTTTTTTTTACATCTTCTTGTCTCCTCCAATCTCGCATCAGTTTCTCAGACGCATCACATTTTGTTGCAGCAGTGCAGTTACCAATTTCTTTAACTACTACAATGACATTTAATTTAAAGCCAGCTACATATTTTCTTCTGATCGAACGCTCCATCGTAGATAAAGGATGCTCTTACGATAAAGGTCTATGAGGGTGTGAGATACAAAAAACACAAATCACTGCAAATGTTGCTTTGCAATAGTTTGGGTATAACCGTGTGGTCACGTAGGCACAACAGAGAGAGGTTAGGAGCATGCACTGACACAGCGCATTGCCACACCCACATAGAAGAAAAGGTAATGTGCGCCGTGGTTACTCTTTCAGGTGGGCGTTAGCATATCATAATCTCTTGGACCAATAGCGTGAGTTTTCTGCATTCTACTTATATGACAACATTATAAAATACCAGAAATTATACAGTAAAATCAAGTCCCGACTTATCCGCGGTATATACGGTAAGTCAGTGAGTCACAGAGAGTCCATAGATGTCAACAACAATGCGGTGCACACCAAGGCCTCTGCAGGAGATAACACACACCAAATAACACTAAACATGAAAAAAGGATGCCCTTTCCAGTCTTATATTTTATTTGGTACAAATATGAAACCCAAAATGTTTTATTACCTATTAGCTTTTGATATTTGACACCCTAGGGCCAGATGAATTTATAATGGAAAAGTAGGTACAGAAGGTTTTAAATTTCTAATTTGATTGTTGCACATGCTGTATTTTGTATACGCTATAACTTTGCATAGCATAGACTATAACTGCTGTAAGTTTAATTTTGACTTAAGAGTAAAACAATTTGCAATATTTTGACATGGCCTGTTGTGGTTTGCCAAATGATTAAACACATATACAGTATATTGTGAGTTATGTGTTAAGCCTTCTTCTTTTAGAGGCTGCACCAGAATTAAAGAAGTGTATATTGATTTTTTCTGCTGTTAGGCTTTTTTCCCATATTATTGTGTGTCTGAAAGTCGTCTTTGCAGTTGATAATCTTCATGAGACCACTATTCATTCACTGCTTCCACTTTCCCATTGTAATTTATAAAATAAATAAAATAGATTTATTCCTTACATGTGAAGAAGTAGATAATCTCCTATGAGTAACAAGATCTACTAAAGAGATAATGATAGGTTTGAAAATTGTAGAGGGAGAAGTGCTGTTCAGATTAAATAGGCTGAAATCTAATAAATCATCAAGTGTTAGAGAAGGTCCAAAGAAGAGCGACTAGGCTGATTCCAGGAATGCTGGGGATGAGTTACGAGGAAATATTAAATCTTTTTAGTTTAAACAAAATGGAGATTAAAGGGTGACATCTGTATGGTGACACCACAAGTATTTCAAAATTGTTTAAAAGTGCTTAAAAAGATTTTGAAGTGTTTAAAATTATGAAAATGTATACAGTTGATCAAAGTGTTACTTTAAAATGAGTTCATCAAGAAAATGGGGACACAATTGGAAACCTGTTAAGGGTAGACACTTTAGGGTCATTCAAAACTCAGCTTGATGTTATTTTGGAGGTTAAGTGAATAGGACTGGTGAGCTCTTTTGGGCTGAATGATCTATTCTTGTCAAAAAGTGCCTAATGCTCTAATTAAGATGACTACTTTGCTCTTTGTGTAGAAAACATGTAGAAACTGAATGGAGAAAAAGAGGAATGTACTCATAAAAGTTTGGCTGCAAACACAGTTCAAATTAGAATCTACTCTAACATTGGACAGAGCTAAAAAAAATGTCCCAAGGCACAAAAGTGACTATTTCTGGTTAAGTGGATTTATTAAGTTTCCACCTGCTGTCATTTTTGAGAAGTTAGCAAAATAAATTACTTAAGTAATGTGGAAAAATTCTAACTTACATTATTAAAATCATTGCATACAGTTTGCAGTATCCTTTAATCTTGAAAGACAGTACTAAACAACACTGATTAAAAAACAGGCTTCTTCCACTGTTTTATGTTTTACAGCATCTTGACTACTGCCCGTGTGATGCTGGGATAGGCTCTGGCATTCACACATTGGACTGAGAGGCTTGGAGAATGTTACATTGTGTGGTTTGCGTATCTATTTTTGTCTTATCTTTTTCATCAGCAACAACAACAACATTTATTTATATAGCACATTTTCATACAAATAAAGTAGCTCAAAGTGCTTTACATGATGAAGAAAGAGAAAAAAGACAAAATAAATAAATAAGAAAAATAAGACAAAACTCATTAACATAAAATAAAAGTAAGGTCTGATGGCCAGGGAGGACAGAAAAAACAAAAAAAAACTCCAGACAGCTGGAGAAAAAATACAATCTGCAGGGGTTCCAGACCATGAGACCGCCCAGCCCCCTCTGGGCATTCTACCTAACATAACCCTAACCCTAAACATTTTCATTTACAAATTTGCTTAATACAATTACAAGTTCAAGAGGGTTTGGAAATAAATAAGTAAAAAGAATTACATCTAGCAGTTACAATCAAAAATAAGAAAAAAAGAAGCTTCTCCCTCCAGTGTTTAAAATGTTACTATCAGGTAGCATTTTCCTAATATTTTACCACAAGCATGGTCATTTAGTTAAAGCTACCTAGGATGAATGAGCATAAAAGAAATTGTCTAAAATATACCTCAGTTAATTTGAGCCAAGAGCAATGATTGCAGGGAAAGTGTCATTTTTTTGATGGGTGCAAAGTTTACTTTGTTGTTCAGTACTGAGTTGTAAACAGAAAACAAAACATATTCCATAAACAATTATTTAATTTTGTAAATCTATTAAAATTAGTTTTAAAAGATAATAAAACTTGGCATACTGTTCAATTAATTGTGAAATTCATCTTATTAAAATATTTTATGCTTGTTCTCCGGTATAGAGCTGTTAATTTATTTACAGTTTGAATCTTTTGTATTTAAACTAAATGTATTTCATTATATAAACAATTCTGTTTATGAAAGTTGTGTGGTTATTCAAACCTTTCTCTTTGGTTATTGCAACATTGTTTACAATTGATGTAAATGATCAACTCTTGTTATTTAAATAAACATTTTTTAAACTTTTTTTACCCACATTCTTTTTTAACATGAAGGTCATAATTGGCACAATTAAACATAATTTGTTTTAACAACTGATTGACTTGAAATTTGTCAAAGCAGTATCTCACAAATAAAAGTAGCTCCGCAGACCCACTTCTATCAATTGTTAAATCTAAGTAGTGCATACATGTTTCACTTGTTCTTGTACCGGGTCATCAGTGTGTTGTGCAGCTGTATTACAGAAATGGGTGTTATCGTCAAGATGGTGAGCAAACTATCTCATATATGACTTTACTTACTGCAAAAGATGCTATGAGCCAATATTTAGAAGTCATACTATCAGTTCTTAGGATGATGAAGTCTGGACTAAGCTACTTACAGATTTACATTTTTTTACCCTTGTTGCTTTGAAATACTGCTTGAGATCAGTATCCTGTTGAATTATGATTTTGCACCCTGTAAGGGACAACTGGCAGTTTCACCCAGCTGGGACGCCCCAGAGATGGAAGGATTGGGGAAGGCAGCTTTTCGAGGACACTGCCTCCCCGAAGATGCTAGATGGCAGCTCCCTTGGACTGCAACGGTGCTCCAGATTCCCAAAGGGCACTATGGGACATAGAGTTCAGCAACACAGCCCTGCTGGGTACCGTGGGTGCCGTCAGGGAAAGCTGTGAGAAGACGGTGGAAGAATAAATTTTCACCAAAAATTCTCCGGGCAGATTAAATTCTCCGTCTGACCTGGAAGTGCTGGCAGGTCACATGGACAGAAGAGTAAAAGCACTTCCAGGACTATTTAAAGAATATCCAGCAGGCGAGCCAGAGTCAGGAAGAGGTGGGCAACATTTGTTGGGAGGTATAAAGGAGAGAGAATTGTGATTATTATTATTGATTTACTTGTTTTTATTGTGGCTGTGGTGCTTGAAGGCACTGAAAAGGAGGAAAAAAGAATTAAAATACTTCTGAGTGCTTTTACCCTGTGTCCTGAGTGTCACCTAGCGTTCACAACCAAAATAATTTATTTTGTTTTATCAAAATTAAACAAGCTGCCATGCAAAATATCTATACATATCTATAAAGTGGTAAAACATGCATTTGTATAGTGTCTTCACCCTTTCCCGGGTGTAATGTTGTCAGACAGCCACAAGAAGAATGGAATGTCCAACTAAAAAAAGCAAGAAGAAGCACAAACAAAGAGAGATGCAACACATATTCACTGAATACAGGTTTGTAAGTTCAGAAAGCGATTAAAGCAGATGAATTTACCATTGTATCATTAAGCATGTTTTAATAAACAGGTGTTTCACTATGCTAGTCTTCTTATACTGTCCTTCATCAATTTTTTCCTCAACATTAAGTCTTTACCATGAGAACCATTCCCAAAAATTATGTACTTTACTGCAGAAACAGGGCTTCTTGTGTTATGGGCAGTGTTTTTTGTACCACACAAAATACTTTGAATTTTGGCTCACAAATTCAGGATTCATCTCATCTGACAACAACATTTTCTTCTAAAAATTACCTCCCATCATGCTTTCCGGTAGGATCCACATAGTTTCTAAGCTCATTTTTGTTGTCCTCACTTGCAGTAGATTAGTAAAGTATTCAGACTCTTTCAATTACTGCGCACTTTATTGTGTAGATTCAATTTTAAATGGATAAATTTCACATTTTTGCACATCAATCTACACTCAATAACCCATAATGGTAAAGTAAAAACACGTTTTCAGAAAGGTTTGCAAATGCATTAAAAATAAAAAAACCTGAAATCGCTCATTCATATAATTACACTTAATTCATTACTTTATAGAAGCCCATTTGGCAGCAATTACAGCTTTGAGTCTTCAGGATTTAGGTAGTTTATGCCATTCTAACTGGCAGATCCTCTCAAGCTTGATTAGATTGGATGGAAAGCATCTGTAAACTGCCATCTTCAGGTATCTCCACAAATGCTCTGTGGGGCTTAATTCTGGGCTTTGTCTGGAGCACTCAAGGACTAGTCCCAAAGCCACTCCAACGTTGTCTTAGCTGTATGCTTCGGGTCATTGTTATGCTGAAAGATGAACTGTCTCCCCAGTCCGAGTCTGCATTCACTCTGGGGCAGGTTTTATTCAAGGAGTTCCCTGTATTTATCTGCATTCATCATTTGTTCAATTCTGACCAGTCACTGAGAAGTGCCAGCATAGCATGTTGCTGCCACCAACATGCTTCACCATATGGGTGGTATTAGGCAGGTAATGAGTAGAGTCTGATCTTTGCCAGACATAGTGCATGGAGTTCTGCCCAAGGAGTTCATTTTTTGTCTCATCAGATCAGAGAGACTTTATCTTTGCTTTCTTAGAGTCCTTTAAGCTGTCATGTGCATTTTACTCAATAGTGGCTTCTGTTTAGGCTCTCTAACATAAGCACTTGATTAATGAAGTGCTGCTGAGCTGGTCATCCTCCCAACAGTTTCTTCCATCTCAGCACAGGGTGCCTGAAGCTCTGAGTGACCATTGGGTCTTTGGCCATCTCTCTTCTTACCCTAATAATTTGATGGAACCCTTTCAGTCTGGTTTCAGGGTTCAGCACAGCTGTGAAACTGCTCTGCTACGGGTAACCAATGATTTGCTTATGGCGGCAGACTCTGGACAAACCAGCATATTAATTCTGTTAGACCTCAGTGCAGCATTTGACACTGTCAGACATGACATTCTACTGTCTAGAATGGAGAACATGCTGGGTATCTCTGGCACTGCCCTCCAGTGGTTCAAGTCCTATCTGACTGATAGGCAAGAGTTTGTTAGTCTTGGCAACAGCAGATCCAGCTTGGTGCCAGTCACACAAGGAGTTCCTCAGGGCTCTGTCCTCGGCCCTCTTCTCTTCTGTATTTGTATGCTTCCCCTTGGCCAAATCATTCGTAGCTATGGACTGGGTTATCATTTTTATGCAGATGATACTCAATTCTACTTCAATGTTAAAAGTGGAACTTCATCAGAGCTTTCTCAGCTCACAACCCACCTTAGTGAAATTAAAACCTGGATGGAGCATAACTCTTTAAAATTAAACTGCAACAAAACTGAACTCCTGCAAATTGGGACTAAAGTGCAACTTAATAAAATGAGCTCCTTCCCAGTCAATCGTGGCGGTGATCTCATCAGACCTGCCTCTACTGCAAAGAATCTTTGTGTTATTTTTGATTCCTCCCTTTCTTACTCCGCCCACATAAATCACATTAAGAAACTTTCTTACTTTCACCTCCTTAACATATCCCGTGTTCGCACCTTCCTCTCCTTTTCTGATGTTGAGAAACTTGTCCATGCTTTTATCACATCCTGCATTGATTATTGTAACTCGCTGTTGGCAGGTGTCCCTTCTAATCTTATATCACAGCTCCAGCTTATTCAAAACTCAGCTGCAAGAGTCCTTACTTGAACCAGCAGCAGCGAGCACATCACACCCATCCTGCTCCGTCTTCACTGGCTCCCTGTGTCTTACAGAATTGAATATAAAATCCTACAAATAACCTACAAAGCCTTAAATAACCTCGCACCAAACTACATTAGTGACCTTCTCCATTACTATGTGCCTGCCCGCTCACTAAGGTCCTCTGATTCTGGCAATCTTGTTGTGCCCCACACTAATCTACACTCCATGGGTGACTGGGCCTTCAGCTGTATAGCACCCAGACACCTGAATGACCTACCGAAATTAATCAGGTCAGCTGACTCCATGAATTCTTTTGAAAAACAACTCAAAACTCATCTGTTCAGGAAGGCTTTTAGCTCTACTTGACTTTATTACCCTTCTCTCAGTTTACCTCAATGTCAAGATGCTCATGTAACCTGTGTGTGTGTGTGCTAGACCATCAATTCTGTTGTCGGTTAGGCTTTCTCTGAATTTACTGTCTTAATCTTCTTTATTTATTTATTTGCTTTGTGCTATGCTAAATACTGTATACCCTGCCGTTCTTTCTTTTATTCTGTAAGTGCCTTGAGCATGGGAAAGGCGCTATATAAATAAAATGTATTATTTATTATTATTACTCAGTTTGGCCAGATAGCCTACTCTTGGTGGTCCCAGACTCTTCCATTTCACAGTAATTGAACCCACTGTGTTTTAGAAATACTTTTATACCCTTATCTGTTCTTTTTCTGTAGCACCACCTGATCAAAGTACCGTGCTGTCCCTACATTGATGGATGAAAGGCCAGAAGACCACATGACCGTCATCATCAAGTTCTTCCATGTGAACCCTGAGTACAATGAGGACTGATTGTGAGGTCATTTATGTTAGGTAGAATGCCCAGAGGGGGCTGGGCGGTCTCGTGGCCTAGGAATCCCTGCAGATTTTTTTTCCAGCCGTCTGGAGTTTTTTTTTTTTGTTTTTTCTGTCCTCCCTGGCCATTGGACCTTACTTTTATTCTAGGTTAATTAGTGCTCCCTAATCCTATTTTCTTATTTATTTAGTCGTTTTTCTCTTTCGAGCTACATCATTTGTATGAAAATGTGCTACATAAATAATTGTTGTTGTTATCAGGATTTGTGCCTCACACAATTTTATCTCAGTGACCTATAGAGAGTTCCTTGGACCTTCATGGCTTGTTTTTTTGTTCTGATATGCAGTGTGAATTGTGAGACCTTATATACACAGCTGTGTGCCTTTCTGAACAATATCCAATCAATTCAGTTTGCCAAAGCTAGACTCCAGTCAAGTTCTCAACACATCTCAAGGACATTTAAAACAAACAGGATGCATTTGACTGCAATTTGGAATGCCACAGCAAATGGTCAAAATACTTACATAAATGAGAGATTTGTCTTTGATTTTTTATATATTTGCAAACTTTTCTGAAAGCACGTTTTCACTTGGTCATTGTTTGTTATTGAGTGTAGACTAATGGGCAATAATGGCAAAATTTTCCATATAAAATGAAATGTACAACACAATAAAGTGCATAGAAAATGAATATTTTCTTTACCCAATATATAGGCCGGTGATTGCTTTAATTAATTGACTCACTTTTGCTCTATTTTGAGCCAGGGGACTCTGTGGGTGTGTCACAGTAATGGCTTGCTTCTTAGTAATAAATTAATAAAGATTTTTACATATTTAATTTGGAGAAGCTTTTGCCAAAATTGGTAGACAATCAGGATTAATGCATAGCATAAGGGTGCTTGCTTAGTGTAAATGTAATAATAAAAATATATATTATCAATAAAAATGTCACTGTGCCACCCAAACAGAGACTATAATGATTGAGGATAGCAGGATATGCTGTTGATACACTTTACAAATTCAATGAAATAAATAAAACCCACAAATTAAATACAATAACTGTCAGACCCAAACCGAATGTCAAAAAGTTAAAAGCATGCTTGTCCTATCTGAAGTAATCCCAGACTGTGTCACCTTTCAAATCAAGTATTATAATTCTGTGCTTTGCTTCCCATTTCAAATCAAATTACTTATTGAATCTACAAAAGGCAAAATGTTACATAAACCTGGCTGGCAACAGTTTTCCAATAGTAGCAGCATCTCTGTAAAGCTACAGGAAAGGGAACATTCCCCCTCAAAATCTATTCAGAGTGAGAGAGAAAGAGATAGTGAGAGATACAGCCCCACATTGGCAGAGAGGGAGAGAGCAAGAAGATGGGTGCTTTTAGGGTACAATTGGCTCTGCCAGGCATGCTACCCTAAAAATGCTGTTACCTGGTGCACCACATTAAGAGAGAGGGCGACATCATGGGGGACTGCAATAGGTTATTTTGAGCTCATAGGTAACAGTTGATAGCATATTGCTTCTATTTAAGTTTCCTTTGTCCATTTAAGAGTGAGGGCAATGAAAATTGACAGGAAGTTCCCCAATTGCTTGGGCGTATAACACATTACTTCTATTAAAGGAATAAGTAGTTGGTGAGATCCCTTGGAGATCTGGCACTTTTTAAGAACCTGGAAGTGATCAGTGGTCCTGGCCAAAACAGAACCCCAGAGTGGTTTTAAAGCTGTCTTATCAGATGCATAACAGAGTCTGGAGTCATTGGAAAGTTTAGAAAGAAAGCTCACTTGTGGATGGAAAAGATTGAAAAGGCGATATAGTGCGCAAAAGAGTCAAAAGGTAAAAAGGCAGAGTTGGAGCCAGTGCTCCTGGTAGGCAGGGGCTCCACAGCCTGTTTAGTACAGCAGTAGGAAAGTGGGTTTGTTATTCTTTTTCCTTTGCCTTCTCCCTTGTATGTTTAATGTTTTATTTCTGTAAAATTAGCAATTATTCCAGATTTTCAAGGGAGTCCTGACTTGGTTCCCATATTCATGTTTTTGCCCTACAAAAACATTCTGGTAAGCTGATTGGCAATGCAAAACTAGCCACTTAATGAGTGGGCATGATTACTTCTGTGCCCTGTGATTTACTGGCATCCTCTGTAAGCTCAGCTCCAACCTTAGGTGTAGTGCCTCTGGAATAAACTGTGACTCTAAGAACCATTAATGATGTAAACAATCAAGTTCAGAAAAGAAATAACAAAAAATCAAAACCTTTCTTTAAAAAAAAAAACCTTTCAAAACCTCCCACACTAAACATAAAAGTGCTTCTGTCTCTGCCCTTTTCATTTTTTCTCCAGTCTTATTCTCTACTGTATATTCCTGTGAATCCTTAATGCCCTGCGGTGGGCTCACGCCCTGCCCGGGGTTTGTTTCCTGCCTGGCGCCCTGTGTTGGCTGGGATTGGCTCCAGCAGACTCCTTTGGCCCTGTAGTTCGGATATAGCGGGTTGGATAATGGATGGATGGATGGTATTTAGCACATAATCTGATAAAATAACTTTCAAATACATACATAATTTTTTTAACCACATTTTTAAACAGTATCCGTGTTGCAAACATTCTGCAGATCCTACAAGAACTAAACCAAAGGTTACACTAGGGGAAAGTTTTCTGGGTGCACAGAAAGTCCCATAACCTATCAATTTTTTCTACAGACCGTAAGCCCTGGATAAGAAACTCACAACTATCTGTACCATAGGCTCTGCACCTACCTAACTGCTCTGTATAAATCTGCTCACCCCACACCTCGTTGTCAATACTCTACAATGAGATCATTGCTATACCCTCTACACACCTGAAAGAGCTTTCTCCTTAAACGTCTCACTGGTGCGACAAACTTCCTTCAAATCTCTGTTTTTCTTCACAAATGTTATTGAAAAAATATTTGGACTGTGCTTAGTTAACATTTTTAATAAAGGAGAACATTTTCATCTAAAGGCAACTTCCTTAATATCTGTGGGACACATAGGTTTAAACACTTAAAGAGAATTCATTATCTTTAAACAAGGAAGGCGGGTGTCAATTATTTTAGCAAAAGTTCGTCATTGTACTAAAAAATAAATTATGATCCAGAGAGTTATTTAACCTATAATTATAAAAAATATGTTTTCTATAGATGACAACTATAAAAAATGGAAATTATTTAAAAATTTTTATATGTATCTTGGAGAGCGAGATTTTGTCTCATAAATGTTGAGCACAAAGCAGGATACAAAGACAGTATTAAACATGTTTTATTATTTTAACACTAATTATTTTGCATTTGACAAAAAATACACTAGTTATTGAATGAGAGATCTTAATAAATAATACATATACAGTAGTTTTCTTATGCTAAGAAAAATTATTTCAGTGTATTTTTTTGGACTGTGGGAAGAAACCAGAGCACCCTTTAGTTTATGGGTAGGTGTATGTTTGCCCTGCGACAGACTGATGCTCTGACCAGGTGTTGTTCTTACCTTGTGCCCTATGCATGCTGGGATAAGTTCCAGCTGCCTTTTGACCATGCCCTGGGTAAGCAGGTTAGGAAGATCCATAGATGAATGATTTTTCTTTTGCTTTTGCTTATTCCCAAGAAGGCATTCACAGTAATATTTCTGTGATAGGTTTAGTGATTGACACTCCAGATATTCATTTATATTGCAGTCTTTTAGCATTTCTCTTGAATTAAATTTAAGTGATTGTGCTTTAGTTATTAATGTAAGGAGGATTTTACCTACACCATTTTATTCTTGGTGTACTGCTATACCTATACTGTGTGACCACTGTTTTAGAAAAATCGACCAACCCTACCTTAGAACAGCAAGAATTCACTAAGGTCAACAAGTTCAAAAGAAGCAGGAAGAACGATGCCTGAACAAATCACACGGCGTACCCTAAACACACTGGAAGCTGTTGTAGAAAAGAGTATGGTGGCAAAACTGGATACCATCATGACAAATCCCCACCATCCTTTCTAGGTGATGCTCTATTGGAGCACTTTTAGCCACTTGCTCATTCCTCCACGGTGTGCTAAGAAGCGCCTCTGGGGGTATTTTCTGCCCAGTGCTATCAGGTAATTCAGTACTTCCTCCCAGTGTACTTGTTAAGTTCATTTGGAAACATCTGCACAATCTACATTTATTTATTTTTATGTATTTATTTTCTTTTCAATTGATTGATTAGCTGCATTATTTGTCCTGTGAGTCTGTATTCTTGTTTTTTATGTTTCTGCTGCTGTATGCATCTGAAGCTCCCCATGGGATTAATAAAGTTTGTCTAATCTAATGTAATCTAACAAAGTATAAAAAAATATGTTTATTTTTAAAATACCCAATGGCGGATCTCTTGTCTAAGCAGCAAATTCTCACACAAGAGATACTGGAATAAATTGGGGTCTGGAAATGATGCAGGAGAAGTGGGTCTGAATTAATTGGATTGAATGACAAATTACCACCACAACGGCCCTAACCTTATTACTGTACATTTAGCACTATCCAAATGATTCCTAGTGTTTGGCACATAGAAATACACCTGATTGGCAACAGCATTCTGTTCACCCTGTTGAATTTAATCATTTTTCTTTCATTATCAATGAACCCCACTTGTACCACTGCAGCCTAACACTGCTGATACCTTTCAAATATGTTAGTATGTACTGAAGAAATTTACAATGTCTTGTGCATCCTGTTGTTGTGAAACTGGGTTATATCAAAGAAGATGACGCTTCCCAACTCCTGTCATGTGTACAGAGTAAAATGAAATTCTTACTTACATGTCTTATGACATTGCAGCATGTCGCCACTCTTTGACACCAAGATCAGCAAGTATCACTAATCAAGCATAGAAATTACAGTACTTTGAATACTAAACACACTCTTCCTATCCTGTTCCTGACAAAGTATGGAAGATTGAGTATCCTAATATGTTTGCATTGGCACCATTGTCGGACTTCCCTGACTGTGGCCATCTATTCACCCATTCCTTGGCTGGTTGTGGCTTAGATTCTTGATTTACCTCTGACACTATTATGAATGAAAGCCTCAGTTGATGTTTCTGACTCCTATCGTGTCATACTCAAAGCATCGTCTATTCTAAGTCCAACTTGTTGACCTTGTGAACTCTGAACACATGAAATTCAAGGAACTCTGTCTACTTATTTTGTGTGGCATTTTTTGCTAACAGGATGATATTACTGATTGATCATTCAAGTCCAAGTCAAGGAATTGTATATCTAATAAAAAGACACTTCCCTTGCTTGGTTGCTCCTAGACCAGCACCATATGACCAGTTTATTAGGCACACCATAACTTTACTGGTGAAGTTCCTGAAAATATGCCAGTAAAATTTTGAGTTCATGTTCCCACATATCCTTGGAGGGTTATCTGTTTCCCTGTATTTTGTCAACGACAGGCTGCAAAGTGAGTGAACCTATGGAACCCAATACTTTTTAAAAGCGAACAAAACATTTCTAGCTCATTAATTAAAAAGCAGTAATAGACATCTGCAACAACAGTCTGCCTACCAGAAGAGAAAGACAAAATAATGTGCTTCAAAAAGAAACAGAAAGACATTAAAATATTTCTCTAAATAAAGCACACTTGAATGATTTAATTTGGTTTGCTAATTAATGTTTTATATTAATAAGACTTTTCTAAATGTAATTGTCTAGGTGAAAAATAGACATAACCACTTTTTTTTACTGTAATTATTTTTATATTTTAAAGATATGATTAGTCAGTCAGTCAGTCAGTCACGCTTTATCCTAACACAGGGTCACGGGGGTCTGTCGGAGCCAATCACAGCCAGCACAAGGTGCAAGGCAGGAACAAACCCCAGGCAGGGCGCCAACCCAACGCAGAAGATATGATTAACTGTAGTAAAACATTAAATTCAGTAGCAACAAATTGCTTACTTCTTTGGTCAATGGATTGGAACTGGGAGTGTCCACTTTTATGAAAATACTGTTACTACAAGAAAGCCATCAAGACTAATCTATCATTTAAAATACAAGTCATGGTAGTAGTGCTCAAAACCAAAATAGGGTTCAAATTAGAAAGAGATGGCCATTTTTGCCATCTTTATGCCCAATATCACAAGAAACAGACTTTGAAGTTTGAATGGGAAAAAACAATGCTCATTTTTAGTCAAGCCACTCCAGAGTTTGAGTAGGATTTCTTTTCAATGGCTAACCAAGCATATATAATTTCATTACTTTATATTTCCCACAATAGTCTTATTTTCACCATCCAATGAGCGTATTTTTAGTGATTCAAAAGCAGTGGAATGCCTACTACAATATTAGCAACAAAACCTGGGAAAGTACTTAAGCTGAAAAAACAGAAAAGTAGTAGTGCATCGATGTATTAAGAGAAAGAAAACAAGACCATATATAGAGGCATGATTTTATTTCCATAGATTTGATGGTTGTCATGATCAAATAGGATAAATGAGTAGTCTTTTGAACCATTTGTAATAATGAATGGCAAAGACCAAGGGGTCTTTCTTTAAGTGCTTTTCAGGTCTTTTCAGGTTGAAAGTTCAAGTATAACACTGAACCAAAACTAAAGCAAAATCTTTTCCCTTCAAAATGTGTTTACTCAAGCACTAGTCTTTCATCAAGCATTTCCTTTTACAGTATGAATGCTGTTTAATATGTGCAGCTATACGTAGTTTACTGAGGAACCAGCATGACAGTGCACCGCATCCAAAGCTCCAAAATGACAGAGACCCGTGAACACTAAATATACAAAACTGTGATGAGGGGAAGACTCCAAACAAATCATAAAAATGCAGACACAATCAAAAATATACATATTAACCTTGTTTACAGGTAAGAAAGAATCATCAATGCATTCCTAACAAACGTTACCTTTAAGCAAAAGCACTAAGGCTTACAGATGACATCATGAAAGATGACAGAGAAAAACATTAAAAAAAATTAAGCTAAAATACATTTTACTATTTTATTAATATTTGAAGCCAGAATACATATGACATATCACAATTTTCAGCTTGAAACACCAGTCCAATAAATGTTACACTCACACAGACACTCAACCAGACTTGTAGCAATTTATAATGCACACTTTGCCAGATAGTGTGTATCTGAACTGAATTATGAATTATCAAAGGATACCCTTGCATACTGTGATGCCACAGCTGGCATCATCTTCTCAACCCCACGTTATCAATAGTCATTCCCCAAGGACTGA
>JANRMT010027041.1:95773248-95789636 GCA_026402145.1 Polypterus bichir lapradei
AGACTTAGACAATGCTCCATCCCCCCAATAAATAAATAAATGACTAAAAAGCCAGGTTGAAAAGATCTGTTTTTAATTGCTTTTTAAAACAAGGTAGTGATTCAACTTCTCTAATTACTGCTAGAAGTGTATTCGACAGTTTCAGTGCATATTGACTTAATGCGGTCTCCCCACTCATTTCATATTAACTCTGTGTATGTGGAGAATCTTAAAATTGAGGGGTCATAGAGAATGACAGTGAGTACAAATAGTTGAAAGATTTGTGATGTATGAAGGTGCTAGACCATTAAGTTCTTTGTAAGTGAGAAAATCTATTCTAAAAGATACATGAAGCCAATGAAGTTCACATAGAAATGGTGTAATATGCACTGATTTTTTTGCTTTCATGAGTGTTCTAGCTTGAATATTTTGAACATTCTGCAATTTGTTAATAGTGCTATTCTGTAGGCCAGTAAGAAGAGAATTGCAGTAATCACGTATCAACTTCTAAGCATCTTTTTGTGATAAAAAGGTCTTACTTTAGCAATGTTCCTCAAATGAAAAATAGCTGTCTTAGATACATATTGGAAAACATGTGAATGTTGTGTTCTGTTATGTCAAACCACCCCTCATATATCCAGATCCCGCCACCCTCTGTAATGTCTTGCAGTCTGATTATACAGTATACAGTTAAAATGTTAAAGAGAGGTGGCTCTTGATGACCTCAGAACATTTGGATTGCTGCTACAACATGGTAAAAATGCTTCTGTGATACTTTGTTCATTTTTATACACAACATAAAGGGTTTGATAATGGATTGTTGACCCATTGAATATACAACATTTTGCCCAATGAAAAGATGCTGGCAATGATAATTACTAAAAGGCCCTAACTCCACTTTATGAAGGACACGTAGATCATGGATGCCATAGTACCTCCGTCCATGTTTTCCAAAATTGACAGGGATATGGAGCACTCTGTGGATCTCCAGATAACACCTCAGAACACGGGACAATGGTTTCTAAAAATTTAATTCTTAAAAATACCACCCATTACACTTTTCTGCCAATGATCACTCACTATCCCTAATTGAGACTGTTTTGTTTCAAACTTCAGCAACCAGAATTACCTTGAATTAGCATCTGGAAATCTTCAGCAATGAATACATCATCTCCTTTTGTGCATGTCTTAATGGCATTCAGTAGTAACACACCTTCGGAAGCTTCTGTAGCCCCTTTTTTTACTGTTTGATCTCCCATTTTCAGTAGATAAAGTCTTCATTGCCCAAACTTTTATACTTGGCTTGCCTACAGCCATTTTTCAGTTAAACAATGCTTGATCACACATAACTGTCACTATGTGATTACTGTGAAATATGAACACCCTGGGCAGCAGTATCTTCAGAATTGTTTCAAAAGAACATCCATCCATATCCTAACTACAGGGTCACAGGGATCTGCTGGAGCCAATCCCACCCAACACAAGGCACAAATCAGGAAACAAACCCTGGGCAGGGCGCCAGCCCACACACACCAAGCACAATTTAGAATCGCCAATGTACCTGACCTGCATGTCTTTGGACTGTGGGAGGAAACCAAAATACCCAGAGGGTACTCACGCAGACACGGGGAGAACATGCAAACTCCACGCAGGGAGGACCCGGGAAGTGAACCCAGGTCTCCTAACTGCGAGGCAGCAGCACTACCACTGCACCACCGTGCCACCCTTCGGAAGAACAAGTGTAGGATATTCTGGTTTATTAATTACAGTCTTCTCAAAGCCCTCTGTTGGCCATTGGCTCCCTTGAGAATTAGTAGCACAAAGTTTGAGATGTGCTACAGGACACCAGTAGGCACCTGAATAACTCCATTATACATGCTGCTGCACACCATTCATTATGATTTTAGTTTAAAATAATGAACACTATATACAGTATTATCTCATTGATCTCTAATAATTGCTTTGCTGTGATTGTAAAATAATTTTATTTACATATGTACATTAGTTTTAATGTAATTTGGGCTAGTGCTTCTTGGTGCAAGTATTTCTTGCAGTAGTGCATATTTAAAGCATTTATGTTTATATGTATCAAGTTTAATTTACATCACAAAATATTAAGTTATGTAAACAATTTTATTGAATGTACTGTAGTTTAAAAACTGAATAGCCATTTAACCTCGGTTGTGCAGTAAGGAGGTAGCTTACTCTCTAATTACTCCCTATGGCTAAGTTTAAAAAATGAGGGTTAAAACCTTTTGCTAATAAAATGCCAAACTGCATAAAGAGACATTAATTAATATCTGATTAAGTAATTAGCTGCCAGGAAGAGAACTATAGCTAATCTGAGCTAAACATTTATAAGTTATGTAAAGATGTTATGCTAAAACCAGCTATTCTAGATGCCTCATAAAATACAAAATCACTTCTTTTTAAATTGTTTTTTACAGGACTAATTTTAACACCCTTTTAAATTTTTCAGTTGTCATCCTAATTAAAGTAAACAAGATAGTGGTTAGTGCCAGTGCTTCACAGCTACAGTGTACGGCCCAATTCCGCTCCAGGTATGGAGCTTTTTGTTCTCTTCTGGTCCAAAAGTATTCCAGTTTTGTCTTAGTGTTGGTCTGACTAACTCAAATTTCTTAAATTTCCTCAGCGGGAGTTTTTGCAGGACTACTCATTGGCTTCTGGCATGGGATTTTGCTTGTTAAGAACTAAAAATTAAATGTTTAATGAAAATGAATGGAAGCTTAATTTATAAGAACAATAAATAAAAAAATGATAATACAGTATATACTGTAATTGTCCAAATATTATATGTTAATACACGCAATTGAAAATTTGCTTTGAATGGCATATCAACATTCCAAAAACGTTTTATAATTTAATAATAAAAGATGTAAAGTATTGACTTGAAACAAAGCACCTGGAGTCATTAATTGCTTAAGCTCATGCACACAAAGTAAATTGAAACCACCAGTTCTAAAGCATTTCATTAAATGTGTTTAAACATACTTCACTTTGCCAGATACGAAAAACACCTTTTCTTTTTTTTTTATTTTTAATTCTGCCACCGGGATGCAAACTCCTGTTTCTGCCGTGATAATTAGTAATAACTTCAGCTATGGAGTACGGCCAATGTGTGTCAAGTTAACTTTGATAAACATTTTACAGCAGGGCAGCAAAAAGAAATAACCAAAAGCAGACCTGCCTTGTACCACTCATGTGCACATTTTCATCCATGAATATTCCTCTGCCAGGTTCACCCCAAGTCATGATATTTGACCAGAAAACATTCAGCTGGCAAAAATGTAACACTTTTTATATAAGCTTATAGCTAATAATCAATATAGCTGGCAAGCCATATTTAGTACGTAGAGTAACTGCAACAAATTACAAAAAAATAGTTAATGATGCTCCGCAACAACTCAAGGGAATTTTATTGTCCTTTACTCTCCCAGAAAAGTTTCCAAAAGCTGCTCCCAAAAGTAATTGTAAAAATCTACAAGAGCACAGTGCACCCTGGGGACATTACTATTATTAAGACTTCAAAGAGCAAGTGAGAGTTCATCAAATGTTATAGGATTTTCAAGGAGGGAATTGAATCTAATTGTTGTTTTTCAGACATTTTTTTTCTTTACATTTAACAGTTGTTTATCTCTGGTGGAAAGAATTACTGTGTACTGTATTTACATCAATCTGGGAGAAATTCTGAAACTTTGCTCTCTCCAAGGCACCTTGTCCTTATGCATCCATCAAAGTTATGAGTGATTTTTTTCTTCAAACTTTATTTCTTTAACAGCATGGTATCAAATCTCAACTCTAAATTATCATGGATGGTGGAAATGTCCTCTTCTCATTTTTTAACAGCCTCAAGTATACTTTTACTGGAATGTTCAGAATATTGTTGACATAACATCTTTATTTGAACTTCGGGGCAATCCTATGACTGTTTTAATGAAGACAGATCACTCTTTCGTAAATCTTCATTTTTCCCTAAGGAAAGAAAAATGTTTAACAAAAACAGAATCTTTTACCACCCTGGATGATTTAGAAGGAGTGAACCACTGAAAAACTACACTGTTAGAAGATACTCCAGGTGGAACAAAAGCAGCCCAATCGTTACATTTTGCACATGTTTTTTTATACATCTGTACATTTTTTTCTAGCCTAGTCATAGACACCAAACCACTAGATGCATTTAAAGAATTATTCCAGTTTTTAATCAATATGTTACTCTTTCAACAACTGTACCAAAAATATTTTAAATCATTGGTGAAAAGCAAGAACAAGCTGTGACAATGCGGGTTCTGCTTCATGCTCCCACTTCTGTTTTGGGAGCCCTTGAACCCAACACCATCGATAATGTAACCGCATGAGCTGGACAATGAGGACACCAACGAAACAAGGGGAAAGGTGCAAAAGTGCAGAAGTGCTTTTATTACAAAAACGATCAAAACCAAAATCAGAACAGTGTCCAAATAAAAGTGCAGTGCATCAAAATGTCAATAAATAATCCATACAAAAAATGGTAAAATCCAGGCTTTAAAAAAAGGCTAAAACGAGACTAAAATCCTGCTGCAGACATTGGGATGACACCAGCCAAGCACAGCTCCTTCCCAGTCTCTCCAGCTCACCCCAGGAGAGACTTCAGCCGCCCCACTGCGGCCCTCACACTACGGGACCCCCGTCTTGGCTGCCTCTGTCGGCATCTGCCAGAATGCTCAGGGTCGGTTGTCCTCCCGTCTTTTTTTCTTACACTCGTAGTTGTCTCACAGATCCCTAAGGCAGACTCCTCACCGATTGAACCCACTCTTCCATTCAGTGGGCACAATCCACCCCTTGAGCTCCAATCCTTCGCTCCATCCGGGACCCCTGACCATGCTGACTTCTCTTTTACAGTTGGCTGGCTGGCTCGCTCATCTTCTTTCTTCCCTGTCAGACACGCACATTTAGGAGACCATCAACAAGCCCAGAGGTGAGTGAAATCCCGCGAGACATGGGGTTTGTGTCGGATACTAATGCCTCTCTCTTTCTATCTTCAGATCCAAGGAAGAAAAATAATAAAACATCACGCTTACCTTCTCTGTATCCAGGCTCTCAAAATGGCTACTCCCTACTTCCGGTCCCACTACGAAGACACCAGCTCCCTTTTCCCTTGGATGACTTCACTTCTGGTCTCAACCTTATGGTGTCATTTCCGTCCCACTGCCGTGACACCGTATCTGGCCCAATCATTTTCAACCACCATTTTCCCCTATAAATACCCGTGATGTAACCATTTTTGTTTATCAAATGTTTTGATCCTTAGACGAAAGTCTAATCATTTTTGTTTGTGTCTGGAAGACATTATATGGGGCTACCACCCCAAACCTTTTTGAGTTGCTTGTCTGCTTATTACAGCCCCCAATGCTGTAATAAGCTCTCCAAGTTTTTCATTCAGTTTCTTTTTGCTCTTTCCTTTATGTTCCCTTTCCTTCCTGTTTCTTTCCTTACTGTTCCCTTTTTCTTTTTCCCAGTCTGTTCTTATATGGCTCTGTGGGTGCAGCGCCTCAATCATGCATCGCAGAAAGCCGACTCGTAACTCGCCCCAGTTACTCCTTCATCTCTCCGTGGCTGCACGATCACGCCCATGGAGACTGAAATGGCAAATGGATTATTTAATATCTGACCTCTCTTTTTGAAGCAAGGACCCGCCATACCACACAAGTATCCCACTGTGTTTTGTTCTGGAATACGGGTATCCGCTCATTATTAGTTGTTTGTAAATAAGTGAAGTAGTGTTATCATGTGATTTTTTTTTATTGTTATTTGAACTTAAAATGAAAAGTTAAAAGCAGTACCTTAAAATTTTCCCATTGTTGATTGTTTTGTTATGACAGATGTATAAACTCAAACTACTGAACAATACAGGGTGGGTTAAATTTACTTTCAAAAAGTTGCCACGGGGTATACGGGCAGAAAAAGGTTGGGAATTCCTGGTCTAGATGTAGTCCCATTGCAGTCCATTCCTGCCTAACAATGCATCTTCAGTACAGTTGCAGATCTATGCCTATCTTTTAACATGCCAATACAATTTAGTGACACAGACAGAAATTGCCAATCCAAGGAAGGAATCAACCCTGATTCAAGTGCCATTCCAAAACAAAACATACTAACTCAAAGCCAATTTATTGTTACCCAATAATCTAACTTTCATGACTCCTTAATGTGAAAGAAAAGTCAGAGCAAATGGTAGAAGCTGACATTGACCGAGGGCTATGGTTCTCAACCTTTTCTATGTCCCGCACCCTTAGAAAATCTTTGCTTTATGCATTTACCCCCTATCACATTTGAAGATGAAGAAGTCACATTTCTCAGTTTTGAGCCACAAATTGAACCACATACGGTACTGTGGATGAACAAATTGAACTCAACAAATTAGCTCTAAACTCAGTGCATAAAATTTAAATATAAATACAACAATTTCCCTTTATAAATCTCAAAAATCTTGTAACTGTGTCCCCCGTGAAGCTTAGACATTTGATTGATGGTTCGAGGGTTGGGGTATCCTTCAAAACATCAAGCACTGGAGAAAATGACACACTATCAAAGATCAAGGGTTTTGGGGGGTCCCCCTGAAGCAACTAATGCTGGCGCATCAGTGAGCAATAAAACACAGTCGACAAGCTTTGTCCCCCTATAAAACCTATACTACAGATGTGCCGCAAAGTTAAAATTGCTGCACTGCTGCCAGGACCACCAGGAGGAGAGATGGGCTAAATGTGTGCAGCAGGTGTTGCATCAACTTCAGTCCACCTTAATGGCAAAAATGTGAATCAAACCTCAAAATAAGTGATGTTTCATGATCAGGGTATGCACAGCAATCAATACTAGACTTCACCCTTCTGTACAGATCATTGCAAGGTTCAAATTCCATTCTCTTAAAAAAAGTTATTCACCTTCACGAATGCTCCCCTCAGAACAAAGAACCCACAAGAATGTGCATTTCTGCAGCTTATTTACAGGTGACCATTGTACATACAATGCTTAATTCTTTTCATATCACACAACATGAGCACTAGCTAATAAATGACGTAAAAATGAAGGCACACAGCAAGACACTGATTGTACCTTGATAAAGCATGACAACGGACTTCAATCAATTTTGGATAATTGCAATGCGGCCTTCCACTTTGTCGCACCCACTGAAATGTCATCTCGCAACCCCTGACAAAGGGGAACAAACTAACACGGCAGAGAAAGCGTCAAGGCCAAGCTAGGCGGCAGCACTGCTAACTACTGCACTACCTTGGCACCTGTCAGAAACATGGTATCCTCCCCACTGCAGTAAGCTAAGCCATCATTCTCTCCTCCACTCTCAGTCTCTCATTCTACAGCACACTCTTTATCCAGGCTGCCCATTTACTTTGAGCATAAAACTCAACATAAATGTAATACATAATCTTTACTTCTTCTCACTGCTTTATTCCTTTCCTTACAAATCTGTACTACAGCACCCTTGTTAATCATGGAGATACCTTTGGCTCCCTTTCAGCTAGAACTTTTGTATTCTGTTATTTATGTTAGCAGTATTTTCATCTGTGTGGGCATGGTTGAATTAATGACTTTTTCCAGCACTAAATGTTTTAAAATAAACCAATAATATGCAGAATATTGCATGAGAATAAAATATTATAGAGTCAATTAATAGAATGAAAACTGTTACAGTCATGAGTAATTGCTTGGATTATTGTGAACTATAAACTAAAACAATCACTAACTACTTCACTTGTTCAACACAAACAAAAGAAAAGAAAACATGAAAGAAACAACTGTTGCCCAGGCTATGGTCTCATGTGGGTTTTTGTTTTTTTTTCTCTTTTTATATGGATTGGCTTTGCTAAATTGGTGTGGGTGTGAATGTGTTCACCCTGTAATGGACTGGCTCCCTGTTCACGGCCTGTTCCTGCCTTGTGCCCTATGCTTGCTGGGAATGGCTTTAACTTCTCTGTGACCCTTTCATTGTTTAAAAATGGATGGATGGATAGATGAATAGATGGAAATGCATCTGTTCAGATTCTGTTGGTTATAGCCCTCTAGTTACTGCCCACTTAATTATACAGAATAGTGTCCACTCCAAAACCTTAATGCTATTATATAATAAGCTTGTTTACCATATTTGCTGAGGGATTTCGTATTGTTGCTGGAGAAACATTTTTACCCTAAATGTCACCAGTATTTCACCAGCCCCACAAGAGCCGCTAACAACCCTATAAAAAGGCACTTTCAGCTTGCTTATGTGCCCAAACCTTGGACGGTCGCAATGCCTGTCAGCACTCCTGCTGACATCTTACAAGCACAGAGTGAAACATAAAGATCCAGCAATGTAAGCGGTGCAGTGCTTGACTAAAGCAGCACACTAAACTGAGACCCCCATATCAGATCTGGATGAGCAGACAGATGTCATAATGGGAATCATCAAAAAAAGTGGGGATGACTGGGTGCCTATGAATACAATCCGGATATTTCCTATTAAGAAATTGTGGATCACCAGTGATATCAGTAATTTACTGAACACATGTAGCAATGCATGTAGCAATGCATTTCAAAGTGCTGACATAGAGTCTTGCAAGAAATGCAGATATGAAATCAGAAAAACTAGCTAAATGACAGTATAGGAGTAACTACAGATGGAATTTAGCAGCTGTAACAGTTTGCTTAAACTTTGACAGGGATTAGGGATACTTACAGACTACAAGACCTAATCCAATATCATCTTTATTTTCTCTCTCAGACCAATTTATTGTTTTCCATGCCTGTTTTGAACATTAGGGTTAGGGTTAGGATAAAATTGCCTGCAGCACCACAGGATTTGTCCTTCATTTTTTCTGTATATGACATAAAACAAGTTAATATCAACAAAGAACTCAGTCTGGATTTTAAAAACCTGTAGCTGTTATGAGCATAAGAAATTGCCTGAGGATGATTGTGAGCGCACTGCTGCCTTGCAGTTAGGATACCCAGGTTCGCTTCCCGGGTCCTCCCTGTGTGCAGTTTGCATTTGTTCTCCCGTGTTTGCGTGGATTTCCTCCGGGTACTCCAGTTTCCTCCCACAGTCCAAATACATGCAGGTTAGGTGCATTGGCGATTCTAAATTGTCCCTAGTGTGTGCTTGGTGTGTGGGTGTGTGTGAGTGTGTGTGTGCGCCCTGTGGTGGGCTGGCGCCCTGCCCGGGGTTTGTTGCGTGCCTTGCGCCCTGTGTTGGCTGGGATTGGCTCCAGCAGACCCCCATGACCCTGTAGTTAGGATATAGCGGGTTGGATAATGGATGGATGGATGATTGTGAGCTTGCAGAAAAAAGGTAACCAGGAAATGATCGAATAAGAAGACGAACAAAGTCAAGCCAGAGTCTTAATCAGTGCGTCAAAAGAGGATCAAGGCAACAGTAATTAAAGGGCAAAACTAAACATAGTCAAGAACAAAAGAAAACTCAAAACCAAAAGATAAAAACTGACACTAGGCCTACTTTAAAAGAAGGTAACTATTGCTAATAAACAATTTGATTTTTCCCAAAAAGAATATCTACTGAAGAGTGCTGGAACACCATATTTATACAGCAATTAACTTGACTGCACAGCTAGTGATGAACAAGATGCCTGTACTCAAGAATGACATATAAGAAAACAAAGAATGAGACATGAACATAAAATAAAATATATCAAATCCATTGAAGAAAATAATTGTAAATAATGCAAATGGAATCTACATAAACTGACTATCTTAGCACGTGTGGCAGGAGGCTGGGGGCCAGACCCAGCCGGGACGCCTGTAAGGATCGGGAGGTGGTCTATACGTCCCTGGGGCCACGAGGGGGCAACTGCCCTAGATAAAGAGGGGACCATGGGGATGGCGCAAGCATGCTCAAACCCACTGGGGCCCGTGGCCACCGCCAGGGGGCGCCTCGAGCGTTGTGGAGCCTGGGAGATCGACACTTCTGCCACACCTGGGAAGGTGGAGGAAGGACCTTCCAGGGACGCCCGGGTGCTAGTGCAGCACTTCCGCCACACCAGGAAGTGCCACTGGAAGGTCCAGCAAGCACCTGGAGCACATCCAGGTGAATACAAAAGGGGCCGCCTTCTTGCAGTCGGAGAGCTAGAGTCCAGTGACAGGAGGAAGAAAGGCGGCCCATGGACAGTTGAAGGCCCAAGTAAGGGTGTTTGGTGCGGTAAGCACTGTGTGTGTGAAGGACTGGTGTTTGGGGACATTAGTTTAATAAAAGCGTGTGTTTTTCTAAACTGTTGGTGTCCGTTTGGTTGTTTCCGGGCTGAACATCTCACACACGTTAGAATCTGCATGAAATACATCACCACAACCAATATAGGTTTAAAAAAGAACATGATTCATATCATTGGCAACCAATTAGCTCATGTCTTCATTGACACCTTTAATATTTTACTAAGAAAAACCTGTTGTCCCCATCTGCTTCAAAAAAATATAACTGTATAACTAAAAGTTGGTGGTACTCACTCCAGTTGTGATAAAATTCTTTGAGAAACTGGTGCTGGGACATAATAAACAGAATATTCCAGATAGCTATAATCACCAAAAACTGGTCCAAAGAGGATGCCATATCCCTTACACTTGATACTGTACCATCCTGGCACGTCTGGATAAAACAAAGTGTTACTATGATAGAGTCCTCTTTATAGACTACAGCTAAGCAACTAATATTGTTGTTCCATCAAAGTTGGCCACCAATCTCCTCAATTTAGGATTTACAGACACCCTTTGGAATTGGATTTTGGGCTTCCTAACCAACAGACCTTGGCATGTGCAGATTGGCAGCACTCTGTGCTGATACTTAACACAGGCATTTTACAGGGTAGTGCGTTTGACCTCTTTCCTGTACCCCTTATGCACATTTCACTGTGTGGCTACACACAGTTCCAACTCCATCACTCAATTTCATGATAACACCACCATTATAAGCATGATCTCTAACAATGATGAGACGGCTTACAGATATGAAGCGCAAAAGCTGACTCAGGGTGCCAGGACAATAATTTCACCCTTAATGTCAGCAAAACCAAGAAGCTGGTCTTAGACTTCCGAGAGCAGAAGGCAAACAACACATCAGAGGGGATGCTGTTAAGAGGCTGAGTAGCTTTAAATTTCTTAGACTGACTATGACTGATGGACTGACACATTTTGCTTTTTGTAAAAAATATTCACCTGAACATCTGCTTCCTGATCTTGCATTTTTTTCCATCTGTTCTCACAAACCATCACTGGGTGTATCACATACTGGTACAGTACCTGCACGGCTCAGGATCGTAAAACACTACAGAGGGTGGCGAAGGCTGCACAGAATTTTATTAGCACCAAGCTGCTTTCAGGGCATATACAATAGTCACTGCCTTAGAAAGGAAAATAGACTTGTGAAAGACATCAGCCATCCTGCAGAGTTGCTTTTCTCACTCTTCCCTTCAGCCATTGTCATTGTCATTGACTTCTGCAGTACTTTGAGCTGGTCATATGAGCTTAGCATTAATTTTGAAATGGCAGCCACTCTGGCAGCAATCCTGTGACACTCTCTTGACTAGAATTCTCTGGAGGTTACTATATTCCACCACCTTCTGCAACTTTGGATTCCTTTCAGTCTTATAACGGGAGTCTTCTGTAAACCATTCAAAGCCAGACTTTATTCAGCTTTGTGGGACTCATATCAACACCTCCCAGGCTTATCATGTGCTTATTCTTTTTGGTCACGTTTCACTAGCAACCAAGAGTCAGCTAAGACATTTGACCAAGAGCAGGGGTCCACAGCCTGGGATGGCATTTCAGAGGATGTGACAAAGAGGAAGGCTGTATCACAATTCATCAAATGTGAGTGAGGTGCGTCATTCAACATTATCGTGGTGCAATTGATGTCTTGCAGTGTGCTGTCATTTGTAGGTCATTTATTAGTTAGTGCTCCTGATCTAAAATATGAAAAGAATCAAGCAATATGTGTGGAGTTGTCAACTGTTAATGAGTCACAGAAATGTGTGTTCTCACAGTTTCCTTGCTGCGGGTGAAGTATTTGTAAAGGTGAATAACTTTTTTTGCAGAGAATGGAATTTGGACCTTATAATGAGCTGAAGGGAAGGGTGAGGTCCAGTATTGATTTCTGTGCAAGCACTGATCTTGAAACATCACTGATTTCAAGGTTTGATTGACATTTTTGCTGTGTGGGGAGAGGATACAAGGGGGACTGAATTGGATGCAACACCTGCTGTTTACACTGTGCCCATCTCTCCTGCTGGTGCTCCTGGCAGTAGCACATCAATTTTGTCTTTTCGGTACATCTGATTTTGAAGTGCAGTGCAGTTGTTATCAGAGGACAAAGCTCATCGACTTAGTGGTGTGCCAGCACCTGTTGCTTCAAGGGGATCTCCAATACTCCAAACCCCTCAATCATTGATTATGTGTCATTTCCTCACCAAATTTGATGCTTTGCAGGATACCCAAACCCCCAGATTGTCAACTGAGTATCTAAGCTTTGTGGGCTACACATTAGCAAGATTATTGAGATTTATAAAGGTAAATTGCTGAATTTAAAGTTTAAAGCTATTTTTTTTAGTTCAATTTGTTCATCCACAGTACTGTATGTGGTTCAATTTGTGGCTCAAAACTTAGGAATTTGACTTCTTCATCTTCAAATGTGTTATTGCTTTTGTAGGGGATAGATGCATATAGCAAACATTTTCTAAGGGTACCGGACATAGAAAAGGTTGGGAACCACAGCCGTAGGTCGATGTCAGTTTTTATCTTTTGCTCTGACTTTCCTTTTACATTAAGGAGTCATGAAAGTTAGGTTACTTGGTCACACTATTTTGGCTATGTGCTAGTAAGCCTTGTTTTTTTTTTTTTTAATTCAACTTGTTAACCTGCAGTACTCTACGTGGTTCAATTTATGGTTAAAAAAATTAGAAATCTGACTTCTTCATCTTCAAATGTGATATTCCATTTGTGAGGAGTGCGGACATAAATGAAAAATTTTCTAGGGTTGCAGGGCATAGAGAAGGATGGAAATCACTGACACAGAGGATGGATGCAGGTTAGGCTATCCCAGTTTCTGCTTTGTTCTTCACTTGTCTAACAAACAATTTCTTCGGTAACTTTATTTATACTCTTCTGCAGAGTCAATGGATTATACAAATTAAAACCTTTTCATCTGTTTGGACTTGAATCTTTGTTAGGAACTCTTAAATAAATTCTACAGAGGAATTTCCAAGTTTGGAATACAAAAGAAAGGCAGACAAACTCTACCACTAACCTATGGGAAGTTCATGGAAAGAGGGAAAATCTAATTCATATTCTAGTTACTGAAAAACAATGGCTTCTTATGCTTATCGTCTTTACCCATTAAAATTTAAAAAGCCTCAGCAAGCAATAGAAAAAATGTACTGTATAAAGACAGACAGCAAAGGTGGGCAGCACAGTTGTGTAGTAATTAGCGGCACTGATTTATTACAGGATACAAAGATTAAACTTCAGTTGCTCTACTGTCTCATCATATCTACATGCTCCCCCCCACCTCTAATAACCTGATTTTCCAGTGCATTCAGACTATGTTAATTGGTGTCTCTGCCCTGCCAATGTAAGGATGAAGCAGAAACTGAAACTCATTTGGATATTAGGCTATTGTAATATGTGAATAATGCATTTTGTGTGTATCATTTGCGACCACACAGGGGTGCAATAGAACCCCAAACTCCAAACACAATCCCAGGTTCAAATCATTCCGGTGCCGCATGCGAGTGGCAGCCATTCCAGCAGCTCCGTGTATGACTTTATCTTTTTACCTTTTTTTTTCTCTATTTTACTGATCACTTCTACCACTTTCTTTTATGTGGAATCGCTCCTTGGGCACTTTTTACTATTTTTACTACTTGACATGGATTTTTACACTCCGAGACTCGCCTATTCAAGTAGTCAACTTAAAGCACTGAGAAGAAATGCTCACGCTGGTGTGGTTCCCTATTTACCTGACGAGGTAAGAAGACGATATCGGGGCAGCCGAGCCGGAGCAAAGATGAAAGATAAGATAAAAGCCAAGCATCTTGAGAGAAAATGGCGTTATAAACCGTCGGTGCCTTCTGTGATCTTGGGAAATGTGAACTCACTACCAAATAAGATCGACGAACTGGCTGTGCTGGTGAAAAATGTCAGAACCTACAGAGAATGCAGCTTGCTGTGTTTTAGTGAAACGTGGCTAACAACTACCATCCCAGATGCTAACGTGGAGCCACCCGGGTTTAGCACAGTTAGAGCGGACAGAGACGCAAATCCCAGCAGGAAGAAGAAAGGAGGAGGACTCACTCTCTATGTCAATACAAAGTGGTGCAACTCAGGACATGTAAACATTAAAATCTCCAATTTCTGCAGGGATATCGAACTGTTGGCCATAAGTCTGCATCCCTATTACTTGCCTGGAGAGTTTGGACACGTGATTGTTATTGTTTACATCCCCCCTCAAGCGAACGTGGAGATAGCGGGTGACATTATCCATTCCGCAGTTGCTAAGTTACAAACGCAGCACCCTGAGGCACTTGTGCTAATCTCTGGAGACTTTAACCATGTAACGCTGGATAAAACATTAACTGCCTTCTCCCAGTATGTGGATTGTAACACCCGGGGAAATAGGACTATCGACCTACTGTATGCAAACGTTAAAGACACATACAGCGCCACCCCGCTGCCTGCGCTTGGGAAAGCAGATCATAACCTGGTTCTGCTTCAGCCTCACTACAAACCAAGAGTGAGGGCGCTACCTACAACCACACGATCATTTAGGAAGTGGTTCCCTGAGGCAGAGCAGGCTCTGAGAGACTGCTTTGGAACTACAGACTGGGATATACTGCTGGGGTCACATAGTGAGAACATTGAAGAGGCTATTGACTGCACAACTGATTACATCAACTTCTGTATGGACATTGTAATTCCAGTAGGAACAGTACACTGCTATGCTAACAACAAGCCATGGATTACAAGTGACATTAAAGGCCTTTTGAACCAGAAGAAAAGGGCTTTTAAAGACGGTGATCGGCATGAGCTCAAGCGCATGCAGAAGGAACTCCGAGTCCAGCTCAGGGCAGTGAAAGAGCAGTACAGGAGAAAGCTGGAGCAGAAGTTGCAGAATAACAGCATGAAGGAAGTGTGGGATGGGATGAAGATTATCACTGGTGCAGCTCGAAGCGGGGTGCCACCATCGAGACAGACGTGGAGAGAGCAAACCAAATGAACAACTTCTTTAATAGGTTTGACCACCCTAACCCACTGTCACCTCGGAGCACTGCATCCTCCAACCATCCTTCTGTTGATACCAGCATAGGTGAGACATCCCCACCCACAATTACAGCAGCCCATGTGAGCAGAGAGCTAAGAAGACTTCGTGCCAGCAAAGCAGAGGGTCCAGATGGTGTATCGCCACAACTGCTGAAGGCTTGTGCGTTGGAACTGGGGAGTCCTCTACAGCGCATCTTCAGCCTGAGCCTGGAACAGGGGAGAGTCCCGAGGCTTTGGAAAACATCTTGTATCACCCCAGTCCCAAAGGTATCACATCCTATTGAGCTGAATGACTTCCGTCCTGTTGCTCTGACGTCACATGTGATGAAGACCATGGAGAGGCTGCTGCTTCACCACCTGAGGCCACAGGTCCACCACGCCCTTGACCCTCTGCAGTTCGCATACCAGGAGAAGGTGGGAGCGGAGGATGCCATCATCTATATGCTAAACCGATCCCTCTCCCACTTGGACAGAGGCAGTGGTGCTGTAAGAATTATGTTTTTGGATTTCTCTAGCGCCTTCAACACCATCCAACCTCTGCTCCTTTGGGACAAGCTGACTGAGATGGGAGTAGACTCACACCTGGTGGCATGGATCGTGGACTATCTTACACATAGATCTCGATATGTGCATCTTGGGAACTGCAGGTCTGACATTGTGGTCAGCAACACAGGGGCGCCGCAGGGGACTGTACTTTGTCCGGTCCTGTTCAGCCTACATACAGTGGGATGCAAAAGTTTGGGCAACCTTGTTAATAGTCATTATTTTCCTGTATAAATCGTTGGTTGTTACGATAAAAATGTCAGTTAAATATATCATATAGGAGACACACACAGTGATATTTGAGAAGGGAAATGAAGTTTATTGGATTTACAGAAAGTGTGCAATAATTGTTCAAACAAAATCAGGCAGGTGCATAAATTTGGGCACCACAAAAAAGAAATGAAATCAATATTTAGTAGATCCGCCTTTTGCAGAAATTACAGCCTCTAAACGCTTCCTGTAGGTTCCAATGAGAGTCTGGATTGTGGTTGAAGGTATTTTAGACCATTCCTCTTTACAAAACATCTCTAGTTCATTCAGGTTTGATGGCTTCCGAG
>JANRMT010027041.1:95794636-95840524 GCA_026402145.1 Polypterus bichir lapradei
TTGCCTTGCATTAAAGTTGAGCTGCTGTATCGTGATGGATTAGTAAAAAGGCTATCTCTGGCTCCATGGCTACCATATGAATACCAGATGTGCCCACACAGCATTAGCCCGTAAGGAATGTTTCTTCAGAGCTTACAGCACAATTAGGTTGGTTTGCTTGGCAATGCTAGCAGACTGCTGTAGGAAAGGTTTTAAATTGTAGCCACATGTGAGTAATTGTGAGACAAACTCTGTAGCTTGTTAAACTGCTTGCTTTGTATTTTTGAGGTGTGACCTGATATTTAAACGGTGGTCTTTTTCATGAGAACCACCTGTCTACAATATGTGATCTGCAGTCAGAGTTACAGATGTTAGATTTAAGTAAGCATTTGTTATGAGGGGTATGCCTTTGTATAGTGTGTGGATGGGAGTTCACACATGATAACCCATTTTTTGGTTCTTAAACTGTAGTTGTATCTGTTTGTCATTAATTATTGTGGAAGCACAAAGTTTAGACTATTTGTTTTATGGAAACTGCAAATTAACCTTATTAAGTGCTGATGACCCTAACTATGTCTTTTTGCACAAGCACTATCATTGTACAAAATATGTGAATTATTCTTCAATCTTTACTTATTCTGTTACATTAAATGTATAAAAACAATTGCTTGGATATTTGTACAGGACCTAATATGTGACTGTTTTCCTTTTTGTTAATGTGTTCTCTGTCTGCTTTCACCCTGTTTTTCATTTCATCTGATCACATATAACTTCTCAGAGCTGCTGTTTTAAATTTTTCTGCAATAAACAGAAGCATAACCCATGTAAAGTGCTGCCTTTTCTAAAATATTTGAATAGGCATACAGTAGATCTTCATGCAAACAGTACCAACAAATAAAGGTAATATACTTGAATAAAAATACAAGGTAATTTAGCATTTTCAATCATTTATTAAATCAATAGATATAATGGAGAAAAAGTGCTACTGGAGAACACCCTTGGGCTTAGATGCTGGTATTCCCTTCTTTAGCAGAACGTACTTCTTGTAGGCATTTTGCATAACTACTCACCAGTCTCTGACATCAATTTGGTGAAAATCCTGACAACTCCTTCATGCAAAACTCCTTCAACTGTAAAATGTTTGTGGGTTTTATTGCATGTTCTTCCTGTTTCAGATCCTCTCACAACATTCCAATTAAATTCAAATCAACGTTTTGACAAGGCCAGTCCCTAACCCTCAATTTCTTTTTTTTGAGCCATTCCTTGGTGGATTTGCTAGAGTGCTTCGGATTATTATCATGTTAAAAGGTCCATTTCTGGTTCAACTTCAACTTTGGAACAGATGGCCTCAGATTGTCCTCAACACTCTTCTATGTGCTACACCGATCCCTCTCCCACTTGGGCAGAAGCAGTGGTGCTGTAAGAATTATGTTTCTGGACTTCTCTAGCACATTCAACACCATCCAAACTCTGCTCCTTAGGGACAAGCTAATAGAGATGTGAGCAGATTCATACCTAGTGGCATGGATCGTGGACTATCTTACAGACAGACCTCAATATGTGCGTCTCAGGAACTGCAGGTCCGACATTGTGGTCAGCAGCACAGGAGAGCTGCAGGGGACTGTCCTTTCTCCAGTCCTGTTCAGCCTATATACATCGGACTTCCAATACAGCTCGGAGTCCTGCCACGTGCAAAAGTTCGCTGACGACACTGCTATCGTGGGCTGCATCAGGAGTGGGCAGGAGGAGTATAGGAACCTAATCAAGGACTTTGTGAAATGGTGTGACTCAAACCACCTACACCTGAACACTGCAAAACCAAGGAACTGGTGGTGGATTTTAGGAGACCCAGGCCCCTCATGGACCCCGTGATCATCGAAGGTGACTGTGTGTAGAGGGTACAGACCTATAAATACCTGGGAATGCAGCTGGATGATAAATTGGACTGGACTGCCAATACTGATGCTCTGTGCAAGAGAGGACAGAGCAGACTATACTTCCTTAGAAGGCTGGCGTCCTTCAACATCTGCAATAAGATGCTGCAGATGTTCTATCAGATGGTTGTGGCGAGCGCCCTCTTCTACGCGCTGGTGTGCTGGGGAGGCAGAATAAAGAAGAGAGACACCTCACGCCTGGACAAACTGGTGAGGAAGACAGGCTCTATTGTAGGCATGGAGCTGGACAGTTTGATATCTGTGGCAGAGCGACGGGCGCTGAGCAGGCTCCTGTCAATCATGAAGAATCCAATTCATCCACTGAACAGTATCATCACCAGACAGAGGACCAGCTTCAGCAACAGACTGCTGTCACTGTCCTGCTCCACTGACAGACTGAGGAGATCGGTCCTCCCCCACACTATGCGACTCTTCAATTCCACCCAGGGAACACTACACAAGATTACAGACTGTTATACCTGCCTCACACTCTCCACCTTGCATTTTTTAACTTGCACTGTGCTTTTATTGCTCTTTAATTAATATTGTTTTTATCAATATGCTGCTGCTGGAGTATGTGAATTTTCCCTTGCAGATTAATAAAGTATCTATCTATCTATCCATCTATCTATGTGATGTGGAATTCATAGCTGACTCAATGACTGCTAGGTACTCAAGCCCTAAGGCAGCAAAGCAACCCCAAACAAGAACATTTACTCCTTCATGCTTGGCAGTTGGTATTAGTTTCTTCTCCTGAAATGCTATCTTCGGTTTGTGCCAAACATGTCTACTGTTACTGTGCCCAAAAAACTCTGTCTTTGACTCATCTGTCCAGAGTACGTTGTACCAGAAGGCCTGATCTTTGCCTATATGTTCAATGGCAAATTGTAGTCTTGCTCTAATGTTCTTTTTGGACAGTAAAGGTGTTTTCCTGGCACACTTCACGTGCAGCTCAAACACAGGCAATCTCTTTCTAGTATCAGCATGCATTTTGACACTAGCTTTTCAAGAGTTACCTGCAGATCCTGGGATAACATTTTGGAGTTCTTAGAGACTTTGTTTAGTATCAAATGGTTACCTCTAGGAATGAATTTCCTGGATGTTTAAAATATATAGTGCTTGTAGACAAACTTCCTTATAGTGGAATGATTGATTTCAAAGAAGTTGGTTATCTTTTTAAATCCAATGCCAGACTCAGGCATCCACAACCTTCTTTCTGAGGTCCTTGGAGAGTTGTTGTGATTTTGGCATGATGACACCACACACGACAGTAACAAAGAAAACACCAGACCCTTGATATCTGTGGTTTAAATAAGACAAGTTCCACCTGCATACTTCCTAAGGAGGTTCTAATCACTGACACCTAATCTGGAACATCTGATTCTAATCTTATGGATCTGAAGTGATTATAAATATAAAGGTGCACTTTCTTTTTCCACATGACAAATCTGCATTTTTGTTAATTAAGATTTTGAGATTGAACACACCATGTCAATTGTATGTGTCATTTGTTTAAGTGTATCAGCTTTATCTGTAGACACTGTTTGCATGAAGATCTACTGTTTGCCTATTCTAATATGGTTAAAAGTCATTTTCTAGCTAAGATTCGGAAGATATTGTACTAATTAGATATGTTGCCTACAGTTTCATAGAATGTTATACATTTAATGTAAGGTATATAAATATTAATTTAATAGTTATATATAATAGTAGACTTAATTAAAATAAAATGCTGCTTTATATAAATGTTTATATAAATGTTTGTCTTTGTGGATCAATCTTCTATAATTGGAGAGCTCTCCTGATATCTATCTACAATAGGAATAATGAAAAAGACACAAAGAAACATGAAGCATGCTGTTTGTATTTATAATATGTCTGTGTGTGTGTTATGATGAAAGTGAACAACTCAGAATAATTAAATAAAATAGAAAGAAGAAAAAACCTTGCAGGTTCTGCTGCTGTCTAACTAGTAAGTTGATTTACTCATTTTGGCCCTCTCAACTACACTTTATTTTTCACAAGTGGAACATTGTGATTTAAACATTTTTAACTGTGCAGAATTCATTTTTGTCATGTATTTATGTTCATTTTGAACATGTTGTTTATTTATATTGTTATTTTTGGCACTGCCATTTTGTTTTCCATTGGTACTGCCATCTTGTCAGTGTATGTGTGTGTGTTTTTTTGTGGATAGCAACTGCACTATTGTTAGTCATGTGACCAGGACATCATATAATGTTTGACTTCAAACTATAAAAGAAGGCCTTGTAGCAATTCATATGTCTAAAGTTTTAGATTGTGTGGAAAAACTTTGTTGTATCTTAATGTAGCAAAGTGTATTCTGTCTCTTGCAATTTTTTGTAGCTTTCAGTTATAAAATTTCCCAAAATCATTTGTTCCTGTAAATAGCTAGTAGCGTGCCGATCATATGTTGCTGTATGGGTGCTAAATAATGTTATACCCCACAGGTTGCATTCATGGGGCTTCTCTGTTAAGCCACCAGATGCATAGTAGAGGCTGGTCGGTAAGTCATATTTTCAGCTCTATTCAAACCTTTCTAATTTTATTTTATTGGATATATATATATATATATATTATATGGAAATAAACAAGTATATAATAAGTCAATTTTTTTTGAGTTCTTACATGTAGATTTTGTATGAGTCACAACTGAATTTTTATGAAAAAAGTTATTTTATTCTTTTGGTGTTTTAATGCAGTTCGTTGGTGTGTATGATGTGGCCTTTATTTTGGGTATTAATTATTATGTTTTAATAATTTTTGTTTGTAATAATTAGTATTTGATTTCAGTTATTCTTCAATAGGCATTGTTCAGAAGATGTTTTATGACGCCCTGTTCTTTTTTTCTTTGCTTCTTGAAAGGTTATGCTATTTTATTTTTTGTAAAAAGTATATAAAGTTAAAGTTTGAATATTTTTATTGTGTGAGGCTATGTATATTGTAGTTTTGCTCTGATGGAATGTGTAAAGTATATTTTGTAAATTGTTTTATATGTATGATGTATTTTACTTTATGTAAAAAAATGGCCAGATGAATGATGGATGCTGTAGGGACACTGGCAAGAAGATAAGAACATTCATGGAGTTAGGTTAGTCATATTTTTTGACCTAGATTTTCCTTTTGCATATTGAAATTTATTATGTTGATTCAAACTATTTTTGACTAAGACTTGTTTCAGACCTGCAATTATTTTATTTTCATCTTCTGGACCTTTTCTTTATTCTCTGCCTTTTTATGACACCTTGGTAGCACACTGAATGGTGCAGTATTACTCCCAATGTAACCAAGACATATTACCTTTCCCCACAACCATAAACTTTGTACATTAAATGAATGAATGGGAATGAATTAAAATACTCCATTTTTTATTTTCACATCTTACTGCATTTACTTTTGCTTACTTGTTGAAATTTTCTAGACACTCCCTTTTCCATATTCCTTTGCCTAGCACTTCTTACTCTTTTCAAATTTTCTCTACCTCCTTTTCCAGGATATTTATGCATTCTGCCAAGATAACCTCACCAATGTCCACTTACCCATACTTAAGTTTTTTTTATTATCTTCTCCACTTTATGTATGTCCTAGGTGAAAGATTTGTTTAATATGTAAGGCAGCAGTGCTAACCAGTATTTTGTAAATTGTGTTATTTTTTCTTTACATATATTAATGGTGTAATCCTGTAGGTGGAGATAAAGGTATTTAAATAGCCCAAAAACAGAGTAAAATCAGACAGACAAATAGCAGTATTTTGAATTTACAGTACCTTGTTCTTTACAGGAAAAAGGAAAGTTTTAAATGCTGGAAAACAGTTGGGTTTTATTTATTTTTTCTTTTTTTGAATGCTTACCTAGAAATATAATTTACACTTCTGTGCTATTGTGCCATGTTGTTCAGGGAATCCTAAGCTCACACTGTTTCACATTTCACTAATTCTCTTTGCATTTAACATTGCTTACAATATTTGTGGGCCCATTCACAACCTTCACGTGTCCCTTTTTATTTATTTTATTTTTCAGAACATCCATCCATCCATCATCCAACCCGCTATATCCTAACACAGGGTCACGGGGGACTGCTGGAGCCAATCCCAGCCAATACAGGCCTTAGGGAGGCAAAATCCATCCTGTTAGCATTGGGAGCAATGGGGGATCCAGCCCTGAATAGGTTTTCACCCCATTGTAGAACACATTCATTCATACTGACTAGGTCATTTAATAATCAGCAATTAACACACTTCTTTTGAATATAGAAAAATGAAAAAAAATGGAGAAAACATGTGTAAACAGGAGAAATTATATACAAACTGTTCAAAGAATGTGACTGAACCAAGAGCTGAACCATGGACTCATGGGCTCTGACTGTTGTGCTACTTTTCATATGTGTTTTCTTCGGCCAAAAATGCATTTTTCTAAAGTTGTTGTGAGATTACTCAACATTTCCAATGATTTTCGTCATATTGTTTATTTATATTTTCAGGCAAGTAGTGCGATAATCCCAGCAACTCAATCAAACTGGACGGATTTCCTCATAACAACTAGCCACTTGTAGAGGTGGACTATTGCGTGTGTGGTAGTTGATAGCCAATGAGTGCTTAACTGCAACTGCAATGCATGTAAAGCCCACAAACACTGAAGAACAAGAGTGGCTGCAAGAAGAAGGAAAAGCAAATAGACTGGGCAAATAGAGAGGGGAGCTCATTGAACTGTGAAACCTGCATATACTGTATTTCTAGTCAAAAAGATAGACCAGGATTATAGCTGTTCTCACCATACTGGGTAAACACTCATTCAGTCACAAAGCTAACTATGGGTGGTCACAATGATTGGCTACCACAATGAATGATCGTGATATACTTTTCTTTCATAAATGTCTTGAAACTGTGATGAAAAGCTGTCATGTAATCATTTAATCAGTCACCCGTAAATGCCAAAATTGACTCTACTTCATTGGGACCTTGAGCAAGGCCCTTAACCTGCAATTGCTCTGTCCTGGGTATGACGTTAATCTGCATCCAGCCCTGCATATAGGCCCTCCAACCTGCAAGGAAAAACCTGGGGGTTGGTGGCAGAATTTGCACTCCAGCCACCATAAAAAACTTGCTTGTGGTTCACAATAGCATGTAGCATGCCACTTTGATAGAAATCGCGGGCAGCTGGGTGGAGAGACTTTGCTTGGAGCATGCATTAGACTTCTTTGATGCAACACTATGCTAGCACAATATAAAAATAAAGCTGTACTTCTGTACCCTCAGGTGCAGTGATGGGGGGAATTAAAACATGATATTGTATAAACCCTAATATGCCATAAAGTTTTGTGTGAGACCTGCTAGAGTTTATTTTTGTCATCTTCCCCTACACAGCCAAGACTGCCACCTGACTAACTTCTCCAGGAATAAACATCATGTAGCTAATTGTAGATAACAAACGAACTCATCAACAAAAACAGTAACGATAAAGGGATAAGTTACAATGAAAAAACTTACAAAAATATATCACAAAGATGGCATTCCAGTTCACCAAACGGATCAGTAATGCCTGCTGCTTATGTTAACGTCTTCCGTGAAGAATATGATGCCACACTGCCTTGCTTTTTAAGTTCAGCTCATGGTTCATCTACTGTCTACCGTGTGTTTTTCTAATTTAAATATTTGTTAAATCTGAATTTATTTTGCATTTTGCTTGGTTCAAAAAGGCTTAGTGGTTTCCAGATGTTCTTACCTGAGCAACAACTCATGACTTTGTTGTTTTGTTCTCTTTTTTGATATGTGAATCTCACTCTTCTTGCCTGACTTTCCTTATGGATCTCCCCAAAAAAAAACAAGAAAAGTCTCACATATTCTGTCTACTCATGCCCAACTCAAAGCATTACCATTTTTTTTAATTAATGATCTTTGGAATCCTAGCATGTGTCAGTGATTCGCAAATAATTATTGCCCTTTAGTTTTGTTTATTTCTCTCTCAATAAAACTGACCTCGCCTGTCTGACTTCTCTTTTGGATTTCTCTTTGAAATTATTCAGGGAATGTAACTATTTCAGGCTTCCATTTTTCTACAAAAGGATTTATTTGATCATTCTTTTTTTAATCTAATTTTCATTTTCTGAGTTACTAATTATTTTGGATGCCTTGCCCATTCATGACCTTCTGCCTGCTTTGTGGATTACTTGTATGCATTACAGATTTTGAAAATCGAATACTTTTTACTTCTGTGATAGATGTTCAGGGACCTTGCCCCACCGGGACGCCGGAAGAAGGGAAGGATCGGGAGAAGGGCAGTATCTTCCCTGGAACACAAGAGGGCGACCTCCCTGATCTGCATAGGCGCCGTGGGAACAGAGCTTGGAAGCTCATCCCTGTTGGGGCTCGCGGCCACCGTCAGGGTGGGCCTGGATAATTAGGGAGCAGCGGATGGCAGCACTTCCACCAAACAAGGAAGTGCTGCCGGAAGAGAATCCAGGTACACCCGGAGTGCTTCCAGCTGGAAGGGCAGCACAACTGCCACACCAGGAAGTGCTGCCGGAAGAAGATCAGGAAGCACCTGGAGCACATCCGGGTGAAGTATAAAAGAGGCCGCCTCACTCCATTCGGGGAGCTGGAGTTGGGTGGAAGAGGACGGAGCTTGCGAGTGAGGAGTTGGAGGCAGCAGAAGAGAGATCAAAAGGGAGCATTACTGTTGCTATTTTGTGCACTGTGGTGTTGAGTTGTAAATAAACATGTGTTTTTGGGACATCTAGAGTCCTTGTCTGTCTGTGTCTGGGTTCAAGGTTCTCACTTCCTAACATGCCTTTTTAGTTTCTGGTTTTCACCAAACTGTACTGCTCCTAAGGCACACAATGCTGTCAAGCTTGAAAGGGCATCTTTACTCTTACTCTGCTGTTTCACAGTGTAGACATCATGTCAGAGAAGATTGGGGTGTGCAATGTGTAGCATTACACCTGAGGGTGAGTTTAGGTTACGCACTATTGATGTTGACTCTTATTAACTGCCTCTACTCCCTAATAATAACACTATTAATTAGCAGTTTTGCCTGTTGTTACTCTTGTATTATTACTGAACTTTCACAATTCTAGCAGTGTCTCAAAAGCCACTATGCCTGTCAATAACTAGCTATTATGGGTTTAATACATTAATACTGAATAGAGGAATCTCCCTATTTATTACATTACATTATTACATTAAACTTTCTGCCAATTTTAATTTAATTAGTCTCCCTGCACTTTTATTTTCATTTGTTCCTGAAAAGACAACCATGTCGTCTTTCCAGTCATCTTCATATCCCTTATAAGATTTTGTGAAAGGTAAAACACATTCCGGCATACAGATTATATCTACCAGTATATTCCTCAGAAAGGAGAACACTATTCTTCTCCTCTCTTACCTCTGAATACTTCTTAGATTTTTGTTGATATTTTAATTTTAATTTTTTCTTTGTGGTAGTTTAGTCTACCCCTCCTATTAGTTTTCCCCTATTTGGTGCGACTACATTTTTCTTTGATTTCTTTTCAGCTTTTCTCTCCACTTTCCGTTCCTCCACTCCTTTTATACCTGTCATAGAGATAAACCGTTCTATATCTTTACATTCTAGACAGGAGGGAGTTGCCCTCCATTCCTGACATTTTACATCCCCTTCATCTATTTTATCAGAGTTAGTTGATGATAACAAGTCTAGACCATGTTTCCTTTGTAATACAGGGTTCACTTGCATAGTCCCCTTGTTTACTTTTATATCCTCCTGCCCTGTGTTTTCTATCATTGTCTGCTGTGGGGATTGAAAAAGAATAGCAGTTCCACTCAAAATCTCCATTATTTCTAACATGTGAAAAAGTATATTCTGAGAGCACTATTACGTATATTCTTCACTACACATTTTGGTTAGCTGCCTTCTCTTCCATAAATGTTAGAATGTCACTTTCTCCACTACTCTTTCTCTTCTGTTTTTTCTCATACCTTCTTTCACCCCTTACTTTGGTAATTAAAGGCTCTACTTCACCACATTTCCTCTCCTTGTATTCTTTTGCTTTACATTTCTTCATTTTCCTTTTCTTCCTCTGACTCCTCATCTAGATACGCTATTACTTTCGCCCTCAAGTTATTCATTTTAACTATATTCACATAAGAGACAAAGCAGTCCTTAAAGACATGTGCCTCCTGTCCACATAAATGACATATTATTTGCCACCTACACACCCTTGCACTATGCCCTTCCTTTTTACAATTTCTACATTTTATAGTTTCACAATCTATTACTTTGTGTACCTCCTTACCGCACTTCTGCGTACTTGTGGTTGGCCAGGGTAAAACACATGACCTCTTACTGAGCCGATTTGTATCACCTGGGGCAAATGTATCACCCTGTCCGTTTCATTATCCCTCTTCAAAATTTATATAATCCATTTTTGTATCCCATCTTCATCTATCATCTGCATACTGTTTTTAATTTCACAAAACGCAACAGCCACGTGGAAATGTCCTGTATTTTAACCTTCTCAATATACAGTACAAAATTACATTTACCTTTTTGTCTAATTTGTCACTCAAAGGTAATATCAAGAATTTTTTCAAAGTCACGCTAACATGTTTCTCTTTACTTTTCTCACACATTTATCATACAGAGATCTGTTCTTAAAGACTTCATATGTAGTTTTTTACTGGAAAATCAAAAGAAAATCACTCTCACCAGGGACAAACTTCAGAGTTCTGTGCAGCAACTCCTTGCTAAATTCTCCTTGCTCCATTTGATCTTCTTTTAATCAAAGTGGACCATATTTTTCCTCTCTCTCCTATCTACTGGTATTCGTGATGCAGGTCTCCAGAATACACCAGGTTCAGGTCAATCTTCTCTTCCAACTTCAAATTCCATCCTTCCATTGACTGGTATAGAGGATGAGCTGCCAGGTAACACTGCTTCCACCTTATTGCTCCTGTAAAATTGAAATCGCCACGCACCAAGAAAAGCAGAATACAGAAAGGTGAATGTACAAACCTATCCTGCTCTGAATCCAAAGACATGAGGCACTCCCTACACCTGACCTGGGAGAACTACCTTAGTGATTATGGTATTTCTCCTACTTTTTCTTGTGCTAATCTCTTTATTCCATTAAAACAGATTAGTTTTTTTTTTCTATCCTGGTTTTCCCATGAATTCCATGACATTATATCATTAGAACATTAGAACACTCTAGACGAGAACAGGCCATTCAGCCCAACAAAGCTCGCCAGTCCTATCCACTTGTTTCCTCCAAGAAAACATCAAGTCGAGTTTTGAAAATCCCTAACGTCTTACTGTCTACCACACTACTTGGTAGCTTATTCCAAGTGTCTATCGTTCTTTGTGTAAAGAAAAACTTCCTAATGTTTGTTTGAAATTTACCCTTAACAAGTTTCCAACTGTGTCCCCGTGTTCTTGATGAACTCATTTTAAAATACAAGTCTCGATCCACTGTACTAATGCCCTTCATAATTTTAAACACTTCAATCATGTCACCTCTTAATCTTCTTTTGCTTAAACTGTAAAGGCTCGGCTCTTTTAATCTTTCCTCATAATTCAACCCCTGTAGCCCTGGAATCAGCCTAGTCGCTCTTCTCTGGACCTTTTCTAGCGCTGCTATGTCCTTTTTGTAGCCTGGACACGAAAACTGCACACAGTACTCCAGATGAGGCCTCACCAGTGCATTATAAAGGTTGAGCATAACCTCCTAGGACTTGTACTCCACAGATCGTGCTATATAACCTAACATTCTGTTAGCCTTCTTAATGGCTTCTGAACACTGTTGGGAAGTTGATAGCTTAGAGTCCACTATGACTCCTAAATCCTTCTCATGAGGTGTACTCTCGATTTTCCGACTTCCCATTGTGTATTCAAACCTAATATTTTTACTTCCTATGTGTAATACTTTACATTTACTGACATTAAATTTCATCTGCCGCAAATCTGCCCAAGCCTGTATGCTATCCAAGTCCTTCTGTAATGATATAACAGATTCCAAATTATCTGCTAATCCACCTATCTTGGTATCATCTGCAAACTTAACCAGCTTGTTACTTATATTCCTATCTAAATCATTTATATATATTAAAAATAGCAGCGGCCCTAGCACTGACCCCTGTGGAACACCACTCCTAACATCGGCCAGCTCTGATGAGGTTCCTCGCACCATCACCCTCTGCTTCCTGTGTCTGAGCCAATTCCGCACCCATCTAAAAACATCATCCTGAACTCCCACTTCGTTTACTTAATGCCCAACGTCTCATGTGGCACCTTATCATGATTTCCATTTGGAAACGCCGTTTTTTTCTATCATAAAAACATAATCAAACCATAATAAAAAACAATTAACAAATAAACAACTTACTTTTCCCACAGGGTGGTCCTTCTTTTTCTTTTAGGTTTTTCATTCAAATAGCTCTGTCTTATCCATGGCCATCTGTAAAACTCTCATACAGGGGAGAAAGTTATCTTTCTTTACATATAAATGGCTCCTAACAAAAATTGTTTCTTTAACGTAGTTTATTCCTACCCATTGCTTCCTACCCACATTTTCCTGCTTTGACCTGCCAGACATGACCATTTCTTTATTTACTTCTCCTTCTACAATTAGTTTTGCCTTTGCCATTCACCAAACTACTTGCACATTCTTACACTCAAACAAGGCATGTTTCACAGTTCTAATTTTGTTGCATTGAGAATATGGCTATTTTTAATTTTTTACAGAGTTTCTTTTGAACAGGTTATTATTTGTGTGAAGGATATCGCATACACTGTATACTGTACAGCCTGCCATGCTAGGTCTTTCAAATTGTTGGGCAGATATTTACTCAATATCATTTCCCATATTTTTGTTGAATCTGCTTCTGAAGTTTCTTTAATCCATATGACTAATCTTTACTATTTGTATAATAATTTTCCAGTTGTTCCATACTTTCCCTCTTCTCCAAAGTTGTTTTGTTCTATACAGCTTATCATGAGTTTATATATTTTTGGCATATTGAAGGTGTACGGTCTTTTTATTTGTAGGCTTTTTTTGTAGTTCTTTCCCTGGTAGATACACTGATGCCAAAAAAATAATTTAGGAAGTATAATCGACTTGAGGAGGAGGACTTTCCCCTCATAACTAAGAACCTTTAACTTCTACATCCCTGTCACTTGTTTTTCATAAATTTACTTTTGTTCCGGCAGCCGCACAAAACAGATTTGTTACATCTAATGCTTTATTTACAAAGATTACATCTCTGGTGATGATAATTATATCATCCCTCCACTTCCGGGGATTTCTATTCCTTTGATATCCTGGTTCTTTCTAATCATGCTTGCCAGGGTTTCAATGCTGATGACGAACAAAATTGCAGAGAGGAAACACCCCTGTCATACATCCCTATTGATTTTTATGTCCTTTGTTAGGTTCCCATTTATCAGTACTTTACTCATTATATTTTAATAGCATTTTTGAATTGCTTCTATAATCTGTTTTGGTACTTGGATCTTTTTCAGGGTTCCCACAAAAAGTTATGGTTTATGGAGTTGAAAGCCTTTTCCATGTCAATATTTAACAGCCTTAGTGGTATGTCTCGTTCTTTTGTGTATTCCAGTATGTTTCTAATCAAAATCATGTTGTCATTTAAGGATCGTCCGGGGACTGCACACACCTGTTCTTGTATAATGTCAGCCATAACTTATCTAAAGAGGTTTGCAATGACTTATGTTAGTAGCTTGGTGTCCTTGCATAACAGGGTTATTGATCTCCAATTTGTGATATCAGATTTGTTCCCATCTTTGGGAATTATGATCATGACTCCTTTTTTCCATGATTTAGGATAATTTTCCCTTTTAATATTTTTTTAAATATTTCGAACACATCTTTTTTATTAAATGCCAAAAGGTGACATAAAATTCCACTGTAAGGCTATCAATACCTGGTGTCTTGTTTTTCTTACAAGTCTTTAGTGCTAATTCGCCCATTTCAAAGTCACTTAATATTCTTTTCCGTTGTTCTTTTTGTATCCTCCCCTTGATCGCTTTTAATACTTTCTGAACTTCTCTACTTTTGAAGCTATACAGATCTTTAAAGAAGGTTTCTACTATCTCTGGTTTTCTTGTTTGTCCTGTTTGTAGATTTCCTTCTTTATCGTTCAGCCCCTTAATGCCACTCCTTTTGTTCCTTTGGTTTATTTTTCTGAAGAAGCGTGTACATTTCTCATTCTCCTCCAAGTACTGTACTCTACTTTGAAATTTTAGCTTCTCCTCCCTTCTTCTATAGATGTCCATCATTTATGTTTTTATCTGTTCCACCTCTCTTTCTGTACATGTCCCTCCATTTTCCAGTTTGTACATTTCTTCTAGTCTTTCCTGCAATGTTTCTAACTGCTCCTTTTCTCCCTTACCTTTTTCTATTCCTTTCATTTGGAAGAATTGTTAAGCCCTGAATTTCATTATCTCTCACCATTCTCATCTTGTTTTAAACCATTCTTTTAGGGTTTCCCAATTCCCGTATTTCTTTTCAAACTGATCTGATTTCTTTATCTTCTTGCAGAAGCACACTTAATTTCCAAATTCCTTATCTTTGCTTTCTCCCTCACACTCTGTTAAAATAATAATGTGATCGGAGAAGCAGGTCAGTTTAATTTGAAAACTGTTAACTACGTACTTTGCACTACTTGGTATTAAGTCAATTCTTGACTTCCAGTTTCCTCCTTACACTCTCCATGTATACCTTTCCTTTTCTTTTTCAATGTCTGTATAATTATGTTTTATTTTGTAATCTTTTATTACATTTATTAAGAACCTGGAGGTTTTATCCAATTTTCTTTTCTTCTTTACCCCAGTTTGGCAGTTGAAGTCTCCAGCTATGATAACTTCTTTTTTCTCGTGTATCTCTGCCTTTAACTTTTAGAAGACTTCCATTGTGTCATTTGTACGTGGGGGTGCATATATATTTAAAATATTATGTCTTCCTGCATTTAGTTGAAATGTTATGGTGGATAGTCTTTCCTGGAGAATAATTTCAAAATGTATTACTTCATTATTATTAGTTTTAATTATAAACCCCATCGCCAGATCTAAGATCTAAGCACTAGCGTGACGAATTGTTTGCGTACTGAAAGTGACTTTAGCTGCAGATGGAAGTCCCATTTTACTTACGATGCCTAGCAGAATTGTGTTGTGGTGCAGCAGTCTATTAGCCAGCAAAATTGCTTTGAAGAAACTGTCAGTTGTTACAGTTCTGCCTTTTTCCAGACTTACAGCCCCATAAGCTTCATGACCACAGACTTGGAAAATTTTTGCCCTGGGTTATAACTCAAAACAAAGTTCTCAACAAAAACATTGCCAGATGTCCAAGATCGCAGCAAGTCTGTCATTTTCACATGTTCTGCATGGGTGTCTTTGTTGTCAAAGTGCAAATGCCACATGGTAGTCTGGAAGCGGTCATGGGACATCGTATCTTAGATAGCCAGTACAACAAATAGTTCTGAGCAGGCATCAGGCACAGCACCAACTATGGTCATTTCAGCTTTTGTGAAAAGAATGGAGATAAATGCCATCAAATTGGAGAGGGAGAGGCAAGTTCCTTGTACCAGGTGAACATCACTGAGAGAATAACACTGAATAATAAAAAAACAAGCGCTAACTTTTACAAGTAGCCAAAATTTACACTGGGTGTTACAGACTCAAGTCAAATGTATGTTTTTATTATATTGCAGAGAAAATAATAATAATAGCAGCTCACTACTCAAAAAGCAGCGCGCCCGGTCTCAAACACGGTACCTTTGGGTTATAAGGCAGCAGTTCTTACCTCTGCATCATTCAAGAATACAAATAAACATCCTGTTGATTGACATTTGAGCTTGGGTTTTAAACTCTTTGAGAGCAACATGTAAATTGAATGCTTTTTTTTCTTTGGTTATATTCTTCAATAAAAGTGCACATGTTCATTTGATATTTGGACTAACATCTTCACACATTATACATTTCACATAATTATTAGTAAAACGTGGAAAAAGTTTCTGCTTTAGGTATGTATTCAGCAGTTCCTATTATCCTACACTTACCCAGATCTTTGTAGACATGGAACACACATGAAATGAATTATTCCAAATAATGATATGCTGTATTATTTACCCTAACCAACTCCATGCACCTCACACGCAGATAAGGAGCCTTGGCTTGAGCTGGGAGAACTTTTTGCCCGAGTTGACCTCCATCAAGGAGTTGGGAGAGGTGAGAAGGAATTTAAGGTGGGCTGGGATTATGAGTTTTTTTGTATGCTTCAGGGATTCTAGTGTTAATACATTATTGGTCAAAAGTTTTAGAACACCCCTGTTTTTCCAGTTTTTCTTCAAATATAATCAGTTGAAATGCAATGAATGGCCTACAATGAGGAAAAATGTAAGCAGTAAACTATCAGAGATTTAAATTTAAAGGGTAGGTTGGCAAGAACTGAAAAAAAACAAAATTTCAGTATATTACAAATGGGTTTTCTTCATGCAACAACTAATTATTTACAACCAACAGATACTCGGCAGCAATTAAAGTTAAAATTAAGTCTTGCAAGTTGAAGGAAACAATTTGCACAGGTGTTCCAAAACCACTGTTGCTTACTTAGAAATACTCTGTCTGTCTTAAATAAGAGTTGGATCAGACTATGTTACTATACCCTCTAAAGTAGTACTTGGATAATATTATCCTGTATAAAGTTGTAAAATCCAGTGCTAATGGCAAGAAAACAGCAATTAACAAATGAAATGAGACAAAGCACTATTAGCAGTAGAGGTTTTGGACTTTAATTTAGGTAACTTGCAAAAAAATAAAAGTGTCAATGAGTACAACGTCCTACACAATCCAAAGGCAGTTGAAGTCTGGAAGAAACTGGGACAGAGCCAAAGTCACAACCAACCCAATTACAAGACAGGTTTCTGATGGTCATCAACTTGCATAATAGGCGCCTCACAGCACAACAAATTCAAACTCAGCTTAACAGTGGTCAGGAAAAGCAAGACTCAGTTTGTACTCTGAAGAGGAGACTTTGTGCTGCAGGTTAGACAGGACGAGTGGCAGTGAGGAAGCTATTCCTTAAAGGACAAAGTAGGGCCTTAAAATACCAGCAGTGGACCACTGCAGACTGGAAGAAAGTCTTCCAGACCGATGAATTAAAATTTGAAATCTTCGGTTTATCACGCAGGGTTCTTCTACGCCATCCAGTTGGTGAAACAATGCTTCCTCAGTGTGTGACAACTGTCAAAAATGAAGGAGGAAGTGTGATGGTGTGGGGTTCATTTGCTGGAGGCAGATTTGGTGACTTGCACAGAGTTACTGGCATTCTGAATTAAAAGGATTACCACAGTTTGGCTGTCCTATCAGCAAAAGGTGGCTACTTCGATGAATCAAAAATCTGAATACAATTTTGTACCTTAACGGTTCCTTGACTTTTTTTTTATTTGCCATTGTTTATTTGTTATATGCCTAGATTTCATGAAACATTAAGATATTATATGACACGTGTTTCTAGAAAAAGTGAGACGTTGTAAAAGCTTTGGCCAGTAGCTTATACAGTGGACAAGCCCAGACGTGGAATCCCATCAGATATTAAACTGAGAGGAATATGAACGCAGACACAATCGTACCCAAGAAGATGGCAAGATGGCATGAGGCTTAGCTACTGCAGGCGTGGCCTGGACACTTGGAGAATGTTGCTTCTTGCACCTGGGACTTGGCCAAGTTGGAGGCACCCTTAGTGTGAAAGCAGGACAAAGGATAGAAAGGCAGTAGAGGTGTTTGATATTAAAAAAAGTAAAGACATAAGAAAGACATGGATATTTAATATTCACTAAAAGTAACATCCCATCTGCATTGGCCAAAGAAAGTAATCTATGCTGGGCCAGCACTGACATGTAGCCCCAGCTCCACCCCTTTCTTCTCTGCAGCCAGGACAGTCTACATAGAAAATAATAGAAAAGTGTTAGGTTTGCATTCAGCCATGATTTGATCAGGGAGATAGTGTTTCCCATTTACTAATAGTATGCGCAGATACTTCGTTAATCCGTGTGGCTGACAGTTCTAATAACGCTATGATTTCCCAACCGAGAAAGTGACAGATACGGGATTCTTCCATTCAGAGACTATTAGAACTTTGGATGCTATTGTAGCCAATGAAATAATGTGCTGGTTGTGAACAGAAAGAGAGACAGTAGAGAAATCTAATGTAGTAGAGTGGTAGCAGACCAAGAAATACCGATAGATAAGATGGAGGGGAGCTCCTTTGCAAGTGAAGCCCAAAGAACAGCTACAGTGGGACATTCCCAGAACGCGTGGAGTATGGTGCTCTGTGCATTAAGGGCACACTGATGTCAGAGTGAATCAGGGGCTAAGCACATCAGGAAACACTTCCTAGGATAATAATAAACTCTATGGACATTTTTATATTGGATATGTTGGTGGCTAGAGTTTCTAGAAGAATTTAAATTTTTTTTTAAATAGTATTCCAACACAATGGCGTTAATAAGGAAAGATCTTCGATCCATTGTTGAGTGACTGAGATAGATGTAGTTTTAAAATCACAAAGCTGAGCGCACAGAACAGAAGTGCGTTCAGTGGAACACGAGGGTGATAAAAAGTAATCATATAATGGGTAGCTGGGAATGGGGGCAAAAAATGCACTGCAAACATCCTGAGAACAGATTTAACCTGTAAATAGAAAAAAGTAGGAAGGAGATTTAGAATATTTGTCTTTCAGTTACTGAAAAGAGGCAAGCCCAGTTACATCAAACAAATCACCAAGTGTGCTGATACCACTTCAAGCCCAAAGTGGGAAAGAAATGGGTTGCCCACCGATGTTGAGAGAGCTGGTGTGAAACAATGATGTGAGGGAGTGTCAGCACAGTGTGGAGCCAAGGTGCTTTGTGTCAAACATGGAAAACTTAATTTATGAGAGGATTATATTTGTCTGCTCCCTTTTTCATTTTAAATCTAATAAATGGTAGGTGTTGCAGAGCATTGGGGAAAACACATAGGGATAGCATGCTGTGGCCAAACAAGACACAGACAGATGCAGGGCACATGAGTTCAACACACTCACTTTTATTTGTTCTTTTGGGGAAACGCCTTCCCCTGTTTCCCACCAACACAGCACAGTTCCGAAGTACAAACACATAGCACTTTCTTTTCTTTTTCTTCCTCTTTCTCTTCCTCTCAATTCATCTCCACTATACTTGGCTAGCACTGTCTCCCTTCCTCCTGACACTGGCTCCTTTCACAGGGCACCCGGAAGTGCTCCAGGTGATCTTCTTCTGGCAGCACTTCCAGGTGCAGTGGAAGTGCTACACCAAAGGGTTCAGCCGTTCCTGCAACACCCCCTGGCAGTCCCTATGGAACCCAGCTGGGCTGCTCCAAACTCCAGCACCCAAGGAGCTCTGTGGGAGTCTGAGACTGCCATCTAGCGTTCTGGGGGAGGTAATACCCTAATATGCTCTCTCCCCAGGTCTGTCCACTATATAGGCATCCCGGCCGGGCCACAGGGCGAAGAACATATGCCCAATTGTACATTTGAAAATCCACAAGGGAGATACCTCCTCTTGTCCTAGATCTAATCAAAAAGGAGTGTTTGATAGTGGGTGTTTTGCCGCTCCATAGAAAGAAGCTGATGGCTGATCTGACCTGCATCCAAAAAGAAGAAGGTGGGGGAAGTGGGAGCATTGAGCTGGCAAAGTTTAAACGTGGGACAATAGTCATTTTAATGATTGCCAAATTAATTTGAAAGGAGAGAGAGGGGTTATTCCAGGAGTGCATTGTTTGTGTTTCTTCATTAAACACAGTGTGGAAGTTTGACCCATACAGTATCAGTAATGGAAGGAGTTATGGTGATTTCTAAGTATTTGAAAGAGTTAACAACCAGAATGAAGGAAGGAAAAGAGAGAGATTGACAGGCTTGATTTATAGGGAGCAGCACAGATTTGCTCCAGTTGATTTTATCGCGCGATAAGAATATGTACGAAATAACGTTAATATGTGAGGAATGTCGTAAGGGACAGCAAAATGTCGTCAGCATATATTGACACCTTGTGGACTGTGTTATGAGGCAAAATAGGCATTAAAGCATCTGATGCACGCAGGGCAACAGATAGAGGCTCGAGTGAGATAATGAAAAACAGCGGTGATAACAGAGAGCCCTGTCTGGTGCCCTGATTCTCCAGATCATTAATATTCCTGCATTCTGTATGGGCTATACTGGATGCATAAGGAATAGTCAAGTCTTTGATATGCCCTTTAATAGCCAGCCAAACGCAAGTAGGGTCCTGGACAAAGTCTTTGTCCAACTCTATAAACTCCTCATGTTTAGTGGAGGATGTTCAATAAAATCTGCATTTTAAAGTAAAGAAGCATTAAAGTGCCAATGGGATGGATCGAAGGTCAGATGGGTGAGATAAAACTGTAAATTTCCACACCGGTGGTCGGAAAAAGAAGATGAAGATAAAGATGCATTCATTGTGTGAGGAGCAATTTTAAAATTAAGATATAATCTATTCTGCAAAAAGACTTGAAATGAGGGGAGAAGAAAAATAAATCTTTAGCTGAGGGATTTGATAACCCAAAGGAGTCTGCAAGGTTTAGATTCCAGTTTAGCAAGCACGTGTGAAGATGGGGGAATGTGCTGTTTAATCAGAGAATGCAATTTATCAAGCAGGGGGTCAAGGAATGAGTTCGCATCCATACCAATGACAAGTTGATATTCAGAAAAGGAAAGGATGCATTTAGTTATACCAAGGAAAATACATTTTTATATGGAGTCAGGGCATATACTGAAATACAGGCAGTCTTCCTTTCACCAATCGCCATTCATGCATAACAAAACCTGCCTACTGGATCACCTCCAAAACACAAGAACCTTTGGTTGCAAAGCTTGGTGAACCAATACCAAAACTTTGGTCACTGCCCAGTTTAAAAAAACCTGTGTGCTATTATCTGTACATCTCAAGAGTTCCCAGTCTCTTAGTAAAACTCATGGCGTACTTGGATATTTGAATTGTCTCTAGGTTAGATTATCTATAAGTGTGAACGGACACCCGTCATAGACACAACCTTTTTTTCCTGCCTTTCCTTTTCTTGTTGCGCTTTTTAAATTTCCTTAATAACTATTTAGATCTTAAAGATTAGCTTTGTCTGGTTTCCTTGAACCAGAAAATAAAGCCTGTAAAGAAATTATTTTGTTACTTTTTGGAGATCTGCACCAGTTTTGGAAAGGCTGGATGACAACACCAATAAATAGCAAAGTCAACAAGAATCTGGCTGAAAGGCTGATGCCATGCTTTCAGGCTGGGTTTTATGGGTGAAAAAGGCAGTTGTAATATAACAAACTGACTAAAACAATCAAGTGTATAACAACACATAACCATTGCCCATGACTGACAATGTGGCAGACATCTTAAATTACTAAAGAGAAATCTTCGGCAGACAAAGCAAAAAGAAAAATAAAGCAAAAAAAGGGTAAAACTAGCACGAAAAGTCATTTATGTGGTTGCAAAACCTGACACAGTCTGCATCCTCATTTAAATTAATTCAGCTTTGCTTGGAGGCAGTGTTCTCGCTGCCATCAGAGGGGCCATTCTCAAACCTTTTTGAAAAATAAGTCAGCATATAGAAAGGAGGGGGAACTGCCTACCATTTAGTTCAAAGAAAACAATCTGTCTCTCAGCATTAACAAGACTATAGAGCTTATTCAAGTGAGCATCAATGGCTACACTGTGATATACTAAAGTTCCTCATTGTGCAAATAATTAAGGACCTCACATAGACTAACAATACCACTTTCTTAATTAAAAAGACTGAGTAGAGACTATACCTTTTGAGGCAACGAATGTGAGTGAGCCTCCCATCTCCCATTTTCAACACGTTTTACACAGGCACAATCAAGACTGTTCTTACCAGCTGCATTATATAGTAGTCTGGTACAGAAATTGCAGCATGTCTGACCACAAAAGATTACAGAGAATAGTGAAGTCATATTATTAGGGTGCCTCTCCTTTTTCTGAAAGACACATTCTCTAAATGTTGTGTGTGCAAGGCCTGCTGTATTGTGCAGGAGTGTCCCCCATGATCTTCCACCCTACCTTAACATCTTACATTGCGATCTTTCCCTCCAGTTTATGCACAAGTCACTTTATCTACCATGTGTTTTGTCTTGGTATAGTATTATATTGCCCTACTTTCCCCTTTTGTATTATTAATTTGTAGCCTTTGCAGAATGCCTCAAATCTCACAGACTTACCACTGTTTATAAGGTACAGTGGAACCTCGGTTCACGACCATAATTCGTTCCAGAACTTTGGTCGTAAACCGAAGCAGTTTCCCCCATAGGATTGTATGTAAATACAATTAATCCGTTCCAGACCGTACAAACTGTATGTAAATATGTAAAAATATGTAAAGATTAAGCACAAATATAGTTAATTACACCATAGAATGCACAGTGTAATAGTAAACTAATGTAAAAACATTGAATAACACTGACACAAAACACCCAGGCTCCCTGATCAGCTACACGAGCTGGCTCACTCGCGCTCTCTCTTTCTCTCTCTGTAGCACACACACCACCAAAGCCCCTCCCTCCCTACCTCAGCTACAGGAGCAGCCTGGCTCACACGCGCTCTCTCTCTCTGTAGCGCGAGCGCGCGCGCACACACACACACCCCTACCCCCCCCCATCCCTTCCCTGTCAGCTTCCCCGTGCTCTCTCTCTCTCTCTCTGCGCTTGCTCGCTCGTGCTCTCTAATCTCTCTGTAGCAGGTGCTCGCGCAGCATTTTTTTTTTAAATGAGTTAAGCACAGCAGAAAAAAAAAAACATCGCACAAATCCGAACTGCATTTAAAAACCAACTCACAAGCAACCAAAAAAGTAACATTGCAGGAGATCACGCTATTAAACTTAAAGCCTGATCGCTGTAAACAATGTTTTTAAAATGAGTTTTAAGCACAGCAGAAAAAAAACATCGCACAAATCCGAACTGCATTTAAAAACCAACTCACAAGCAACCAAAAAAGTAACATTGCAACAAATCACACGATGAAGTCCTCCATGTAAACAATTTTTTTAATGAGTTTTAAGCACAAGGAAAAAAGCGAACATTTGAAAAAAGAGAAAAATAACATTGCAACAAATCGCATTATGAACTAAAAAATTAACTTTTGAAAAATCCGTAATACAAAAACCACCAAGAAAACTAACCTTGCATGAGACGAGTTCTGGCATGAAGTGTTTTCCTTCAGGTGTTTTCTCTCTTGTGATTTCTTGGGTTTCTGGTGCTTTTAGCTGTTTAGCTGGTGGGAGTGAAAGCCTCATGCAGCCATTCCAAAAAGAAAGTTCTTGTGACCCTCCACATTACTGGCAGTCTGGCTTTGTTTACATTGTGCTGCTTGAAAGCACGAGGGTTCTCAGATTGGTAAATGAGTAAACTGGTAAACAGTTTTTCCACCTCTTGTAATTTCTTTCTTTACTTCGATTTCAATTTTCTTCAAAACTTTCTTTTGACCTCTCTTCACTTGCTTAGAAGCCATAGTTAACTGCAAAAGCACACGAAATACAGTAGAGCACAAAGAGAGTGCACGTCTTATTGAAAACAAGGAGCGGCTTTGCTTAAATGAAAAAGCCAGGCAGCTCTCTTTCTCTCTCAGGCTGCCTACAGGCAAACACGTGCAGCAACCTCCTCCTCCCCCTCCCCAGCAGGCACGTGCTTGCTCGCTCTTAGGCTCTCTCTCTCTTTCAGCTTAGGAGGCAAGGGAAACTGGCTTGTTCAGCAAGCACTGCAGCAATCTCCTCCTCCCCCTCCCCAGCAGGCACGTGCTCGCTCGCTCTTAGGCTCTCTCTCTCTCTTTCAGCTTAGGAGGCAAGGGAAACTGGCTTGTTCGTATACCGAGTGTGTGGTTGTGAACCGAGGCAAAAGTTTGGCGAGCTTTTTGGTCGTGAACCGAGTTGTACGTGAACCGGGACGTTCGTGAACCGAGGTTCCACTGTATTGCACCATATAACTTCTCCCCACCTTCCCTTCTACATTTATCACCTCAGGCAATTAGGTGTAGTAAAAGACAAGCAGGAGTTAAGATACACTTTAAATAATGTATTATTGATAATATTCATAAATAACAACAATATGCAAAGTACATTTGAATATTGGCAACCATACAACCTGATAAATGTTGATGTGTTGTTTCAGGTGGCACACAGACTTGTTAGTTACTTAAAATGTCTCTAGTTAAGGCATCGTTTGTGGTCAGCTTTCTTCAAAACAGGCCACATGCCTGTCTCAATATGGCTGCAGAGCTGTGCTCTTCATTGTGTTGTCCTTTTCACTTCATGGTGTGAGATGGTCTTTCTTCAGTTTGCTAAGAGAGATAGCTGGGTAAAGCAAGCAAATTTATAGGTTTTCTGTCCAACCCCTACAGCCAATAGGGCGTCATAGTACTTAAAAGCTTTTGATACAAGACAGTTCCAAATAGCCATACTTCAGACCAATGGGGGAACAGAATAGAACACCTGCCTTCCAAAACATGTGTTAAGGTAAAGCTTGGCAGTTAGGCAGCCTGCCTTTCCTGTGGGGGTTGACTGAGAGACTTTAGCAGAGACATATTAGCCAAACTTGTTTGAGGCACTTCACCCAACCCTGTCGTAAAATTACAAAGGGACTCATTCCTAAAAGGGGGAAAGGGGTTCTTAAACCACCAAACCATTGCTGTTATTATCTATAATTTAACACTAATATTACATTGCTTTGTCTAAGTTACAAATAAAGACATACAAAATATTTATCAACTTGTATGCAAAATTTCACATCACAACACCATGTTAAAAAATAAGTCACCACATTGATCTGTGGGACTTCGCACATTGCCTATTTAAATAGCATGTTTTGTGGTTCTGTCTCTTTGTACTTTGTGTATACTGTGAGCCCTGAGCTTCATCATTTTCTCTCTCTGTATACTTATAAATGGTTGTGATGACAATACAATTTACTTTGACTTTGAAAAAGACACATTTACATTGAAATGTGTTTAATTAATAACAATTTAAATTATATCAAATTAGTTTTACCTTCTGTCTCACTTTAAACACTATAGATTGTTTGGAAAGTTGCAGTTTGGCAACAATTTCAACTTTTGCTTCCCAAAATAGAGCAGATCAGAACATAATCTCTTAAAATATTTTGAAAAACTTCAGACTGTGATCTTATCCATATGGCATTCTAACTGCAATTTTGGGGAATGGACTGAAGTGAACCCCATCAGGAGTTTTAAGAAACCACAAGGCTGAACTGCCTTTGAGTCAAGAAATCAGAAGAGAGTTGAAGGAAGGTTCATTTGTCACTGGTGGGAGGAAAAGGCCATGGGAATGAAAACAGAGAGAGAGAGAAGGCACAACATGGATTATTTGGAGGTAAATTTCAGGTAAGCCACTGGTTAGATTGTGCTTCTAGACTCACTTAAACATATTTATTTTTGTGTTGTTCTTCTTGCAAATCCCTCTACAGTGTGTTTATGTTTTTGTTTTTTATTCTACATGCCAGTTTAAATATTTTTTTATTTTTGCAACCCTGACTCTGACTGTTTTTATGAAAATTATAGCCCAACAAGCATACTGACAAATGAATAATTTCCTTTAATGATTTTGGTAAATATTGTAAATTTATTAAAAATAAATATAACATAACACAATATCCACCTTAATAAAAGTATATGTGTCTGTGTATCTATGTGTTTGTAAGGTTGCATTGTCTCTCTTATATGCTATTTGGAATTGTATTCGTAAAAGCAGTGCTAATGTATGTGATTCACCACCTGTTGAAATAGAAAATTAAATGTATTTTATTACTACATGCATTACAAAATACATTACAATAGAATGTGTAACTACCAGATGGATAGAAATCAGCTTATTATGTTTCAACCCATCTTAGATGGGTAGCACAGCTAGTGCGTGCATAATCCTCATATGCCAAATATATTTACAGTGGCCTCCAAGTTCAATAGTCTGATCAGATAAAACAGGGGAATGCCCTGAAGAAGAACGACAACATGAGGGAACTTAAAACAATAGCTGCTGAAATAAGAGATTTTCTAACAATAGATATTTCCTGAATAAAATGGCAGCTGTCTGCACTAGCATCTAAATATTAATTTCTGGAAGTGGATGTTGGTCAGGAAAGGGAGATCTTGCTTAGTTTCTCAAGGAACAAAATTAGTATAGCCAATGAAAAGGGACAAAATATCTCCAGATGTAAAGCTTTTATGTCATTTCACCTTTTTTCATTTTTTTCTTTTGTCCTTGACTTTTGTGCTCTATAAAAAATCCCTAATTTTCAGTTTTGGCTGACATTTGCTTCCATTGGCAGCAAGAACATGCAGTGGGAGTAATGTTACTGAACCCATGACTGCTTGTTCTTCTGCAGTTGCTGTTATATACTGTACTAAATCATTCTGACATAAAACTAAAATATTTATTATAGCAAGTGTCAGAGGTGGCTGGGGTGGCGACCCGGCCGGGACACCCAGGAGGACCGGAGGAGGGCTTGCGCCTTCCCCAGACTATCTGGGGGCGACCGCCCTGGTTCCTTTGGGGGCCACGGGTACAGAGCTTTGAAGCTCCACCCTGTAGGGGCCTGTGGTCGCTGCCAGGGGGCACCCCCATGCCTTTGGAGCCCAGGACCTCAGCACTTCCGCCACACCAGGAAGTGCCGGGGGAAGAAGAGCAGGGACACCCAGAGTGCTTCTGGGGATGCAGCCGGCACTTCCGCCACACAGGGGCGTATCGGCGGGTGATTGCCGGAACCCACCTGGAGCACATCCGGGTTATAATAAAAGGGGCCGCCTCCCTTCATTCGGGGCGAGAGTCGGGAGCGGAGAGGACTGAGCCGGATGTAAGGAGGCTAGGAGGTGGCCTGATGGAAGGAAGGAAAGCATTGTGTGGCCAGGACTTTGGGGGTTTTGTGGTGCACTTTGTGACTGTAAATATTGTAAATAAACGTGGTTGTGGGTGACATGAACGTGTCTGCCTTTCTGTGTCTGGACCAGCTTCCACACAAGATATAGTTATAAAGAAAAGATCATAAAATTCCACTTCTTTTTTTTATTAATTTTATTGTAATCATTCCATACAAATAAATTACTTTTTACAAAAAAAATAGGATGAAAACAACTTAACCCCCACCCCTAAGAAAGAGTGCATGGCCAATGGAGTAAAACTTAAAGCTTGTAAACATACCTAAATTGATTAGTTTAAAAGGGCAATAGAGATGAATGGAGAAGAAAAAGAAATGTGGAAAGAATTACTTCCTCGGTGCTTTAAGAGCTTATTCTAAAATATTTTTGATTAGATCCTGCCAGGTTTTGAAAAGATTCTGTACCGATCCTCTAACTGTGAATTAGATTTTTTCCAGTTTCAAATAGAATAAAACATCGGTTTCCCACTGACTTAAAAGAGGAGAGTTAGGATTCCACTTCTGAATGGAAATCTGAATAACACTAAAGAATGGAATTTAATTAATTTACCGACACTATAAAACACACTGACGGTGGTAAATGTAACACTTAAGCACAACCCTCCATCTTCTAACCTGCTTCTCCTGTATTGGCACATGGAGCTGATGCCCTCCCTGGCAGCATTGACTGCAAGGTTGAAAAGCAACCCTAGATGCTTACGTTTACATTTACTCATTTGGGGGTCACACACATGTGCTTGGGAGTGGGCTCCTCTAGTGGTAATTCCACCCTGAGTCCTGAGCTTAATGCTTCTCCTCCTCTCTCCATTGCAGATCAGACTACCAGCAGCAACGATGACGTCACTTCTGGGTCACAGTTCTTTTGACTTACCCTTTCCGATCTGGCTTGTTCTTAAGGGGTTCCACCACTATCCTAAGCCAGTTAAACTAATAACTTGCATCTGAAAAGACATTGTCCATAACTTTGACAATGTTCTTTTGTTTTGCTAAAAATTTACATGGCTCACCCTCAAGATGCCCCAAACTCTTTATCTCTCTCCTCTGTTTTATCTTACAGAGGCTAATCTAATGCTATCAGTTAACATTACATGTACATCTTTAGGGAATGTGAGAACAGTTGGAGGAAAGTCATATAAAGACATGAGGAGAACATATAAGTTCTGTTTTGCCCACGTTTTGAACCAAGGACTTTGAAGCTGTAAAGCAACAGTATTACCCAATGCTCCAGCATGTTACTCCACACACAATGAAATAGTCATAAATCATTGCTCAAAAAAAGAAATGTACTTATGTCTACTTTTTTTTTTACTTATTATAAATTAAATTAAAGTTGGTGTGGTGGGTAGCACAGTGATTTGGGCTGCTGCTTTGTTGATCCAATATCATGGGTTCTAATCCCAAAACTGTCTTTGCGGAGTTTGCTTATCCATACCGTGTCTGCAAGAAATTTTCTCCAGTTTTCCTGATTTTTTGCTTTGCGCCCTCCCACACCACAACCTATCGTCTATGGGGAAGGAGCGAAAGCTTTAGATTCATATGGTTTTCAATGAATCTCGACATTTTAGGGTCCCCTGATACCAAAAACATTGATATCTTGATGATGGGTGTGTGTCTGTCTACCTGTGTGTGACAGTTTCTTGAGGATGGTCTAAAATGGCTGGACAGAAAAATACTAAACTTGAAACTTAAGCCTGTTATGAAATTACAATAAGCTCGTTAGGTTTTTGAGCCAAATCCTGCAAGAGAAAGAGGCACTCTAAAAGAACCCTCAAATACAATAATTCTGCAATTAATTATGAATTCTTCTCATAAATTGCTATCATAATGACCTATTTTATGATCAGAAAAATAAGTATCAGAGTGGTAAATAATTACTGAAATGTTATAGAATAGTTTGGGTATCTTGGTTCCTAGGGCGCAAAGACTATTGACCCTCATGTCCAAAGTTTTTTTTTTCCTTCAGTATCCTTAAAGACATGCAGGGTAGCTTACTCTATAATTCCAAACTGGCGCCAATGAGACTTTGAAGGTGGGATTGTGTGGGGACCCTGCATAAGACTGGCGTCCTGCCTCACATCTCATGTTTTCAGGATAGGCCCTGGCCTCTTGCAACCTTGATTTTAATTTTGAGTGTTTCAGAATGTTATAATTATATTATAAATTATATTAAAAATAAAATATAATTTATTGTTAATTAGAATTTGGTTATTGATTAATTTGTACTTAGCCTATATACTTGGCAATAAGATGAACATGGTAGATATTTCCAGCAAGATATAAAACATAAAATGTCTAAATGTTTTGTTATCCACTCTGTTTTGGGGAGAACATGCATACTTCACCAAGATGGCAATAGGGCTGGGACTTAAATCTAATGAGTTGGGAGACAGCAGAGATACCCGACATATGTAATTTTAATATTTTGTATTGACCTAGGTCCTTTTAAGTTAGTATTTTATCATGTAGTCAATGATGTATTTTATCTAGTTAACTTAAAATGATATGTTTTGTAGCACCTTGCCATAAGGTAGCACATAAAATATGACTGATTGATTGAACATTACCAGAGGAGAATTAAAAATGTTAATCTAATAATCCATCCATCTTTCAAAGCAGCTTTATCCTGAGTAGTGTCATTGGGTATTGTAATAAAAATCACAATATTAGAAAATCTTCGTATTAGAAAAACACAGTAACCTCATAGAAGAAAATAATCCTCAAAGTTGGATTTATTGAGGGTATCTCACAAAATTGAAATGCAAATACTTAAAATAACATACTGATATAGCATATACTCTAACTACTTTTGTAACTGGTTAGTTAAATAATAAAAGAAGAAATCACTTATCTCTGCTTTACAATGTCTCACTCACTCCTTACAGCAGTTTTTCCTTGTGGTAATTTCGCCCTCTCCTGGTTATATGAAGAAATACGAAATTAGTAAAAAGCATTAGCTACTAATATACTACAATATGATTGTCGGAATTTTCAGTGTTGTAAAACTATAGTAAAATGTTATGTCATATAATTTTCTAACCTACTCAATCCAGACCAGTGTCACAAGGAGGGTTATAGCTCATCTCAGCTACCACAGGGCTCAATGCAGAAAAAAACTCTGGACATGGTTAGGGTCCATTGCAGAGGGGACACAAAACTACACAACAAACAAACGCTAGGGTCAATTTAGCATTGCAAATCAACCTAACCTGCATGTCTTTACACAGTGGGAGGAAACCGGAGCACCCAAAGAAAATCTACGCAGACACAGGGAGAACATACAAAATCCATGCAGGGAGGACCCGGAATGATAAACCCAGGTCACCTTGCTGCAAGGCAGCAGCACTACCTCTGCGCCACAGTGCTAAAGATATGCTGTTTTTATTTTAGTTTTAAAATCTGAAAATAACCATACTTGCTGCTTTTGAAAACACTCATTTCTAGAAATACATTATTTCCCTAAAACTATAGGCACAAAAAACATACCAGACAATATGGAAATCTCCACTGTAAAGCATGTCATTTTCCATCTTAATTGAAATGTTTCTTCAAATAGCACACATAGGCCATTAAATATACAGATACTGCTGAATACCCACTATACACTAGTCAGGTCAATTTAAAACAATACCCTAAAAGGCATAAATGAATCAGTAAAACATTCATACATTTTGCAAGAACTCGATTCTGTAATCAGTATGAATTATTTATATTAGAAAAATTCTAAAATGTCTACTATCCATATTCTCAGTTTTATTGAACTTACCAGCTGTCAAGAAAAATTACTGAACAATAAAAACAACAAGTTAGTAAAAATCAAAGTAAAAAATCCATTCATGGATTGATTTTATGAATATGTCCATTTCAGGGTCATGGTGACCACAGATTAAGCATTCCAGCTAAAGTAATGGATTTATACTGCATAAAGAAAGACAAGGTTATTATGACTTTGTCAGTCCAAAGAATTTTGCCCACAATTTATACGTATATGTTTTCCCGAGCCATGAAGCATGGTACAATACAATACAATACAGTTTATTTTTGTATAGCCCAAAATCACACAGAAAGTGCCACAATGGGCTTTAACAGGCCCTGCCTCTTGACAGCCCCCCAGCCTTGACTCTCTAAGAAGACAAGGAAAAACTCCCAAAAAAACCTTGTAGGGAAAAATGGAAGAAACCTCGGGAAAGGCAGTTCAAAGAGAGACCCCTTTCCAGGTAGGTTGGGCGTGCAGTGGGTGTCAAAAGAAGGGGTTCAATACAATACAATACACAGAACAGAACAAATCCTTAATACAGCATAATAATAAAAATTTTAGAAGTACAGAGCAGAATTTAACAGTAGATGATATCACATAATAAGATTTTGATATTTTTAGAGTGCTGGAGACCTCATCCGTCAAGTTGCCTCCCCATTTGGCCATTCCACGGCTGAAACGTTGCTCGGCCAGCCAATCCGATGAAAGGGCCCCTCTTTCCCATGATTCCTGTGATCCTCCACCAGGGATGACTTTACCATAGGCAGGCAAACAACTTGGCAGGTGGGCCGTGGCACCAATTGCCACATTTGAGTACCGAGAACAGAAACAGAATAGGTGAGGGTTAGTATTCAATTATACTTATCATGTTACTTATGGTAATCACCTTATCCATTCCAGAAAGAACCCCAACATGCACATGACTCTTTCAAATCCTGGGAAATGTTTTCCTTCTGCAAGGGATTTTTTTGAATATTTTCTCTTGCTGTGCTGGTAGGATTAAGGAATATGGAATTCAGTGGTAATGAATTAGTTGTAGATCAGCACAGCAGAGTCTAATATGACATTACACTCCTGTCTGTTCTCGCTACTGTATTAATTCGACCACTGCTGTAATGTACTTATACTACTGTACATCTCCTCTTAGAAAAAAAAAAAACCAAATACCATAAATGAAAAAGGAAAGATAGCACATTATATTGGTCCAGGGTGTAATGGTTGTTGAGGACCTCATGAACGCTGATGATCTGATAAATTGTGGCCCTGGTGGCATCTAAAAAAACACCAAGGAGCTGGCATACTTATGGGCAGTCAGTCAGTCATTTTCCAACTCGCTATATCCCAACACAGGGTCACAGGTCTCTGTTGGAGCCAATCCCAGCCAGCACAGGGTGCAAGGCAGGAATAAACCCCGGGCAGGGTGCCAGCCCATCGCATAATTATGAGCACAAGGTACAAAATAAAAAGAAGGAAAACAAATCTACATCTTCTCAGGAGCTTCGTAAATAACTGTTGAACCTCCACTCTCTCCCATAGGGTGATTTGCCTACTTAGCCATCATTGTACACACTTTTAACATCAAGATCACTGGTAATAGCTTTTACTAGTGCAGACAGAGTATGTACAGCTATCTGGTCTCAGTTTAACATGCTTTTTCCTAAGGGTTTATCAGTATAAATAAAGCCAACTTGGTATCTGCATGTAAATATGTAGGTTTGTTCTGGCAATACCCAAAAATGATAATACATATTTTCATGAAAATTGAAGGATAGTCCATCTTAGAATATAGGCTATGTATCATCTTAATATAGGGATGGCTTGGTGAATCTGAAATCATTGGGTTCCTGAACATTACAAAGTCAGAGGCTAACTTCAAAGCTGAATGGTTGAAGGTGAATGACAGTCAAAATGGAGGCAGCGTAAGGACAGAGCAAGAGGCCACAATCTTAATAGGTTGTAATAAAGAAGAACTTGTATTTAAAACACAGATTCCTCTCATCCCATCAAACTGCCCCGTCCATTTCAAGTGGCTGCAGTTCTCTATGAGTCTATTCTTTGCAGCTACTTTATGAGCTGCCATATTTCACTTGCTCAGACAATTGTAAAGTTTATATTAACCCTGTGAAATAAAATCTGAACTGTGCCAGACAACATAGCTAGTATTCTATTAGGTTCATATTTTTTTCTGTAATTTATTAGCACTTAATTTTATATGTTTATATATAGTATTTGTATTCATCTGTATGGGTTTATGCTGTATATTGGTTTTGTTTGTAATTATTAGTGTACTATATTTGCATATTTTATATTGTGGGTATATCTGTAAATAGTGTGAATTGTACTTTCAAAGTTTTCATTATTTGATGTAACTCAGGTAGTTCAGCTTCTATCCATCTGACTCTTAAACCAATGTAAACCTAAGATTTTCTTGTGTTTTTTTACTCTACCTCAATGTTTTGATTACCCTTTGAACATTAGTCAGTTCCATTTTCTTAAAATTCTTTGAGTATCTGACACTGAGAAATTGCATTATAAAAATAACAGCATTGGAGTTTTATTAATTAAACAAGGTGGCAATTTTTAATGTAAAGATTTTTACATATTCAAAGCAGCATAATTTTTTTACTGGAGTTCAATTGAACATTATAGATTATTTGTTATCCAATACTCATCCCATGATCTCAATTCTGACCACACATACCTGCCAGCATTAGAATGAAAAATCCCACTCCCACACTCTTTATGTCGTGTTCTGTGGGATCCCAATCACAGTGGACATACCGGAAAGGCAGCACTATTCTTCCCAGGGCGCCTGGACGGTCCTTGAACCCTGGAGGACAGCACTTCTGGTACACCAGGAAGTGCTGACGGACCAGGGATGGTGTATGCCCGGAGTGCTTTCAGGTGCAAGGGCAGCACTTCCACCACACTGGAGAGTGCTGCCGGATGGTCATCATCATGCACCTGGAGCACATCCAGGGCAAGAAAAAAGGGGCCGCCTCACTCCAGTCGGGGAGCCGGAGTCAAGTGGAACTGGACAGAGCTTGCAAGTGAGGAGTTGAGGCGGCCAAAGGACCAAGGACTGAGCAACCACTGTAAATACTGTAAATAAACACATGTGTTGTGGACATTTTGGTGTTGTGTCTGTCTGTGGCTGGGCTATCTATTACAGCTGTAAACAAAAAGATTGAGAGAGAGCTGGAAAGGTTTGTAGTCCCAGATTGGTTATACTTCATTTTATGTTGTAGTGCTGTTACAGGTGATCAGTAAAGTGCGCAAGAATATGCTTAGCACAATAAGAACACTTTTGCACAATACTGTTATAATCATGATTTTCTGCAGAATAACAGTTATTGTTTTTCAGATTTTATCTATATCTACATATAATTCATTCCTGATGCAAATTTCTTTTAATTGCTTCATTTTAAGGTTATTAAAATAATTTTGCATCTTCCCAAGATGCTGCAAGTCAAAGAGTATTAAGGTCTGGCTCTTGGAATTCTGGATTGTCTAAGTTTGCAGATTCTCAAATGAATACCAAGTATCTTATGTGGTCAAACTTTATCAAGGCTTTTATTTAGTTTCTGGTTTTCAGCTTTGAGTTAGAATCGCGTTTTAGCTTAGGCTCTAGGTATTACTGATTTTCTGGTTATGACTTTTGCTTTCATTTTTTAATAAATGTTCAACAAATACCATATAAATGTCTCATCAACTTTTTGAGTGTTGTAAATTTGCTTTTAAAGGGTGTGGAATTACATGGAGAGGTAGGCAGATCCAGTTGGAGGTCACAATCTTCTTTCAAAACTGTTTATGATCTAAACAAACATGTGAACTCTCTGAGCTCCAAAACTCTCACCTTGTATCCATTCAGTTTAGCCCTGGTGGGCTTGTTCAGGTAATCATGCCATCGACAACACTGTACATTAATACAAGATTATAGATTTTCTCCTATCCATATCTTTGCATCTTGCACATTCAGCCATATTGTTGTCCAGTTCAATAAATTACTACTGATGCAAATAGTTTCTAAATCAGGGACTAATCCAAATGAAACATTGTTTGTAAACCTAAGTAAACTGTGTTGTGTGGCTTGCTTTTGTCTAAAATCACAGACACCCATTAATTTGTATTTTAGATTTTGTGTTCTTTTAACAAAAGGAAACCTTCAAAGACCCAAAGATAGCTACTGAATCTGCAATTCATTTCCAATGTACAGTTTCAAACCACATTTGTTGGCTTTAGCTAGTACTGTAAATGACAGAAATTACATCTCTGAATAAAAAACATATTATTGTGCCTGCTCTTCACTGTATTTTAGAACTATGCTGTTAACACATTATTCCATTATGCACAGAAAGCTATGAATTATACTTGTGTGGTAAAGGTTGACATTCTTGGACATGGAAACAGGAAAGAGATCAATAATATCACACAAACCAGGAGTATATAGCCACAACAGCCAGATTTTAATGTTTTTTTAACTTTTTTAAATTTTCTAGCTGGCTCACTTTATATGTCAAAATAGAAAACCACCAGGAGTCTAACAGTGCGCTCTGTCTGTTCTATACTTTACACACTGGCATTAATCCCAGAATGATTGTGTCTGCCAAAATATGTTGTTTTTCTAGATGACAGGATGACATTGAAAGAAAATCCTCATCCGGCCTGTCACTCAGTGTTAAATGTGAATTTCTTAAGAGGAGTTTATATTTTGGCCAAGTATGATAAATTTCTGAAAACTTGTAATAGACCTGGCTCCAAACATTTTAAAACCCACATCATTACTCTTGAGATTAGTATCATGAAATAAGAATAGATTCTGTTCAAACAATGTATTTTGTAGTGGTTAAGTTTTTCCTTAGTTGTGTGGCCAATTCACTGGCTAAGCAAGATTTCTTCAATTTTCCTAAAAATGTCTATGAAATAATTATATCAATTGAACTTTTCAACTCAAATTTATGTACACGCTATTGTCCTGCATGAATGTAAAATCAAAAAAATGTAAAAGTTTTGTGTCACATTGGCAGTCAGCTGAGTGCAAAAGTGCACATCAGTATTAAATGCTAACTGTATAGTCTGATTTTTTATTAATTTATAACATGAATACATAGAATCTGATTTCTGAGATTTGTGTGGGAATCAGTCTATAAAGGGATCTATTACTACACTCACCTAAAGGATTATTAGGAACACCTGTTCAATTTCTCATTAATGCAATTATTTAATCAACCAATCACATGGCAGTTGCTTCAATGCATTTAGGGATGTGGTCCTGGTCAAAACAATCTCCTGAACTCCAAACTGAATGTCAGAATGGGAAAGAAAGGTGATTTAAGCAATTTTGAGCGTGGCATGGTTGTTGGTGCCAGACGGGCCAGTCTGAGTATTTCACAATCTGCTCAGTTACTGGGATTTTCACGCACAACCATTTCTAGGGTTTACAAAGAATGGTATGAAAAGGGAAAAACATCCAGTATGCGGCAGTCCTGTGGGCGAAAATGCCTTGTTGATGCTAGAGGTCAGAGGAGAATGGGCCGAATGATTCAAGCTGATAGAAGAGCAACTTTGACTGAAATAACCACTCGTTACAACCGAGGTATGCAGCAAAGCATTTGTGAAGCCACAACATGCACAACCTTGAGGCAGATAGGCTACAACAGCAGAAGACCCTACCGAGTACCACTCATCTCCACTACAAATAGGAAAAAGAGGCTACAATTTGCAGGAGCTCACCAAAATTGGACAGTTGAAGACTGGAAAAATGTTGCCTGGTCTGATGAGTCTCGATTTCTGTTGAGACATTCAAATGGTAGAGTCAGAATTTGGCGTAAACAGAATGAGAACATGAATCCATCATGCCTTGTTACCACTGTGCAGGCTGGTGTTGGTGGTGTAATGGTGTGGAGGATGTTTTCTTGGCACACTTTAGGCCCCTTAGTGCCAATTGGGCATCGTTTAAATGCCACGGGCTACCTGAGCATTGTTTCTGACCATGTCCATCCCTTTATGACCACCATGTACCCATCCTCTGATGGCTACTTCCAGCAGGATAATGCACCATGTCACAAAGCTCAAATCATTTCAAATTGGTTTCTTGAACATGACAATGAGTTCACTGTACTAAAATGGCCCCAACAGTCACCAGATCTCAACCCAATAGAGCATCTTTGGGATGTGGTGGAACGGGAGCTTCGTGCCCTGGATGTGCATCCCACAAATCTCCATCAACTGCAAGATGCTATCCTATCAATATGGGCCAACATTTCTAAAGAATGCTTTCAGCACCTTGTTGAATCAATGCCACATAGAATTAAGGCAGTTCTGAAGGTGAAAGGGGGTCAAACACCGTATTAGTATGGTGTTCCTAATAATCCTTTAGGTGAGTGTATGTTCATTTTATAACCATTGGGACAAATTGCTTAATTGTAAATGGAAGGTTGAAAAAAATTCATTCATATCAAATTATATTTGTGACATACAGATTATATATATATATATAATGTGTAGTAAAATGCTTATGTACAGAATCTCAAGAAAAAATTACTGCATATAAAATATTTATTTATCAATTGCTCAATTGATTGATTGGCTGTATTATTTGTCTGTATCCTTGTTTTATATATTTTTGCTGCTGTGTTTATCTAAATTTCCCCATGGGATTAATAATGTTTATCTAATATCTTATTTCTGGCTATCTTATGTTATATACAGTGGGTACGGAAAGTATTCTGACCCCCTTCAATTTTTCACTCTTTGTTATATTGCAGCCATTTGCTAAAATCATTTAAATTAATTTTTTCCCTCATTAATGTACACACAGCACCCCATATTGACAGACAAAAAAAGAATTTTTGAAATTGTTGCAGATTTATTAAAAAAGAAATAAATATTTTTTTTTTGTGGCCTGCAGGGGGTGCTCCAGCTTCCCAAACATGGCACAGCCAGACACAGGCACAAGTTTAGCACAGCACACAAGTCTTCTATTCTGTAGGAAATGCTTCCCGTATTGTTTCCCACCAGAAACTAAAGTACAAAAGCACAAACAAGCACAGCCCTTTGTCATTTCTTCTCTCTTGCTCCTGTCTCTGTCCACATCCACTCCTCTTCCTGTAAGTTTTGTTACCTTCCTCCTGTCTCTGGCCCTTGGAATGATGTCAGGTGGCTCCATTTATCTTTCACCCAGGAGTACTTCCAGTGGCCCAATAGAGTGCCCTCCGGGTAAGGTGGAAGCTTGATAAAGTAAGGTTCACCTGCCCCCGCAGCAACCCCTGGTGGCACCCATGGAATCCAACAGGGTCGTTCTGAACTTCAACTCCTATGAAATCCTGTGGGAATCTGTGGTGCCATAGCAACCCAGGGGGTTTGCCAGCTAGTGCTCTGGGGGGAGGTAATGCCCTGTGTATGTTCTTTCTCCTGGTCCTTTCCATTAAAGGTGTGTGTGTATCTATACTAATAAAAGGCAAAGCCCTCACTGACTGACTGACTGACTGACTGACTCACTCACTCACTCACTACTAATTCTCCAACTTCCCGTGTAGGTAGAAGGCTGAAATTTGGCAGGCTCATTCCTTACAGCTCACTTACAAAAGTTAAGCAGTGAACGTGAAATGACGCAGTGCACAGACAAAAAGCAACAGTTCCAAAGAGCGCTGAACAAAAACCGAATTACACAATTGAAAAGGCAGCAAAAAAATATGAAGCGTCTGATACATACAAGCATATTCATAAGTGCAGCTACTGCGGAAACAAAGCACACGGTGGAAAAAGTCAATGTCCCGCTAAAGGAAGACAGTGTAAAAAAAAACCCGTGCATGCAATGTGTCAGGTCTCAGATAAAGAAGAAGACGAGCTGTTTATTGATGCAGTAAGAAACGAATCGATGAATGAAACCTGTTATCTTTACAACGATTGACAAACACGGAATGTAACTTGAACACAACACATCCTACAAATATGAACCTGATTGAAAGAAATAATGATAATCAAGTCTTTGATGACAGCAACACTCAATAACACTCACAAAACAATTACTGTATATTGACAGTCATGTTACGTTATTTTTAAAATGTTCCCTTTTCTTTTTCATAGCTTCTTTAACACACTACTTCTCCGCTGCGATACGCGGGTATATACTGTATATATATATATATATATATATATGTGACAGCAACACTCATCACTCACAACAGTGACAAAACAATTACACTGACAATCATGTTACGTTATTTTCAAAATGTTTCATTTTCTTTTTCATTACTTCTTTAACACACTACTTCTCCGCTGCGAAGCGCGGGTATTTTGCTAGTATATATATATACAGTATGCTTTTTGTGTGCAGAAGGTGTACTGGGAGCATAAATTCATTTCCACATTTGTGCTCAGTATGGGGATAAAGTTATCTCTTTTAGTGTCATCTATGAGTGGATTGAAATGTTCGAAAATGCCTATACTAATGTGATGGATCCAGAGCCCTCCAGACATCCAGCTACAGCCACGACTACGAGGAATGAAGAAAGAACCCTGATGTGAATGCTGCAGTGCATCAATGGCTACACGCTCAACCAAGAACAGTTTTTGCTGATGGCATTAAAAAGTTGGTACGACGCTGGGAAAATTGCATCACAAAGGAAGGTGATTATGTAGAAAAATTACATACAGTAGAGTCTCGCTTATCCAACCTTCGCTTATCCGACGTCCCAACGCAAAAAAAACCAAAAAAAAAAAAAACGCATCAATCGGCAACAACTGTAAGTTGCGAGCGTGAGAGTAGTCTATTTTTAGTTGCTAAGTTCATTTTTTCAGTTAAATTTTTCAGTTGTTTTGTTGTAAAACATGATTACCGTGGATTATGTGGCCAGCCCTCTCTGGCGTGTGTGCGTGTGCATGTGTCTCTCTTGCTCGCGTGTGTGTGCGCCTGTGTCTCTCTCACGCGTGTGTGTGCGCCTGAGTCTCTCTCGCCGGCCCGTTTATGTCGGATAAGCGAGACTCTACTGTATTTTGTTTTTCAAATTCTTAATAAATACAATTAAAAAAAGTGAGGAAACTTTTTGAATGTCTTTCATATCTAAATGGCTTGAATGAGAGGGCTGCTGCTATCAATTACAGGCTTGAGTAGGTGGGAGTAAAATGTGGTTGAACCTACTGTAGTCCACTTTCTTTTTTCTGGAATTCCAGAGCTGGCTTGGTTACCTGAGATTTCTGGGGACCTTCAGGGAAATATCCTGTTCACTATACACTTCCAGTCCCATTCTGAAAAAGAATAGAAGTTCTGAGGCATTGAGATCTCTCAACAGCCTTTCCAGTGGATTTTGATTTTGCATGTGAAAACAGAAAGAAATGTAAGAGCATCTATACCAAGGAAATTCTCAAATAACTAAGGTCAAATAACCTTCAGTATGTTTCAAATACAAGTAGAACTCACAAGGGATCAGAGTGTAACTGGAAGTATATGCAGTTTTCAGACTCTAGGTTCAGTACACATATAGTAGGTAAATAGTCCAGAATTATTCTTCCAGGATATATTATTATAATTTTATGTTCTTCCTGGTCTAATTATGCTGCTACACTCTTTTATTGTTTAGGAAGTAGTCATGTATTGTTTGTTAATGCTTTTATTAACACAATATACAGTATGTACAAGAAGGGAGCACATGGAGAACATAAAATTCACATATACACAAAAGCAATAAACCTGCTGACCATCTTCAACACACTAAACAGGTCTTAAACTCTTTCTGCTAGGAAGAAGGACTTCCCCAATGCCCACCTTAAAGAACCTTCTTGGTCATCTACACCAGTGATATTTCAGTTCTGATATTAATGGTAGTTTTAGTTTTTATTTTGTTTTATAAAATAAATTTTTATTTTTGGTGGCACGATGGCGCAGTGGGTAGTGCTGCTGACTCGCAGTTGGGAGATCCGGGTTCGCTTCCCGGGTCCTCCCTGCGTGGAGTTTGCATGTTCTCCCCGTGTCTGCGTGGGTTTCCTCCGGGTACTCCGGTTTCCTCCCACAGTCCAAATACATGCAGGGTAGGTGTATTGGCGATTCTAAATTGTCACTGGTGTGTGTGTGCGCGCCCTGTGGTGGGCTGGCGCCCTGCCCAGGGTTTGTTTCCTGCCTTGCGCCCTGTGTTGGCTGGGATTGGCTCCAGCAGACCCCCGTGACCCTGTACTTAGGATATAGCAGGTTGGATAATGGATGGATGGATGGATTTTTATTTTTATTTTGTTCTAGTTTCAGTGGAGTCAACAATTTTTATTTTTATTTAGTTCTGTGTTTAAAATTTTAGTTTTTATTTTATTTAGTTCTGTTTTTTTACATAATATTAGTACAATTTTAGGTTTTTTTTCTGTTGCAAGACCACAAATGCTGGCCTTCATATAATTTAATGTCAGATGTTTCAGTGAACAAAATACACTCACAGTTCATAATGCTGTTAAACACGGCTTTACTATCAATGATCAAACAGATTAAGTGGCCTAATGAGTATAGTCAGCAAGATCAAATGTTTCAAACCAAGAAACCAAGCATGTTGCTGTTAAGCTTTAAACAAGCACGCATTTCAAGAGATTTACTAATGTTGCAATGACATCCATTGTGCAGATAGCCACAGAGTGAAATATTCGCTTGACGAGTACCTGTAATGCAGGTGCACAGACAAGGTTTTTTGCCAGTGGCTCCAGCAAACTGTATGTTGACGATTTCTGCTGTCAGTACTGAAGCACGGATGTGCGGTGACATTCAGATTTACAAATATATGAACCCAAAAGAGTAGCTTATTTACTATTCAACTGGTCGCTTGCACATTGACTACTGGTTATGTTTCATATCTCATCAGCATTCTTTGCACACACGTAGTAGGTAAGGTACACATTTGGCTAAGAAAGAACATTACATTTATAGCGGCAAGAGAGAGCGGAGCATTTGCTCTGCACCCTCCATGTGTTCTAAATTTGCCGTTGCAATTTCACAATTCAAACTCATTCGATACAAATGAAAGTTTTTCTGGAACCTTTATGTGGATGGGTCTTTTTGGAACCAAATATGGCTCCTATATGGCATTGCTCTGAAGAACCACTTTGGCACCTTTATTTTAAAGAATGTATGCTACAAAAGGATGATAGAAGAATTCCTGTATTGGAGTGTTATTCCTCATCCATCCATCCATCCATCCTCTTCCGCTTATCCGAGGTCGGGTCGCGGGGGCAGCAGCTTAAGCAGAGAGGCCCAGACTTCCCTCTCCCTGGCCACTTCTTCCAGCTCTTCCGGGAGAATCCCAAGGCGTTCCCAGGCCAGCTGGGAGACATAGTCCCTCCAGCGTGTCCTGGGTCTTCCCCGGGGTCTCCTCCCGGTTGGACGTGCCCGGAACACCTCACCAGGGAGGCGTCCAGGAGGCATCCTGATCAGTTGCCCGAGCCACCTCATCTGACTCATCTCGATGCGGAGGAGCAGCGGCTCTACACTGAGACCATCACGGATGACTGAGCTTCTCACCCTATCTTTAAGGGAAAGCCCAGACACCCTGCGGAGGAAACTCATTTCAGCCGCTTGTATTCGCGATCTTGTTCTTTCGGTCACTACCCATAGCTCATGACTATAGGTGAGGGTAGGAGCGTAGATCGACTGGTAAATTGAGAGCTTTGCCTTATGGCTCAGCTCCTTTTTCACCACGACAGACCGATGCAGAGCCCGCATCACTGCAGATGCCGCACCGATCCGCCTGTCGATCTCACACTCCATTCTTCCCTCACTTGTGAACAAGACCCCGAGATACTTGAACTCCTCCACTTGGGGGAGGATCTCTCCCCCAACCCTGAGAGGGCACTCCACCCTTTTCCAGCTGAGGACCATGGTCTCGGATTTGGAGGTGCTGATTCTCATCCCAGCCGCTTCACACTCAGCTGCGAACTGATCCAGAGAGAGCTGAAGATCACGGTCTGATGAAGCAAACAGGACAACATCATCTGCAAAAAGCAGTGACCCAATCCTGAATCCACCAAACCGGACCCCTTCAACACCCTGGCTGTGCCTAGAAATTCTGTCCATAAAAGTTATGAACAGAATCGGTGACAAAGGGCAGCCCTGGCGGAGTCCAACTCTCACTGCAAATGGGCTCGACTTACTGCCGGCAATGCAGACCAGGCTCTGACACCGGCTGTACAGGGACCGAACAGCCCTTATCGGGGGTCCGGTACCTCATACTCCCGGAGCACCCCCCACAGGATTCCCCGAGGGACACGGTCGAACGCCTTTTCCAAGTCCACAAAACACATGTAGACTGGTTGGGCAAACTCCCATGCACCCTCCAGGACTCTGCTAAGGGTGAAGAGCTGGTCCACTGTTCCGCGACCAGGACGAAAACCACACTGTTCCTCCTGAATCCAAGGTTCGACTATCCGACGGACCCTCCTCTCCAGAACCCCCGAATAGACTTTTCCAGGGAGGCTGAGGAGTGCGATCCCTCTGTAGTTGGAACACACCCTCCGGTCCCCTTTTTTTAAAGAGAGGGACCACCACCCCGGTCTGCCAATCCAGAGGCACTGTTCCCGATGTCCATGCGATGTTGCAGAGATGTGTCAACCAAGACAGTCCTACAACATCCAGAGCCTTAAGGAACTCCGGGCATATCTCATCCACCCTCGGGGCCCTGCCACCAAGGAGTTTTTTGACCATCTCGGTGACCTCAGTCCCAGAGATGGGAGAGCCCACTTCAGAGTCCCCAGGCTCTGCTTCCTCATTGGAAGGCATGTTAGTGGGATTGAGGAGGTCTTCGAAGTACTCCCCCCACCGACCCACAACGTCCCAAGTCGAGGTCAGCAGCGCACCATCCCCACCATATACGGTGTTGACACTGCACTGCTTCCCCCTCCTGAGACGGCGGACGGTGGACCAGAATCTCCTCGAAGCCATCCGAAAGTCGTTCTCCATGGCCTCTCCAAACTCCTCCCACGCCCGAGTTTTTGCCTCAGCAACAACCGAAGCCGCATTCCGCTTGGCCTGCCGGTACCTATCAGCTGCCTCCAGAGACCCACAGGACAAAAAAGTCCTATAGGACTCCTTCTTCAGCTTGACGGCATCCCTCACCGCCGGTGTCCACCAACGGGTTCGGGGATTGCCGCCACGACATGCACCGACCACCTTGCGGCCACAGCTCCGGTCAGCCGCCTCAACAATAGAGGCATGGAACATGGCCCATTCGGACTCAATGTCCCCCACCTCCCTCGGGACGTGGTTGAAGTTCTGCCGGAGGTGGGAGTTGAAGCTACTTCTGACAGGGGACTCTGCCAGCCATTCCCAGCAGACCCTCACAACACGTTTGGGCCTACCAGGTCTGACTGGCATCTTCCCCCACCATCGAAGCCAACTCACCACCAGGTGGTGATCAGTTGACAGCTCCGCCCCTCTCTTCACCCGAGTGTCCAAGACATGTGGCCACAAGTCCGACGACACGACCACAAAGTCGATCATCGACCTGAGGCCTACGGTGTCCTGGTGCCAAGTGCACATATGAACACCCTTATGCTTGAACATGTTGTTCGTTATGGACAATCCGTGACGAACACAGAAGTCCAATAACAAAACACCGCTCGGGTTCAGATCGGGGGGGCCATTCCTCCCAATCACGCCCTTCCAGGTCTCACTGTCATTGCCCACGTGAGCATTGAAGTCTCCCAGCAAAACGAGGGAATCCCCAGAAGGTATGCCCTCTAGCACCGCCTCCAGAGACTCCAAAAATGGTGGATACTCCAAACTGCTGTTCGGCGCATATGCACAAACAACAGTCAGGACCCTTTCCCCCACCCGAAGGCGGAGGGAGGCTGCCCTCTCGTCCACCGGGGTAAACCCCAATGCACAGGCTCCGAGTCGGGGGGCAATAAGTATGCCCACACCTGCTCGGCGCCTCTCACCGGGGGCAACTCCAGAGTGGTAAAGAGTCCAGCCCCTCTCAAGGAGATTGGTTCCAGAGTCCAAGCTGTGCGTCGAGGTGAGTCCGACTATATCTAGCCAGAACCTCTCGACCTCGCGCACTAGCTCAGGCTCCTTCCCCTTCAGAGAGGTGACATTCCACGTCCCAAGAGCCAGTTTCTGTAGCCGAGGATCAGACCGCCAAGGTCCCCGCCTTCGGCCACCACCCAACTCACACTGCACTCAACCTCCTTGGCCCCTCCCATAGGTGGTGAGCCCATGAGGAGGAGGACCCACGTTACCTCTTCGGGCTGTGCCCGGCCGAGCCCCATGGGTGCAGGCCCGGCCACCAGGCGCTCGCCATCGAGCCCCACTTCCAGGCCTGGCTTCAGAGGGGGGCCCCGGTGACCCGCGTCCAGGCAAGGGAAAACGTCGTCCAAGGTTTTTAATCTTCATCGGAGGTTTGTTGAACCGCTCTTTGTCTCATCCTTCACCTAGGACCAGTTTGCCTTGGGTGGCCCTACCAGGGGCATAAAGCCCCGGACAACATAGGTCCTAGGATCATTGGGACATGCAAACCCCTCCACCCGATAAGGTGACGGTTCAAGGAGAGTGTGTTATTCCTACTACTATGAATTACTCCTTCTGAAGCCATTGTTAAAATTGTGTATGGCTAAACTGTGAAACCCAAATATTCAAAAGGGAGTGACTTTGGAAGGGAAATAAAATACAAATCTTTAATAATAATAAACATGCAAGACTAAATAAACCATCATTGATGTATGCTATGTATTACTAAAATATGAATTACCAGTAAATTTTAGTAAGTGCTAATGTCTTACTGGCCCAAAACGCGTGTGTTGTGCATTTCATTCTTTTATTGAATGTAGAACTGGATATCTCACAACTACAAAATACAGTTCTTGGATTTAACAAAATAATAATACAAATATATTGTTTGTATTACCAATGCCTAGCGAAACTAAAGCTGAAAGGCATCTGCTGTCTCTAGTTATGGGATGACAGCATTGAACAGACTAAAGTGCTTCAACAAGAAGGATGCAATAATCAGAAATGGACACAGTAATGTGGGACTCAGCAGAGCACTAGAACAAGAATGTCACATAACTAAGAACATCGAACTTTTAGAAAAAGAAGGAGGCAGCAAGCACACACTGTGCTGCCTGAATCTCTGTTTGAAAGGAATTGCAGTTAACCATACACTGATAATAAAAGGTAAAGTACCACTTCTGGTTAACAGATATAGACCAAAAGTTAATAGAAATCTACATTTTGTACTTAATACTTGTATGCAAAATTTG
>JANRMT010027041.1:95850524-95912664 GCA_026402145.1 Polypterus bichir lapradei
ATATATATATATGACAGTTCAGCTCTCAGTAACAGGCATTTAGGTGGCAGTAACATTTTCCCACCTGCCCAGTTGTGCCATAGGTTTACTTGTACATTTAAAGGCAGTAATCATTGAATATAGCAGGTTCAGCGTGTTTTCTCCACAAATGGAATATGCTAATAGTCATTTGTTCATTCCGACATTCCCCTGGTTGGGTCACCAGCATTCTAGGGTCAGAATGATTCATTAATTAGAGTGTTGGCAACAGAATGAATTGTTTCATAAGCATTAATCAGAATGATGCAACTTCATAGGCAGTAACATGCAAAATTCTGTCAGTATTTCAATGTCTGGATAACACATTTTACTTATGTGTTCACTTTTTACTGTTACTCATTTGCATAAATCTTCAGTCCCCTCACCTTTTCAACTCCCTATGTTTTTTTTTTCTTTCAAATGAAACCTATTCAATATTAGAAATGCATCTGAAATAAAAAGTTTAAGCTATTTCACTGAAGTACAGAAAATGCCACAGCACCTGAGCTTACGGTGACTTGCTATGAAATATAAAAGTTCTTTCAGTTTATTTTAAAGGAATCGAACAGTGCACAGTTATGAGGGCTGGGCAGTTTTGAATCCTTTCCACCTTATTTTACTTGCTCTGGATCTTGCCCTGTCCATCCTCAGACAGTTTTTATACTCGTGAAAGTACATTTCGTCACTTTCCTTAGCCTTTTTCTTACTGGTTCGCTGATTGTGTGGTTCTTAATATAGAAATCTAAATATGGTGAAACAATTTTGATTTTTTTTTTCCACTACTACAGGCATCCACATTTCCTTGTGTAGTAATCTATGTAATGGATACCTCTCGTAGCACCAGTCCTGTCACCTTTATGTCAAACATGCTGTATGCATGCAGGTGAGAACTAAAAATTACTGCATGAAATTAAATGTTATGTTATAGATTTTTTGCTTTATTATTATCATCATGATTCTGAAGAAACAGTCATAATCACTTTTCACCTACCTATATTTTTCATGATACCTAAAGGCATGCCCATTTTCAAGGACAATGCAGAGAGACTTAACAAATCAAGAATACCACAGGTGTTAACTGATAAAAATGGAATTCTGTTGGCTTATTGCTTAGTGAGTGTAAAATACTAAGATAAATAAAATTTCCTTAAAATACATACTAATAAAATATGTACAAAAATATTTATCCATAATACATATGGCACAAAATAAAATAAATAAAATAAACTGCTAATTACAAGCTGTCATATTAAACAAGGCTTATTTAAAAAAAGTGGTTTTCATCCAAAATTCAAGCCACAGTTATTGTAATATGTTATGTAAAGGAGCACTGCAAATAAATTACTGTAAAACCTAGAAAAGCAGGGGCTGAACAGATTAGTTTTTGTGATCAGCCAATTTACAAAGTGCTGATTGAGTCTTTTTTTAGTACAAATCATCCAGTTTACATCGGCGACCCTTCAATTGGAGCATCTCTAATTGTAATGTCATTGATCACGTTTCAAATTAAGTCTTCCAAATTATGCCTTGACATGTATGTGCCAGAAAAAAAGCAGCTCATTATTACTGATACCACTGTGTTCAGCTAGCAATTGGTTTTCAGTGTGCATTGCTGCATAAGTCTCAGCACACCTGTTGGTCTAAATCTCAATTCTATTTAACATATTGTCAGCTATGAACAGTTTTAAATACTGTAAAAATCATCTAAACCCAATGCAGCTACTTTGCTCCCTGGAGATTCAAAAACAATTAGCAGCGTTTCTCACGACACAAATTCAGAAGTACGTCGTTTCACTGTTGCACTGTCACTATCTGAGGAACTGTTCCTTCAGTCACAGTATATATCACTTTGTAATCAGCCGATAACGCCCACCCCGCTCCCGTTTGGCTGCAAATGCTGCTCAAATAGCCACCTACCAACCAATAAACTGAGAAGGCATCTGCTATTTATCCCCTGATGAGTAAGCTTGTGTTTTTGGTGTCTACTTTTAACCGATGTTACCTCTGTGCGTGAGACCAGTACTGAATGGAGATGGTGATAATGGTGTTAAAGCTATAATTAAATTACTGCAGGTAAAATAAAAAAAGCCATGTTGTCCGTTGATAATGACAACTAAACTTTTAAATATTATTGCAAATTATAGATGTTTGTTGCATTTGCAACTATTTTAGCTGTAGTCTTGGAGCCCTGCATTACTGCATATTTTAACAACATTTAAGAGATCTTCAACCAAATCCAATATTGTATTTTCTTTAAGTGATCATGAGCAAACAAATAATAAAATTACATTGTTAATATTAAGGCTATATTGTGGCCAGTGTTCCATGTGAAAAAGTAATTGTAGTCATTCTTCTGTAGCACTGTACTGAATGAACATTCTTGTACATCTTCCCTATAGACCTTCTTTAGTTCAATGACATTTATGGAGTCTCGATCTTGAGTGGCTTATATTACGTCATACTATGCCATCTTAGCCTGGTTGTATATCTGGTCTGTGAGTAAATGTATAGAAAGATAGAACTTTATTTATCCCCGAGGGTGCAAATCATTCAAACAAAGTTAGTTAATTTTTTTTTTTTTTTTTTTTTGAAGTTTTATTAATTTTATTGCAATCATTCCATACAAATCAATTTATTTTTACAAAAAGTAAAATTGAGTTAAGTTAGTTAAACTTAACTAGGAATATTATTATTATTATTATTTGTAGACAAAGAGTAGTAGTATTGTTAATAATGGTCTCCTTGCAAATTCTCCGATACAAAGAAGAATGCATAATTTCTTATGCATTTCTTATGCTTGTCTGTATTACGTTTTTTCATCATAAACAAACATTTTAACACATGCATTGCATACATTTTTGTAAGAACTTGCAAATTATCTTAAAGAGGTATATTAACTAATGACATGTCATCCAGATCATAATGAAGTATAGCATCTCTAAACCATGAAATGATCATCATCATGCCTGATTGTGAATAGCTCAAACAGTTGCATTTCACACTATTCAGTGTATAAAACATTATTTGTAACTTGTGAATATCATTGAGGTGCATTTTGTCAAATCTGAAATGAGTACTCATATTATCAATGAGGAGTAGTTTCCTTCTTGCTGCTGTGCCATAGATTAAAATTTTTCCTAATGTCTTTCGGATAGGACTTAATTAAGCCAAAGTTTATAAATTTGCAGATCTTAGAATTACAGAAATTCTTTAGCAATAATCCTGGTAAGAATAACTGCTGTCTATAAATGTCAGCATTTAATCAGAATAATATTAGTCATTTGTACTAATGCTGCAACTGTGCTGAAACTTAATATTAAATTGTGAACACCAGCTTCAGAAGAATAGAGCAGTGTTGTGTGATTTTTGGTGGGAAAAGAGAAATTATATAAAAGTGGTAGAGGGACTGCAAAATAGACAGGCAAGTATAGCAAATGCAGAGCACTCAGGATGGCCACTGATGAGGAGCAGGGAAAAACTAGGGCCATCATTTTCACTGACAGAACAGCAGTGACAGGAATTCTCATTACCACTAAGAAAGTTTGTTGATTTACTGGTAATTATGAGTTGAAGAAGAAGTGCATAGCTGGCCTTATGTTCAGCCAAAACACTATTTATAAAGGCTATCAGGAGCATGCAAAATGCTAATGTAAGTGTATTGAGAACCAGCTTGTCTGTATTATGTTTTTTCACCATAAACAAACATTTTAACACATGCATTGCATACATGTTTGTAAGAACTTGCAAATTATCTTAAAGAGGTATATTTTGTTAAATTATGCAGATCATTAGTACAATTGTCAAAAATGCACATTATTGCCAGAAGAAGAGTTTCAGTTTCCCCATGATCCTGTAATGCAAAAAGGTAGTTTCACAAAGAAACAAAATATGTATCAGGATACAAAAATGTAAATTTGAAATATTCTTTTTTTATTTTAATCCAGCATCCTGTACAAGACAAAGCTTCCCTTTATTGTGGCAATGAATAAGGTAGTTATCTCATTTAATTAAAATATGTAACATTGGAAAACGTTTTGCTTCTTTTAAAAGAAATACTCCAACTGAAAATATTTTTTTGATATGTTACCTACCCAATTTACTGTGTAATGATAGCTGATAAAAAAATAATAATTGCATGTTTTTAAGCAGAATAGGTAAAGAAAAAAATCTGACATAATAGAATCGATCAGTGACCCGCGCTGAAGACTGGACTCTTAACTGGCAAATGATGGGGTAAGGTGAGCGTTCAATTCAAAACATCATTTCCAGGAGGCTTTGGTTTCCTGTTTATGATGTGCACTGGTTTATGTGATTGCATAGGTAGTGAACCAGCTGAGGATAGGGACATCTGCAGGGATCTGTGGTATCAGGGGTTAACTTTTCCAGGCTGGTGGTAAGGCTGTTCTCCTGGCATTGCAAGCAATCTTTGCTTCCTTATGGGAGACTGGCATCATCCCAACTGACTGGAAAACGGGACTTGTCAACCCCTTCTGGAAAAGGAAAGGTGATTGCATGGATTGCAGCATCTTCAGGGGGATATAACACTGCTCTCAGTGCCAGGTAAGGTCTTTGCTAGGGTCGTCCTCAGTAGGATCCGTGATGACGTGCTCACCTATCAGCGACCGGAGCAGTCTGGGTTTATGCCTAAGAAGTCTACCATCGATGAGGGTTCTCATGGAGTACAAACGCGAATATCAGCAGAGTTTCTTTGCAGCCTTTGTCGATTTTCATAAAGTGTTCGACTCAGTTGAATGAGCTGCCCTGTGGGACATCCTGAGACTTCGTGGGATCCCCTCAAGGTTGCTGGATATCATGGCTGGCCTGTACACTGGTACTGTGAGTGCTGTGCAGAGTGGAGGCAGAACCTCTGTGTTTTTCCCAGTTGATTGTGAAATGTGTCAGGGGTGTGCTCTTGCATCTATTCTATTCGGTGCTTGCATGGACTGGGTGTTGGGCAAGGTCGTTGGGATCCAGTGGCTGTTGGGCATCTGTTGGCAAAGAAAAATTCACTGATCTTGACATTGCCAATGATGATGTGATCTTCGTGGAGTCAATGTTGGCTCTGGTTGGTGCTCTCATGAGATCATGAGACTGAGCGAGGAGTCTGAGTATCTGGGCTTGCAAGTGTCCTGGATTAAAACCAAGATCCAGGCCTTTAATGACCTCTTAGGAACAGCCATCAGCATTCTGACTGTCTGTGGAGAAAGTGTCGACCTTGTCGAGAGGTTTACTTACCCCGGCAGTGACACTCATGTCTCGGGTGACTCACCCGATAAAGTCAGTAGACGGATTGGGAGAGCATGGATGGATCATGAGGTCGCTGGAAAAGGGTGTGTGGCACTCCCGATACCTATGCAAAAGGACAAAGGTCCAAGTCTTTAGAGTCCTGGTACTTTCTGTCTTGCTATATGGTTGTGAGACATGGACGCTATTCAGTGACCTGAGACAAAGACTGGACTCCTTTGGTACTTTGTCCCTTTGGAGAATCCTTGGGTACCACTGTTTGTCTTTGTGTCGAATGAGTTGTTGCTCATGGACGTCTGAATGAGGCACATTACTGGCATTGTGAGAGAACATTGGTTATGGCACTAAGGCGTGATTCCTCGAGTGTGTTCCAGCTCGCAGGATCGTCATTTTTGAGGATCCAAGTGGCTGGACCCGGCCAAGGGGACACCCATGTAACACCTGGCTGTGGCAGATAGGGTCATTTCCGGAGGGTAGGAGTGGACCACGTGTCTGCCTGGGGGTTGCTAACCAGGATCCCAAGCTGTTTTGTCGTGTGGTGTGTGCAGCAACATGTGTAATGTGAGATTTTGTTTTGGTTTTTTTTCCATGAATGTTTTTGTCATTGTTTACTGTTGTACAGCATTGGTCACTATTGCCCATTCTGCATGAGAACATGCAATTAATCTTCTTTTTTTCTCAACCATCACTAGAAAGTTCATGGAGTGAGTAACATATAAAAAAAAGAACATTTTTAGGAGGAGTATTCCTTTAGTCAAATACATAGCTTACAAAATATTACCAATGATTATTCTGCTTGATGCACAATAACATATTTTATTCTAGTTGCCTTCTTGATTACAAGACCAATAAAGTCATGATGTTTTAATATTTGGAACATAAATTAGTCTTTTGCTTTTGTTCTTTTAAGATTGCATTCTGCTGTTGCGTGTTTTTCAGTATTAACCTCAGTTATTGTTACATGTGTTTTAATGTAATCCATACATTTGTTGTTTGTTTTACCTTAAGAGTCACCTATGTTTAATACTAAGCATTCTTATTCTAAGAATTTGTTAAATTCAGCCATTTTAATGTTTATGCTTCCCTAAGTAATTAAGATATTATTTTTCTTTATTTTCTTGTGTAGCTTTTAATTTAATGTATGATATTATAGTGGATAATAATAAAAAGAAAATTGGTTGCTACCTTTTACAGTTATTATAATTGAAACCATATCAATTTTACTGTTGCTGCCATCATGTGGAAATTTGAGTGAGACCAAATATACTGGATGGTTTACTATTTCCTTTGATGTATTTATTTTTGCTCTTAGTAATAGTATGTTACTACTTACTGTTACTTTAAAGTTTTGTATTATTAGGGTGTTCTAGCGTGTTAGCCATTATGAATATAGTGAGAAGTCAAGCAAAATGACACCTTTTATTGGCTAACTAAAAGATTACAATATGCAAGCTTTTGAGGCAACTCCGGCCCCTTCTTCAGGCAAGATGTAATACAGAAACTGGAGTTCCCTGTGTGTATATACACACTAGCAAAATACCCACGCTTCGCAGTGGAGAAGTAGTGTGTTAAAGAAGTTATGAAAAAGAAAAGGAAACATTTTAAAAAATAACGTAACATGATTGTCAATGTAATTGTTTTGTGAGTGTTATGAGTGTTGCTGTCATCAAGGATTTGATTATCATTTCTTTCAATTAGGTTCGTATTTGGAGGATGTGTTGTGTTCAAGTTACATTCCGTGTTTGTCAACCGTTGTAAAGATAACAGGTTTCATTCATTGAAGTTTTCACTACCCAAATCGGTACTCGTGAATCTAAGATGTTTAACAGGCATTCCCGGTATTAAGTTGTGGATTTGCCTGCGAATATTTAGCAGCAGCGTGTCTATGAACTTAATTTAAACTTAAGCTTTACATCTTGCTTTCCTATTGATATGTCTACAAAGGCTTGTTCAGCTTCAGAGGCTTGTTCCTTTCTTACTGCATCAATAAACAGCTCGTCTTCCTGTTTATCTGGGACATCACACACTGCATGCATGGGTTTACCTTTCCCAGTCCTGCAAACTTTAGCGAAGTGGTTCAATTTACCACATTTTTTACACTGTCTTCCTTTAGCTGGACAATGACTTTTTCCACCATGTGCTTTGTTTCCGCAGTAGCTGCACTTATGAATATGCTTGTATGTGTCACTCGCTTCATATTCTTTTGCTGCCTTCTCGATTGTGTAATGCGTTTTTTGTTCAGCGCTCTTTGGAGCTCTTGCTTTTTGTCTGCGTACTGCGTTCACAGTCAGTTCATGTGAGCTGCTCAGAGTACATGCATCGAAGGTTCTCAGCTGTGATTGTGCTATCTCGTGCGATCTTGTGATGTCCGCGGCTTAATTTAATGTTAGCTCAGACCCGGCACTTAAAAGTTTCTCACGCACTTTCGCTGAGTTTGTGCCAAACACTAGTCTATCCCTGACCATCTCATCTTCATTTGCATAAGCACAGTTCTTCACCAGCAATTTTAACTCCATTACAAAGTGATCAGAAGTCTCGTTTATACCCTGCGTCTTCTCATTAAACTTGTATCTCGCGAATATTATATTCGTCTTAGGCATGACAAACGCCTCAAAACGGTCATATTCTCACCACCCAAATCTTTACTGGTGAATCTAAGATGTTTAACAGGCATTCCCGGTATTAACTTTTTGATTTGCCTGCGAATATTTAGCGGCAGCGTGTCTATTGGATTGCTGCTGACGGACGGCCTTATATAGGCAGGCACTCAATTACGTGGGAGGCGTGGGTATGGGGGATGCAATATAGGCAGGCAGCCAACTACGTGGGAGGCGTGGTGATGGGGGACGCAACTCCACCTCGCACGGCGACCGAGCTGCAGGCTATGGCTTTATATATGTACGTAAGTAGGATTCAGTTATGACCATTACATGTAGAATTTCGAAATGAAACCTGCTTAACTTTTGTAAGTAAGCTAGAAGGAATGAGCCTGCCAAATTTCAGCCTTCTACCTACACGGGAAGTTGTAGAATTAGTGATGAGTGAGTCAGTCAGTGAGGGCTTTGCCTTTTATTAGTATAGATTAGGACAAGTAACAACATTGGTAAATCTTTTAGTGAGGCATCTTAAATGTAAAAAATGAATACAATTTAATAATGAATTTAAAATTGAAAATTAGATTAATAGAGTTGCCTCGAAAGCTTGCATGTTGTAATCTTTTTAGTTAGTCAATAAAAGGTGTAATTTTCCTTGACTTCTCACTACATTTAAAATTTTGCAAATATTTCCCCAAGCCAATGAACCATAAATTTTCAAAACTTGGGTTTCACATTGTGTTTTTGGACTCCTTGCTTTATTTTTAGACTGATATCATTGACCATAGCTTTGCAGTTGATTGGATGCAAGATTTTGAAGTTTTTCAAGATGCTTTGAACCAGGAAACATCATATGTCAGTAACTTGACCCGGTCAATGAGTCTTGTCTTGGATGAGTTCTACAGTAACCTCAGGGTATGTGTACTATTTTTTGGTGCTCAGTGACAAACGCTTTCATTATATACAGTGGTGTGAAAAACTATTTGCCCCCTTCCGGATTTCTTATTCTTTTGCATGCTTGTCACACAAAATGTTTCTGATCATCAAACACATTTAACCATTAGTCAAATATAACACAAGTAAACACAAAATGCAGTTTTTAAATGATGGTTTTTATTATTTAGGGAGAAAAAAAAATCCAAACCTACATGGCCCTGTGTGAAAAAGTAATTGCCCCCTTGTTAAAAAATAACCTAACTGTGGTGTATCACACCTGAGTTCAATTTCCGTAGCCACCCCCAGGCCTGATTACTGCCACACCTGTTTCAATCAAGAAATCACTTAAATAGGAGCTGCCTGACACAGAGAAGTAGACCAAAAGCACCTCAAAAGCTAGACATCATGCCAAGATCCAAAGAAATTCAGGAACAAATGAGAACAGAAGTAATTGAGATCTATCAGTCTGGTAAAGGTTATAAAGCCATTTCTAAAGCTTTGGGACTCCAGCGAACCACAGTGAGAGCCATTATCCACAAATGGCAAAAACATGGAACAGTGGTGAACCTTCCCAGGAGTGGCCGGCCGACCAAAATTACCCCAAGAGCGCAGAGACGACTCATCCGAGAGGTCACAAAAGACCCCAGGACAATGTCTAAAGAACTGCAGGCCTCACTTGCCTCAATTAAGGTCAGTGTTCACGACTCCACCATAAGAAAGAGACTGGGCAAAAACGGCCTGCATGGCAGATTTCCAAGACGCAAACCACTGTTAAGCAAAAAGAACATTAGGGCTCGTCTCAATTTTGCTAAGAAACATCTCAATGATTGCCAAGACTTTTGGGAAAATACCTTGTGGACTGATGAGACAAAAGTTGAACTTTTTGGAAGGCAAATGTCCAGTTACATCTGGCGTAAAAGGAACACAGCATTTCAGAAAAAGAACATCATACCAACAGTAAAATATGGTGGTGGTAGTGTGATGGTCTGGGGTTGTTTTGCTGCTTCAAGACCTGTAAGGCTTGCTGTGATAGATGGAACCATGGATTCTACTGTCTACCAAAAAATCCTGAAGGAGAATGTCCGGCCATCTGTTCGTCAACTCAAGCTGAAGCGATCTTGGGTGCTGCAACAGGACAATGACCCAAAACACACCAGCAAATCCACCTCTGAATGGCTGAAGAAAAACAAAAAGAAGACTAGTGGCCTAGTCAAAGTCCTGACCTGAATCCAATTGAGATGCTATGGCATGACCTTAAAAAGGCGGTTCATGCTAGAAAACCCTCAAATAAAGCTGAATTACAACAATTCTGCAAAGATGAGTGGGCCAAAATTCCTCCAGAGCGCTGTAAAAGACTCATTGCAAATTATCGCAAACGCTTGATTGCAGTTATTGCTGCAAAGGGTGGCCCAACCAGTTATTAGGTTCAGGGGGCAATTACTTTTTCACACAGGGCCATGTAGGTTTGGATTTTTTTTCTCCCTAAATAATAAAAACCATCATTTAAAAACTGCATTTTGTGTTTACTTGTGTTATATTTGACTAATGGTTACATGTGTTTGATGATCAGAAACATTTTGTGTGACAAACTTGCAAAAGAATAAGAAATCAGGAAGGGGGCAAATAGTTTTTCACACCACTGTACTGTAACATTTAAATTAAATTGCTTTGTGCTTCTCTTACTTTTGTTTTTTATATGGTAATAGAAAGCCTTTATTATATAGCATCTGCAAAAGAAAATACAATAGCTGGGTGGATTTCACCCTAGTAACCATAATTATGATTCTTTGTTGAAAATTGTACTTTATAAACTTAGCATTTAAAGCAGGGCACATTAGTTTAATTTCTGAAGATGTTTCTTCTCTCTGCAATATGTGTGTATTACATTTAGATATGGATAGTTTTGTTTATTGTAAGCAACCAGATTCTAAAAATTAACCCTTAGACAAAAAAAGGTTATTGGCAAATAAATAAATAGAAAAGGTTGGCTTGGAGTCAGTTATGTTTTAGTCTCTTATATAATCAGTATAGTAGGCAAGTAGACTAGTTATATTCACTATTCAGATGTTATCAGCTAAATTGCAGTAATGATTTTAGAGTATCTGGAAATTAGTTTGATATTGTTATTTAATTAGGTTAGGGCATGTCTAAAGCACTACATTTGTGTAATACAGTGCATTTAATAAATAGAGCAAATTTAAATAAGGTTGGTTTTTGCCATATTTAAAAAAATCTTTATGGATGCTTGGCCTCTTTTTGACTTATCAGTTTGTTTTAAACCTAGACCGAAAGATCTAGAAGAAAAGGTCAGTTCCTTTCATAAATGTATTATCAAGCAAAGACAAAGGCATGATCTTGATCTCGGTAACATGGATGAAACGCCAATGACATTTGATATGCCGGGGAATCGAGCAGGTATTGGTGAGAAGACCGTACTTATTAAGACAATGGGCCATGAAAAACCCTAAGTTTTACCCTCGACATATACGCGGGTCATAACAAATTTCATAATTTTCGGCTTAAAAAATACACTCGACTTATCTGCGAGATCGACTAATACGTGAGTATCTACGGTAATTAACCAAGAATCAGTATCTAGGCAGACATTTTTCATATTAGCCTTCCTACAAGTACTACTGGGGAAGGTATTTGTCAGCAAGTTGAATTAGCAAAGCAAACTGAACAAATAACACTAACATCAGTTGAACATTTGTTCAGTTAACACCTCTCTCTTAAGAATTCTGTACTGTTTATAGAATGTTTTGTATATTACTTAATTGATTGAATAAATCAACTAGTGATTTATTATTTATGTTTGCTGGATTTATTAAAAAACAAAGTAAAAGCATTGTTTAAATTCACCATTCCCATCCTTGTGGGAAAGTAATTGAAATGGAATATATCCCGCACTCAAATTTTTGTTTCAAAAATATTAGAAATGTGTATAGTATGACTAATAAAAATGTTACCACCTACTCCTATCTGTAAATGTATGGACAAAAAACCATATTACAGAATTTTTAATTTGTAATTGTTTAAATGCTTTGGCAGACACCAGAATAATGTATTTGTATATATTTTTCAGACTAAAAATTATTTTTTAACAAACAACTCCAGTATTGCCTAATTGTGCTTATATGCATTCCTGTTATTAAAAGCAGTTATTTGCCTCTCATTTTTGTGGTCAAATTTTAATTCATGTTCAACTAGTTGTCCCCACGACTCCGCCCGTGAAGCAGTGAAAAAGGACTAACTTTATAAATCAATGAACAAACAGGTATCGCTAGCTAGTGGGGCGGAGGTATGCTTCAGCACATGGCAAGAGGTACAGCAACTTGAACGGAGGCTGGCGCATGAGTGAGGCGGCCCCACCCGGCTCCCCACTCCTGACATCACACTTCCCCCTCCCCTCAGCCTGCAGTCTCTTAGCGTGAATAAATCGCTGCCACAAGCGAATTATGATACTTAGCGTGATGAGAGAAGTTACAAAATCAACTGCAATGTTCAAGCAAATTATAGAATAAATCTGATCTAAATCTGTTAAGTAGTTCTCTCGTGAAAAGTGGACAGACATACAGACAGATATTGGATTTTATATATGTAGAGATAAGAAAAACAAAAGTCATGTGTAAGGATCACAAACATATCAACTATACAAACAAACTACAGTAACCAACTCCCCACAGCATAGAGACTTCCCTGTCAAAGGGTGCCTTTAAGCTAAGCCGTTAAGATAAACATGCCTTTGTAAACTAGACAGCAAAAGGCACAACAGTCGTAGGGAGCTGCAAGGCAGAGAAAACAAACCAAAACAAAAAGAATTAAGGATTAACACTAGTATCGCAACTGGATCACAATCCCAAAACATATGAAGTGCTAGAAGCATTCGAGAAACATAAGTGACAGAAAACAAATTAAACTTTGTTATGCTAATAATTTTGGTAGATGTTCACCTCTTTTGAACCAATAAAAGTGCAACTACTTATTCATACCACCTCCTCCATGCAGACACAGCACAAGACATATTGTTTTCCTTTATCTCTCTTTGTCTCAACTCACCAGTCAGGCTGGCTCACTTACTACAGATGGTGCACTTACAAATCCATACACAAAGCATTACCTTTAAGACACTAATACAAAAAATGTGGTTTTCTGTTGGTGTTTCTTTTCTGTTTTCAAATTTTGTGAAAGAACATATTTTGTACTTAAATGTGTTCTCAATTTTCTAATAATTTTTGCTATACCAAGAAAATGTTTTTTTCATACCGCAAAAAGAATTTATGCTGGTATACTGGATCCACCAGTTTATCACAGACTGACATTTACAGGCAAATCAAACTAAACTAAAAAAAAAAAAGAAAACATAATTATGTAGTTTCATCTTTCTCTCCTGTGAGTCGAAACTAGTGGAAATAACACCTCAGGTAGTTATTTGCATTTTGTACTGTACTCATCGAGAAGACAGAAAAATCTTAAAACACTCAAATGCCAAACAGTGGCATGTTTCATTATGATTCTTACATGCTTTTAGTCTGGTCCCATCTTTGTTTCTTCTTCATTCACTTTTAGATATTACTTTCATGCCAACTTTTATTTAAATATCTGCTTTAGTTCTGGATTGCTTTCAGCATCAATAAATGAATAAAAATGTTTGAAATATATTTTATGTGCAGTTTATTTTTTCCAGGTAGTTGGTGTCTCTTCTGTAACAGGAAATGGGTTAGATCAGCTCTTTCAGCAGGTGTCGGAAGCTGCAAAAGAATATGAAATGTAAGTGTATTAAAGGTTTTCTTCAAGACACTAGAGTATTAGGTCATTTTAAAAAAATATATATCTTAAAACATGCTTGTCTGTTGCAAAATGCAACAATCGTGTGACTGGCCTATAATGTACAATGGGAGAACCTATAATTTGCTAACACCTGCAGTAGTTACTGTTATCAGAAAGACACTTGACAAAGTAAGAAACTATTTGGGTCAGTTTTGCGAAACAGTGAATGGTCTCTTAAGTTGTGTCTCAATTGTTCATGGATAATACTGCAAATTGTATTTGCTATTTTGTACATGCAGATCAAAGGACTGCTTTATCAAGTACCTAAGCTTTTCACATTGAAACATTAGCAAACATATAAATATATACATACATTAATTGATATTTAAAAAGATGCATTAATGATTAACTGACTGACTTTATCCTAAAAGTGCAGGTTTAAATCACCAACTTCAACCAACTGTTGTTTCCTCCATTTTCTTCTTATACAATAATAAATATTTTTTATTAGCTGCTCTTAGAATTCAAGTGTCAGAATGACCAGCAAAACATTTAACATCTTTTAGCTTCCAGTGCACATTTAGTTTTTTTTTTTTTGTTTTTTTTTTATATAATCATGTATTGAAAGCATAGCATGCATATGTAATCTCTTTATTTTGTAGTGTATTAGTGATATTTTCTTTGTTAAATGGAATGCTTACTGCAGTCTATGAATTGAAAGAGAAGTTATCTTGAATTATATGAAATTTTCTTGCATTTTAATTCATAAGGTTAACTGCTTTTTGTGAAAAAGATGACTAATATCTCCACAAGAAATGCCCTTTTTCTTAAAGATTTTTTTTCATTCATTGAACTCTGAATGAATGATGGTTTGTTAGCCAACAACTAAAATATCTGAAGCTAAGAAAGTGGCTTTTATGTTGCATAATGAGCTGAAAAAATAAACTAACTTCAGCTGAAATAAAATAATTATGCTTAATGCATTCATATAAAGTTTGTCCCTAGATGATGACTAATTTGATTTTTTTTTTCTTTTCTGCTCAGGGAATATTTACCTGAATATGAAAGACTTCAGAAGAAAATGGTAAATACTGTTTTATTGAAAAAGACTCTTATTCCTGTAGAAATTGTGATATTACTTTTGTAAATAGTTTTCATTGTGGCTTGCTTTGTGTGCATTTCCATCTAAAGACTAATCACTGCTGTAAAGTCATTTCTGAGTCTACTCTTGTGTTTAGTTTCATCTCTCGGTTTTAGACAGTTTTCTCATTTGGGAAAGGCTGCTAACCTCTGCACATTATTACTATGATAGACTCCCAGGGACTGTAAATCATAAAAATCTGTAGTGATGTGAGTGACTGTAAAGAAAGATAGTGACTTATTTAATATACGTCCACACATATAGCTAAATAAGATTATTCAGTGTAACGGGATACTAAAGTATCATCATGTCATCTGATCATAGTTTATTAACTTTTCTTGTAATGAATGCCTCAATTGCTTAGTACAGATGTATCTTCATACAGTATCTCTTTTTGAAACTTTGTTTTTAACAGTACTGTATTAAAGGTATCTCTCAAGAACATATCATATGCTGTGATTCATATAATGTATTAGACTTTTTGCTAAATTATGTTGGAATTCAGTTTAGTTATTTTTATGAGTGTATCATAGGTAGATAGAACCTATTTGTCACCAGAGGGAAATTTTGATTTTTTTTTATAGAAGCTCTTTAAATAAAAAAATGCATTAAAGGTAGATAAGTAAGTAAACAAACAAACAAATAAATAAATGTACACACACATTGCTGTGAACACACACTACAATGTCTAAAGCAAGAAAATTAAAAAGAAAGAAAAATTTATGACAGTGCGGCATTATGCAGACAAAGTGCTGTTGGTGTAAATAAGACCCAGTAGCATTTTAGACACACTTCTGCTGAATAATTTGTTAACTGAAAGTACTTAGCTGTAGTGTGTCAGAGAGAGGATGTACAGTATTGTTCATGATGGCACTCAGTTTTGTTTTAATTCTCGTCTTTGCTACAAACCTCAGGGGGTCCAGAGTGTGTCCTGTATCTGAGCTTGCCCTTTTAACTAGCTTGTTGATTCAGTGGGCCTCTCTTGAAGTGATGTTACCAGCCCTGCACACCACTGTGTAGAATATTGCACTGGTTCTCACAGAGTTACAGAAGATGTGAGAGATGTCATTTCCCACATTAAAGGAATATAATCTTCTAAGGAAAAAGAGCCTGTTCTGCCCCTTTTTGTATAGTTCCTCTGTGTTGTGAGACAAACCGAACTTGTCATTAATGTGTACCACCTGTACATCCACTCCTTGAATAATAATACTAATAATAATAATTGAATAATAATACTGTATACTGTAACACTACATACTATGTCTGTACATCTACAGAAGGACCTCATACATTTTTCTTCTTCCTGTTTGTCAACAGATTCAGGCTCAAATCAAAAAACAAGAAAAGCAGTTGGAAAACTTGCACAAAGATATGGGAGTTATTGGTATGGAAACAAGTGAAACAGGTAACAAAATTTTTTTTTTACCAGTTATTATTTTGCCTATTATTATATATTAGTTTTTTTTTAAAGGTCTGTCTCAATGGGGCTTAGTGGTCCTGTTTACGAAAATGTTGGGACACTGTGTAAAATGTAAATAAAAAAATAATGCAGTGATTTTAAAATCATTTAAACCCATAATTGAAAATAGAATAAATGTTGAAACTGAGAAATTTTGTTTTATGAAAAATATATGGTAATTTTGAAGTTGAAGCCAGCAACACATTTCAAAAAGTTGGGATGAGGCAACAAGAAACTGCAAAACCAGTGTAATGCAAAACCAAAAAAAAAAAAAACAAACTTGGTGTAACATCTCACAACTATCCATCCATTGTCCAACCTGCTATATCCTAACTACAGGGTCACAGGGGCCTGCTGGAGCCAATGCCAGCCAACACAGGGTGCAAGGCAGGAAACAAACCCTAGGCAGGGCGCCAGCCCACCACAGGGCACACACACAACAAGCACACACCAAGGACAATTTAGAATCGCCAATGCACCTAAATGCATGTCTTTGGACTGTGGGAGGAAACCGGAGTACCCGGAGGAAACCCACGCAGACAGATAGATAGATAGATACTTTATTAATCCCAAGGAGAAATTCACATACTCCAGCAGCAGCATACTGCTAAAAATAAACAATATTAAATTAAAGAGTGATAAAAATGCAGGTATAACAGACAATAACTTTGTATAGTGTTAACGTTTACCCCCCATGGGTGGAATTCAAGAGTCGCATAGTGTGGGGGAGGAACGATTTCCTCAGTCTGTCAGTGGAGCAGGACAGTGACAGCAGTCTGTCGCTGAAGCTGCTCCTGTGTCTGGAGATGATACTGTTCAGTGGATGCAGTGGATTCTCCATGATTGACAGGAGCCTGCTCAGCGCCCGTCGCTCTGCCATGGATGTCAAACTGTCCAGCTCCGTGCCTACAATAGAGCCTGCCTTCCTCACTAGTTTGTCCAGGCATGAGGCATCCTTCTTCATGCTGTCTCCCCAGCACACCACCGCGTAGAAGAGGGCACTCGCCACAACCATCTGTTAGAACATTTGCAGCATCTTATTGCATAAGTTGAAGGACGACAGTCTTCTAAGGAAGTATAGTTGGCTCTGTCCTCTCTTGCATAGGGCATCAGTATTGGCAGTCCACACGGGGAGAACATGCAAACTCCACGCAGGGAGGACCCAGGAAGTGAACCCAGGTCTCCTTACTGCGAGGCAGCAGTGCTACCCACTGCGCCACCATGCCACCCCATCTCACAACTAGTTATGTTAATTGGCAAAAAGTCAGTGACATGATTGGGTATAAAAAGAGCATCCCAAAGAGGCAGAGTCTCCCAGAAGTAAAGATAGGCATGGATTTACCACACTCTGAAAGACTGTGTGGCAAATAGTGTAACAATTTAAGAAAAATGCTCCTCAAAGTAAAACTGCAAAGAATTTGGGTATATCATTGTCTACGCTACATAATATCACTAAAAGATTCAGAGAATCTGGAAAAATTACTGCACACAATAGACAAGTTTGAAAACCAGTATTCTTTGACTATGATCTTCAGTAGGCAGACGGCACTGCATTAAAAATAGACATGATTATATAATGGAAATCACTGCATTGGCTCAGGAACACTTCGGAAAACCATTGTCTGTAAACACTGTTCATAGCTGTATCCACAAATGCAAATTAAGTCTACCATGCAAAAAAGAAAAACCTTATTTAAACATGATCCAGAAACACCACCACCATCACTGGCTCAAGCTCAATTAAAATGGACTGAAGGTAAATGGAAAACTGTCCTGTGATCTGAAAAATCTAAATTTGAAATTCTTCATGGAAATCATGGAGGCTTCTTCCTCTGGGCTAAAGATTAGAGGGGCCATCCGACTTGTTGTCAGTGCACAGGTCAGAAGCCAGCATCTGTGATGGTATAGGGGGTGCATTAGTGCACATGGCATGGGTACCTTACACATCTGGGAAGGGACCATTAAAGCATTTATGTAAAAAAATAAATAAATACAATTTTTCAGTTTCATCATTTAATATGTTGACTTTTTACTATTTTCAATTCGATATGGGGTTTACATGATTTGCAATTCATCACATTCTGTTTTTATTTACATTTTTGATAGCACTCTAACATTTTTGGAGTAGGGTTGTACAATTACCACATTTTGAATTAATTCAACAAATGGCCTTTGCATCACCATTTCTGATTTTGATGGAACACGATATATGTTGCAGACTGAATAAAAATGATAATACATGGTGTTTTCTTATGAACTGTAACTTTTTTCCTGTCAAACTAAATGGCTTCAGAAAGATTACTGTTTTTTGCTACAGTGGTTCCCAAACCATTTTTTAATACCAAGGCACCAATAAAAGTAGCTTTGACAGGAAAAAAAGTTACAGTTCATAAGAAAATGGTAAACATAATCAGTTTTATGCTGTCCATGATGAAGAAAAGTGCCTATGTCTCAAGAGAAAACTCATAACCTTTATTCAGTTCTTTTCATTTGATTGCATATTATTCAAGTGTTCTATTATAAGCTTATGAGAGAAAGAATAGGCTTCACTGGGCTTATTTCATATTATCTATCCACCTCTTGTTTCATTGTTATCAAGACAGAAAATTAGTTTTACAGTTTATTTTGACAGTAAGTATTTATTTGATCATGAAGTGATATAAGATGCTAAAATAAGGGATGTGAATAAAAACCCTTTATACGTTTAGCCACATGTAGGAAACGAAAAAAGATTAGCACCTACACCCCTCAATGAGCATTCTTTAAAAAGAGAATAAGATTACTGTAAAGCATCAGTATTTGACAAGAAATATATAAATCATATTTGCATAGTTGAATCTAATCAATTATAAATATCAAAGCAACCTCAGATGGAAGCACTTTAAGTGGGTTTTGGTACCCTCCTTTGCTTAACCTCCTTGTTTTGTGCTCTCTGACGCACAGAATGAAAATTTATAAATACAACAAGAGTTACTGTATTGGTGCCTTTTATAGTACAGGCAAGGAAGCAAGTGAGGTTATAGTTGAGCAACAAGCAAAGAAAGAAAGAGAAAGCGTACATCGGTGAGACTGAAAAACTGAAAATGAATCGTCAAAAGTTTATTTGATTTAGGGGTCAATACAATGAGTATAATAAGCAGTGTTTATTATTATTATTATATATTACAGTTGGCAATATCTGTAAGGTGGATTTGCTTTCAGCAGGGAGGTTTTTTCTACTTTCAGGTACATTGGTAGGTTGGTGATGTGCACAAAGTTTAAGATGTTTTTTAAAATATTGCATGTAAAACAAGCATTTGTGTTCGTATAGTTTACTCTTTCTTGTTTATACCAGAGTGGCAACAGAGGCCACAGCTATTTGACTATAAATGTCTAAGTAAGTGTATTATGTTGTTTTAGTACCTTTTTCCATCTACACTTTCATATTCTAGTCACTTAAATGACTGCGGTCAAGATTTCTGCATTCTTCTCAGGATCATGATGTCACAAATAAACCTGTAGTGTGTTGCCTTTTAGAACCAGTCTTTCAGAAAAGCAACAATCAGAAGAAGTTGCAGTATGCAAAAGATCATAAAGCATGAAGAGACAACAAGAGGCAGAAAATCTTAGGGGTTGTTGACTCCAAATTCGAAATTTTTATAATTCACAAACAAACAGCTTTCTATGAAGTATGATGGTAGCTCTTTCATTATTTGGCCTTCTGTCGTCCTACAGACAACTTACTGTCAAAAATTTTATATTTCAGTGTAATAACTGCTTTAATCACACTGCAAAACGCAGTTAAAACCTACTTGGAGTCAAAGTCTGCAGACAGAGCAGCAACTCTATTAAACTAGCCTCCACAGAACACTTTGGCTTAGTTGAAGATGTGTGGGATAAATTAGGCAGGGATATGAGCAGAAAACATATAAAGTCAAAATAAGACCTAGTAATTTACTAAAATAAACTTGAAAGACTTTTTTAGTACCATAGGGCTACTTGAAAGCTTAACAGTATACCAAAGCAAATTTGTTCAGCTTCACATTCTTAGGCAAAATGCACAAAATAATGACTTTTTTCAAAAACACAGGACTTTATTAATTGTTATTGTATCAATGTTTGTTTTTTTTCTGTTATATAGTATTTTTACAAGCCAGTAATTGCATTCTTCCCAAATAACCAGCTTTAAAATATTTAAGTTTGCTTAAGACTTTTACAGATTATTATGCAGTATATACAGACATCATGGTTTATGCAGGCATGTCAAACTCGCTACCATTGGTGGGCCGCTTCAGCTGACATATGTGCATCGTCGTCACTGAAACAAATACTATTATACAAAGTTACTGTAGCTTTCTTTCCAGAAAAGCAATTTATTTCCGTACAATCTCCGCACAACAACGTACATTTAGAGTCTTAGCCTCTTATCTAGGTCATTATATAGAGTCTTACAGTCTGAGATCTATTTCTTTTCTCCTGACACTTGGCATCTCTTGTTAGTAACCAGTTCATCAATATCAGGCTTGAAATCTTGTGTAGCTGCAACTTTTATGAGGGATGAAAGGTGCTTGAAAGTAAGTCTTGAGCAATATGGGGTTTTGGTAGCTTTCATTAACGAAAACGAACATAGACAGTACTCTCAATGCCAACTTATGGATCTGCACATATGAGGGTGGCAGGTAAGCTTACAAGCCTGGCACACCAACTTCGTTGTATTTTGACTTAAGAATAGAATCTGAGTAAAGTTTAATTAATTCCATTTGGATATTCTCAGGCACATTCTCAATGTTGTAAGAGTATGGTGACGTAAACAACGCAAAGTCTTGTTCGTGTGAACTGAAATCACAAAAACACTCACTGAATTCATTGCTCAGTAATTCAAGTTGGAAAACAAATTCTCCAAAAATCTAATTTTACTTTACTAAGTTTACTTCAAAGTTTATATTTTAAAATAATCCGATATGCAAAAAGCCCCCTGACCTACACTAATTTTGCAAACTCAAAATCACAAGAATTTGTTAATAAACAACTCACCAACTTCTCACGTCCACTTCAGATCTTCAGCTGTAGTCTACACTAACTGTTCATTACAATACTAGCACAAAATTACATAAAACTAGAGCAAAAAAACATGAAAATATGCGAGCTATTGCTACTCGTGATGGTCAGTTCTGCCCAGTGGCCAGTCTCACCAGCCCAGCCAGTAGTGTAGCCTGCGAGGCTACTGCAACCTAGCACTTCAGTTGCAATATTGCAGCTCATTAACTTTGGTCAAGGCTCGTGAGGAAGGGGCAGTGTCATGCCTAGGGTATCAAGGGGCTGACGCCGCAGCTGCAACTATACTAGCAGATGACGTTTCTGGTACCGTAATGCTATGGGAAAACGTGCTTTTGTCAGAAGGCGGAAGTAAGAAAAGTCAATACTGTAAGTAACGCCGAAGATGCAGAATGATTCAATCACAAACGGTAGTAATCATTTTGTACAAGTTTAGTGCTAACTAGAATCTGTATACAATAGCCAGATGAAGTATTGCAAACATAGTGTCAGTAGAAATAGTTATGTAAAAGCATCACATACAATAATGAAAAGTAAAGTTATAAAGAACCATTTATTGCACCTCAAGCGCAGAAAACAATATCCATATGTTTTAGATTTTTATTTTTCCCTGGTGTTCTTTTCAAATAAATAAGTGCTTCACTTGGTACCGCAGATGACATTTCTGTTTACCTTTAACTTGCAGTAAGAGCCATGGAAAAGCAATACAAGCATGGGCATCTGCACAGAATTTTATGTGTGGAGCAAAATTGCATTTTAGCTTGCCGTTTCACCTTACATTTACTCATAGCCCTTCCCATTAAGTTATTAGTGAATAAATCCGATGTGTGAAAAGATTTTTACAGAATCAAAACTCCAAGGCTCTTGCATCATTTAGGACTTACTTTGGTTGCTGTTGCATTCTTACAATAACATAGCTGTTTTGGAAAAAATAATGTTATTTGTTAGTGTTTTACAGAGATGAAAATAAAGGAGAACACTGATGGCACATGTATGTTTTTGTCCCAGTTATTAGTCATTTGAAAAACTACTTTAATTTTGAGGTTGATTTATTTACATATTTACATTTTTACAGCCACCTGTAGATGGCGTTGTGTTGTCAAAAGAGCACTGTTTTCTGTGTATTTTTATTTTATTAATTAACATAAATACATCAGTACAATTTAAGTTCTGTTCTGTTAAACATTTGTTCTTCCACAAAATGTTCATATCACTGTACCCTATATGTCGTTGTCAGATTTTGCAGGACTGAACTGTCTGTTCCTCAGATGTTTATGTAGACTAGCTTGTTATTGTAATTCTTTTTAATCAGGTCAGATGCAAGACAAACCTTAAAATGTTAAAGAAATAGGTAGATTATATTTGTATGCCTCTATGGGTATGTATCACCCATTTTGCCTCTAAACCTAAGATAGTGGAGAGAATCCTGAAGCAGATACCATCTGCTCAGCATGCCCTAATGAATGAGTTATGGACACGATCACTTTTATGGAAAGAATTTGCTGTTACACTTTAAATCATGTGGCAGGATAAAAGATGTATTATAAAGGAAGGATTATGTCATCATTGTATCATTTCTACCTATGCTTCAGGCTAGCAAAACTAACATTTTGGTCAGCAGGTGGAGTCATTGGATCTTAAAACTGATATGGCAATGATATTTGAAAACAAATTATCACAATCATTCATTCAAATAGCAGTGTTTGTGAACCCTAGCCACCAAAAACTCCAGGAAAGCAACAAAAACTTCTGTGACTTTGTCATGCACACCATAAGGAGGCAAATTAAAGTTTTGTTTGCTATAAAAGGTATAAACTGAATGTGACAGGGAACTGTTGTACAGTTATCCAGTAAACCACTGGTGTTTTTCTTTTTGTTTTGATAATGCTTTTTAAGTTAATTAAAAATTGAATCACAAATTGTCAGCTTAAGTCATTTTTTGTCATATTCCAAGCAAATATTTATATTCTTCCTTTTTGACAGAGGGTTTAAGTATAGCTGTAAAGTTGAAATGAAGCATTCTGTTCATGGTTACCTAGTATGTTACACCAGGTTACCCTTACACCTTACTACTAAAATGAGTTAAACCTAGCACATTTTGTTAGCATTTTGCATTGTTTTTGAAGAACGCTTCAACAGCAAAAGCATGGTGTGCTCTGAACAAAGGCATGTTGCTGACTGAAAACCACAAGGGATCGTCCATCAAAGGACCTCCACCCTAATCCACTTGGCTGCCTCTACATCATGCAATGACCTTGAGAAATGTGGTGCTTCATTTTGGCTCACTCTCTATATTGACAAGCTAATACAAATGAAGTCATTTAATTGGTGCATCACCATTCAATTCAATTATTTTCTCTTTTTCATTGATTATAATATTTTTTCCATCACCTCTGAATAGTCCTTTCTAAACTTGCATACACCTTTTTAAAGATGTTGAGGTACTCATTTTTATCTATACTAATATAAGGCAAAGCCCTCACTCACTCACTGACTCACTCATCACTAATTCTCCAACTTCCCGTGTAGGTAGAAGGCTGAAATTTGGCATGCTTATTCCTTACAGCTTACTTACAAAAGTTAAGCAGGTTTCATTTCGAAATTCTACACGTAACGGTCATAACGGTCGACCACGTCCGCCATGTTGAACTTTCTTATTTATGGCCCCATCTTAATGAAATTTGGTAGGCGGCTTCCCTGCGCTAACCGAAACCGATGTACGTACTTATTTCGATGGTATGACGCCACTGTCGGCCGCCATGTTGAACTTTCCAACGTCACTAATTCTCTAACTTCCCGTGTAGGTAGAAGGCTGACTCCATCTTCATGAAATTTGGTAGGCGGCTTCCCTGCGCTAACCGAAACCGATGTACGTACTTATTTCGATGGTATGACGCCACTGTCGGCCGCCATGTTGAACTTTCCAACGTTACTACTTCTCCAACTTCCCGTGTAGGTGGTAGGCTGAAATTTGGCAGGCTCATTCCTTACAGCTTACTTACAAAAGTTAAGCAGGTTTCATTTTGAAATTCTACTGAACTTTTCAACAGTCTTTGTTACTTATGGGCCCATCTTCAAGAAATTTGGTAAACGGGTTCCCAACGCTAACTGAATCCTACTTACTTTTCTGCCACACCTCGTATGTAATGAGACTGATTTTTTTATTTACCAAAGTTTTTATTTTTTTCAAACATCAATATTATCCCCTTCAAAGTAGTTCCCTTGGGCAGCTACACACCGATGGAGACGTCGTTCCCACTGTTGGTAGCAGCGCTGGAAGTCTTCAACCGGTATGGTCTTCACCATGTCCGTTACACTCTTTTGGATGTTTTCCAAAGTCCCGAAATGACGTCCTTTGAGGACATTTTTCAGTTTAGGAAAAAGTCACACGGACTGAGGTCAGGTGAATAAGGGGGCTGGGGAACCACAGGAATGTGTTTTTTCGATTGTCCTTCTGCTCAATTGTGAGGTTTTTCGGCACCATTTTGGCACAGACCTTTCGCATGTGCAAATTTTCAGTCAAAATTTGATGAACGGTAAATCTGTTCAAATTTAATTGTTCACTCAACATTCTTAATGTTAAACGGCGGTCTGATCTCACAAGAGTGTTCACACGTTCGATGTTTTCATTGGTTTTCGAAGTTGAAGGCCTCCCTGAAAAACTTGAGCTCGGGATAAAGAATGTTCCCCATAGGCCTGTTTTAACTTTTCAAATGTCACACTTGCCGATTCTCCAAGCTTAACACAAAATTTAATGGCACAACGTTGCTCCAAATTCCGCTGTTCCATTTTGCGTGACGCACAACCAAAAACACAACTTCGCTAATAGCAGTCACAAAAATCACGTAGTTAACGGAAGGAGTTGAAACTCGCACTGAGCTATGGGAGGGTACTGATACACGTGCTCTATCAAGGACAACGGCGCAGCGTTGCCAGATCGCTTGCAGTGTTGCCAGTCTCATTACTTTTCTGCCACACCTCGTACATGTATACGTCCATGGTCCCCCATCCCAACGCCTTCCACGTTGTTGGCTGCCTGCCTATATAAGGCCGTCCGTCACTCTGGTCTCTGCATTCCCTTCCTTGCTCCGCCACGGGATTCACATCTCCCTGCTGATAACTACAGCCTTTTTATTTAATCCACGGCTTCTCCGCTGTTTTATTGTTTGTTTATTACGATTATAGTTATTGTGTAGGTATTTTAGACTTATTTTACATTGCTCAGGTGCCCATTTCCTTTATTATTCCAACCGTACCCCCATTACCATGTCTATCGAGGTGATCACCATCGATCAAAGAAATGTCACTTACCGAGTGGTTTCCATGCCCGGAGATGGCACCTACCTTTTCCATTCTCTTTGTTACATATTGCACGGCCATATCAGGCTCACTCTTGATATCCAGAGGAACATTGTGTCTTATGTATTGAATGACTGTGACAGGATCAAGGTGTGAACTGATGACGGTACAGGAGATAATTATACTACACAGGAGCACTATAAGAGTGAAATGCTTAAGCCCTTCACCTATGGTTCTGCATGTGAGTTGATGGCTGCCGCTGAATTGTTCGGTTGTCGCTTTCAAGTGTACCGAAATGGCCAAATATTTTACACCTTTCGACAACCGCCAATGCCTCTTAAACATCTTAGATTCACAGGTGACAATTTCAGTAGTGGACACTTTGATGTTTATAAATGTTTAAGCTCTCAAAAGCTGGATGTGAAGTTATCGATGAAACCGGTTGTATGCTTACAACGCTTGACAGATGCCGAATGTCACTTCAACACAAGTCCTGCAAATACTGTCGTAATTGAAATAAACCATGAAACTCAAACCGATTATGACAGCAGCAATCAAAGCTGTGAGATTTGAAACAAGATTAAATAAGCTCAGCGCACAGCTTGGTCATATTACAACCAGAAGGCCGAACTCACAATGTGGTATACAAAGAGATCCTTAACAAATAATTATTGGCATATTTTCCCTCAGTTTAAAAAGGTTTAATTTTCTTCTTAATAAAAATTTTAATGCAGTACTTCGCCGCTGCAAAGTGCTGGTATTTTGCTAGTAATATAATATAACTGATAGTTCTTGGCACATGTTAGAAATTTAGGAGACTGTAGGAGTCAAAATGACTATTGCAATTGCCCTTATTTGGTACAATAAGAAAATTAGAACATTCCTGAGCTCCAAAAATTTTCACACAAATGAGATTCAAATTTCACAATTTGCTAAATATTTTAAATAATAGTTAACAATTTAATATAACAAATTTATTTATATTGTAAAGCATGCTTGTCCTCTTTCAGAATCTCCAGGACCCAGTGGACTCATCCTTACTAGAGGAAATATTGAAGAAGATGAAGTAGACAGTGACACAGATGACATAGACCACAATCGTGAGTTGTTTTAATGTGATTATTAATATTCATGATGAAATATGGATGAAAATATTATACGTTTTTAACTTATTAGACACTACATGAAGATGTATCTACATCTACATGAAGATATTCTTAGATTGTTTTACAGTGCTAATTGTATTGGGTTTTTCTTCTAAATGATTAAGTGATTAATCATTAGTCTTGAGCATTGTGCCTTTGCAATAAAATAAAGTGATCAAAAATCGAAATCCTCCCATTTTAGTACATTGCGTTTAATGAGTGATATTGGGGATCTAATAGGCACCTTGGGGGAAGAGGGGTAATTTTTAATTTGCCATGAATAGCATTAGGAAAGCCATAAAGAAGAGAAAGGAGAGACTGCAGTCAAGTTATCTTCCCCAAAGGAATTTACACTGCAGCTTTGTTTCTGATTGTAGTACTAATATATTGGTAATACTGTGCACTGCAATAAACACATGAAAAGGTTGATTTAGACTGCTCAAGACAGTAGTTAGCAAAAATAAAGTTGTTTTCTGCTAAAATCATTAAAGAAACAATTACAAAATGTCATCTATATTTCTCTATATTTATTAAGTGTCTTCCATATTTACTTCAGTGTTATTAGAAGATAATGCCTTTCATGTTTTAATAATAAGGCATCTCTTGCAAGAGGATAAATTGGCAATAAATGCATCTCCCCTACAGCAAACCCTGTCAAATTATGGAAAGTGTAGCAAAAGGCTACCTGTATACAGTATGCTTGCTGCTGCCTGAAAACAAATGAGGATGTTCTTGGCTGCCAGAAAAGGTTCTCTCTGCTGGTTAATGCTATAAAAATAAATAAATACAATAGTTACAGCATGCTTAGCTGTCTTTTACTCCTTATAGTAGATACCTAAACTAAAGTTTGACTGTATTTTTTAATCAAGGAAGCCGTTTTTCTTGGTTGCACTGATTGCCCATTTAACATATATTAACATTTATGGCATTTATTATCTTATTTCCGGCGCCACATCCAAGTGGCAGCCTTTCCAGCAGCTCCGTGTATGACTTTATCTTTTTATCTATTTTTTATCTATTTTTTTTTTTCCCTCTATTTCACTGATCACTTCTACCACTTTCTTTTATGTGGAATTGCTCCGTGGACACTTTTTACTATTTTTACTACTTGACATGGATTTTTACACTCCGAGACTCGCCTATTCAAGTAGTCCGCTTAAAGCACTGAGAAGAAATACTCATGCCAGTGTGGTTCCTTATTTACCTGACGAGGTAAGAAGACGATATCGGGGCAGCCGAGCCGGCGCAAAGATAAAAGCGAGACAACTTGAGAGAAAATGGCGTTATAAACCGTCGGTGCCTTCTGTGATCCTGGGAAATGTGAACTCACTACCAAATAAGATCGACGATCTGGCTGTTCTGGTGAAAAATGTCACACAGTTAGAGCGGACAGAGACGCAATACCTGCGGGAAGAAGAAAGGAGGAGGACTCGCTCTCTATGTCAATACAAAGTGGTGCAACTCAGGACATGTAAACTTTAAAATCTCCAATTGCTGCAGGGATATCGATCTGTTGGCCGTAAGTCTGCATCCCTATTACTTGCCCAAAGAGTTTGGACACGTAATTGTTGTTATTGTTTACATCTCCCCTCAAGCGAACGCGGAGATGGCGAGTGACATCATCCATTCCGCAGTCGCTAAGTTACAAACGCAGCACCCTGAGGCACTTGTGCTAATCTCTGGAGACTTTAACCTTGTGACGCTGGACAAAACATTACCTGCCTTCTCCCAGTATGTGGATTGTAACACCCGGGGAAATAGGACTATCGACCTACTGTATGCAAACGTTAAAGACGCATACAGCGCCACCCTGCTGCCTGCGCTTGGGAAAGCAGATCATAACCTGGTTCTGCTGCAGCCTCACTACAAACCAAGAGTGAGGGAGCTACCTACAACCACACGCTCATTCAGGAAGTGGTCCCCTGAGCAGAGCAGGCTCTGAGAGACTGCTTTGGAACTACAGACTGGGATATATTGCTGGGGTCACATAGTGAGAACATTGAAGAGGCTGTTGAATGCACAACTGATTACATCAACTTCTGTATGGACATTGTCGTTCCAGTAAGAACAGTACGCCGCTATGCTAATAAACAAGCCATGGATTACAAGTGACATCAAAGGCCTTTTGAACCAGAAGAAAAGGGCTTTTAAATGCGGTGATCGGCATGAGCTCAAGCGCGTGCAGAAGGAACTCCGAGTCCAGCTGAGGGTGGCGAAAGAGCAGTACAGGAGAAAGCTGGAGCAGAAGTTGCAGAACAACAGCATGAAGGAAGTGTGGGATGGGATGAAGATTATCACTGGTGCAGCTCGAAGCGGGGTGCCACCATCGAGACAGACGTGGAGAGAGCAAACCAAATGAACAACTTCTTTAATAGGTTTGACCACCCTAACCCACTCTCACCTCGGAGCACTGCATCCTCCAACCATCCTTCTGTTGATATCAGCATAGGTGAGACATCCCCACCCACAATTACAGCAGCCCATGTGAGCAGAGAGCTAAGAAGACTTCATGCCAGCAAAGCAGAGGGTCCAGATGGTGTATCGCCACAACTGCTGAAGGCCTGTGCGTTGGAACTGGGGAGTCCTCTACAGCGCATCTTCAACCTGAGCCTGGAACAGGGGAGAGTCCCGAGGCTTTGGAAAACATCTTGTATCACCCCAGTCCCAAAGGTATCACATCCTATTGAGCTGAATGACTTCCGTCCTGTTGCTCTGACGTCACATGTGATGAAGACCATGGAGAGGCTGCTGCTTCACCACCTGAGGCCACAGGTCCACCACGCCCTTGACCCTCTGCAGTTCGCATACCAGGAGAAGGTGGGAGCGGAGGATGCCATCATCTATATGCTACACCGATCCCTCTCCCACTTGAACAGAGGCAGTGGTGCTGTAAGAATTATGTTTTTGGACTTCTCTAGCGCCTTCAACACCATCCAACCTCTGCTCCTTAGAGACAAGCTGACTGAGATGGGAGTAGACTCACACCTGGTGGCATGGATCGTGGACTATCTTATAGACAGACCTCAATATGTGCATCTTGGGAATTGCAGGTCTGACATTGTGTTCAGCAACACAGGGGCGCCACAGGGGACTGTACTTTCTCCGGTCCTGTTCAATCTATATACATTAGACTTCCAATATGACTCGGAGTCCTGTCACGTGCAAAAGTTCGCTGATGACACTGCTATTGTGGGTTGCATCAGGAGTGGGCAGGAGGAGGAGTACAGGAAGCTAATCAAAGACTGTTAAATGGTGCGACTCAAACCACTTACATCTTAACACCAGCAAAACCAAGGAGCTGGTGGTGGATTTTAGGAGGCCCAGGCCCCTCATGGACCCTGTGATCATCAGAGGTGACTGTGTGCAGAGGGTGCAGACCTATAAATATCTGGGAGTGCAGCTGGATGACAAATTGGACTGGACTGCCAATACTGATGCTCTATGTAAGAAAGGTCAGAGCCGACTATACTTTCTGAGAAGGATGGCATCCTTCAACATCTGCAATAAGATGCTGCAGATGTTCTACCAGACGGTTGTGGCGAGTGCCCTCTTCTACGCGGTGGTGTGCTGGGGAGGCGGCATAAAGATGAAAGATGCCTCATGCCTGGACAAACTTGTTAAGAAGGCAGGCTCTATTGTAGGAGTAAAGTTGGACAGTTTAACATCTGTGGCAGAGCGACGGGCATTAAGCAAACTCCTGTCAATCATGAAGAATCCACTGCATCCACTGAACAGTGTCATGTGAGTTCCACTGACAGACTGAGGAGATCGTTCCTCCCCCACACTATGCGACTCTTCAATTCCACCCGGGGGAGTAAATGCTAACATTACTCAAAGTTATTGTCTGCTTTTTTTATTTATTTATTTATTTATTTTCATTTTTCATTTTAATTACTATTTAATTTAATATTGTTTTTTTTTTGTATCAGTATACTGCTGCTGGATTATGTGAATTTTCCCTTGGGATTAATAAAGTATCTATCTATCTAGAAGGAAAAAAACATTCTTACTTATTAGAAATGTCTTTCACATCTTTTATCAAATATTATAAACTTTGCAATTCTAAATCCTTTTTAATACTTGATTGTTGATAAAGTAGAAAGAATTACTTGTTCCTTCTAATTCCAGAATGTTAATGATGGTGATAGAGATTAATAAAATAATTTTAATAGCTGTACGTTTTTGTTTTAAAAAAATGAAATATAACTAAATTTAATGAAAACTGTGGGAGTGATGATAATTTGAAGATACCATCTGAACCCTGGTTTGAGTCCAAAGTGGTGTAACTTAGACTAGTTTCTGTTGATATTCAAATACATGAAGTGACACTTCATTCATATGCAGAATAACAAAATTTGTTGTATGTGAGCTGATTTTCAGAAAGCCCCTTCGGGTATTTCCACCAATGAATTACTGCACACATCTTTCATATATTATGTTTTTCCCAGTTTCAAAATTATTATCTTGCCATAGGAGTACTGGGGTAAAGGTGCCTTATTCAGTGATGATTTCACTTAGTCACAAAACAGTTATTCATGATGGACTAAGCATAATTCAGATTGCTGATATTTTTGAAACCAAAAGCCATTGGACACTTTTAAACTGCATAAATATGAAGGCTATCCTGATGACTAGGGTTGGTTGAGAAGACATCATTATACGTTGATGAAATAATAAAAAGTGGTTGTCCCTAATAATGACACTCACACAAAGCCATTCAAGGTATGTGCTAAAGTTATACCATTCAATTGAGAATGTAGCACATCAGGAAGTATTTACTTGCTGATGACTCGGAAAGCTGAATACTTGATGAGTCATTCTAGCTTTCTTGTCTTAGTTTGAAGTTTCATTTACTGATATTTATTGTGCTCTGAAACCCTTTGTTTTGTAAATTCTTAATTTGGAAAATCTAGGGGCCTCGTTTATAAAAACATGTAAGAATAATTATGAATTTATCATACTATTGTATTCTAAGAGTTCCAGCAAATAAGTGATAAAATGTGTATGGCTTGGATATTACAGGTGCATATTTTAAATCATAATCTTTACTTGATTATTTGAGAATTTAAAAATGTAGGTTAAATGATATAGTTTTGAACTGAAGCCTATCTCTGCATCCTGAATATTATTATAAAATCACTTACCTTTAACTTAATACTATTATAGTACTGGTTGTTAATATTTTGTATTTCCTTTTAACAGTTACTGAAGAAAGCAAAGAATCCTCTTCATTCAGCACTTTCCTAAAAGAAAGGCGCTCTGTTGTTGAAGTTAGGAGCAAGAAGCTGCAGTAAGAGCAAAGATTGTAAGAAGCAGTTCTGCAATTTAAAAAAAAAAAATGTATACAAAAATTCAACATGCCGTTATTTTTATTTGTGAATACAGAGCAACAGAATGAAAAAAATTGTGCACGTACTATCAAATTTTTCTATTCATCTAAGATAATTCAGTAAAAAAAATATATATATATATATATATTTCATTTATCCTGAAAGACTATAAAATTTGTGTGCACATGCTTGGATAAACTGTTAAATGTTGTTGTGTATTAATTTGAATTTTTATTTGTGGAATTGTTTTGATTTATCATTATTAAAATGCTTTACCTCTTGTTTTAAAATTGTTGTTCTTTTAATATTTCATGTGTAATTGTTTTATAGAGCTTATTTTTCTTTTAGTAGTTTTAGGCAAAATGTAATATTGACAATTATTATGAAAATGCAATATATAGTTATATTTTAGGTATGCTATTTTATATCATGGGGCACAGTGGTTTATTTTGGTGCCTAGCAGATTCATCCTAAAAATATATATATAAGCAAGTTATGCTGTTAAATACTGTAGGTAATTACCCATCTCAGTCAATGTGTTGGAGATGTTTGGGAAAATTCAACAAGTGCAAACTCGATACAGGTGACAGAACTCTGGATCTGTGAGACAACAGTGCTCATCAGTGATCCACGAGTCTTGTGTCAGCTAAACCTCTAGGTAGGTTCTGTGTATTGATAAGTGGGTCCAGTTTAAGTATCTTTCTAATTTATGCACAGTACAGTCAGACTTTTTCTTGTTTTTTCAGACCTTTAATTTTATCTGCTCCCCTTAACTTCCATTTTGTATATTCAGCTTTGAAACTGTCTTCATACCAGGCTTATCTTAAGGTCTAAGTTAAATCAAAAACAAAAATATATTAATATATCAACTGCAACCGTATCCAAATATTTAAACATGCCACAGTCACTTTTTAAATCTGTTAAGTTCGGCACATGACCAGAAACGTTTATTAAATTTGCTTAAATGTCATGTTTTAAGTTTGTACCCGACAGAGTTTGTGTTAACTTCTTTGATAAGATGCCTTCATTTTGTGTTCATCTGTACAAAAGAAATCATGAAAAAAATAGCACTTGTATTAAACAGCTTTTAACTACAGTAATCCCTCGCTATATCGCGCTTCGACTTTCGCGGCTTCACTGTATCGCGGATTTTATATGAAAGCATAACTAAATATATAACGCGGATTTTTCGCTGCTTCGCGGGTTCTGCGGACAATGTGTCTTTTTACTTCCTGTATATGCTTCCTCAGTTGGTTTGCCCAGTTGATTTCATACAAGGGACGCTATTGGCGGATGGCTGAGAAGCTAACCAATCAGGGCACGCAGGAGCTATGCAGTGTTAACCAGGAAGTCTAATCTCGCTCATTCAGCATCAACGTGCTTCGCTGTGTAAAGAGTTGTGCTCTTTAGTGTTTATCTTTGTGCATAGTCAAGCCCTTCATTATGGCTCCAAAACAATCTGCTACTGCTTCAGGTGCCGTGCCCAAGCACAAGAAGAAGATGTTAACGATTGCCGAAAAGGTAAACGTTTTGGATTTGTTGAAGGCTACGATTCTTTTTATTTAAAAAGTAGAAAAGGAATATAAGATCTACGGCTGCAGCGTCCTTTTAACCAGGGTGCAAAACGAGTTGTAAGTGGATGTAATAAGGCAGTAGTCTGGATGGAATCTGCTTTAGGGATTTGGATTGAAGACTGCCAGAAGAAGAACAACGGCAGTGCTACACAATCGCCTGAAGTGGCTCCTTTACAAGGGCTGTAACACTCTCCTTTGTTGTGCAGTAAAATTAAACTCATTGTTATCGGACAAGTCATCGTGTCATTGTTGGTGAGTAACCATAAATAATTAATACATTTACTGTATACTATTTTTCTTGCAATGTACGTATTTATTGCTGGTGACCTGTCTATCGTAATGGCTGTAACATATGTGATATCGGAGACACTCAATATCTTTAAAATAATATTTAGGTTTTACTGTATATAAACAGTGTGTGTTTATATACATAATTTCAGTGAATCTTACCTAATATCTAAGAGAATACAAAGGGATTATGCTGTATAACTCTGCGGGGAATATTTATAAACAGTGCGGGAGAGTTTATAAGGGCTTAAAATATATAAAAATAACCATACAAACATATGGTTTCTACTTCGCGGATTTTCACCTATCGCGGGGGGGTCTGGAACGCAACCCCCGCGATGGAGGAGGGATTACTGTATAGTGTTTTTTCAAATAAACTAACAGTTAAGCACAGTATATGTTCTTTTATATCAGTTGTTTTCCAGTGTAATGAACTGCAACAATATGAAACAATTTGTTTCATAAGCCTTCTAAAAATACATTTGATATAGACCAGGGGTCTGCTTTGTCAGTCCTGGAGGGGCATATTGGCTGCAGGTTTTTGTTCCAACCCCCCTTAATGAGGGGTCAGTTATTGCTGTTGAAGCACTTTTTGCTCAAGCAACATTTTTATGTTCAATTTTAGTTGTTTTGCTTGTTAAGATTCTCCACCCCAATTGCTTTTCTTAGTCTTAAAAAACTGTTTTTAGTTTCTACTTACTAGCAATGGGATGGCAATGACATTGGAACCAACAGTTCTCCATATAACTTAACTCCATTTACAGATGTGTGTATTCATCATCAAGTCTCTGATTTAATGAAACACACATATATTAATTAGAGGTGTTGGTCAAGTGGTTAGCGTGTTGAACTTTTGATCAAATGGTCGAAGGTTCAAGACCAATGTAGACAAATTAATTTAAAAAAAAATTAAAATTTTGATTAATTGATATTGAAGTTTTGTCAGATTACTTCAATATGTCAATTTAAAACAGCATTGGTTGAGTTGCTTAGCATGTTGGACGTTCACTCAAACGGTCGAAGGTCCCAGACCAATGTACACAAACTTTTTTTTAAATCATTTTTTTCATCACTTATATAGAAATTTGGTCACATACTCTTTTCGGTGATTGGTGATATTGGCTCACTGGATAAAGTGTTGGGATTTTCTAAGAAAGATTGAAGGGTTCAGATCTTGAATAGACAAACTTACATTTCCAGTACTTGATAGGTGTAAGGTTTCACTATGGTTAGGATTTTCTAAAATGAGAAATGAATGAATTTTGTGTTTCACTTTAAGATTGCAGGTTCAATTCCACTTAATTTGCAAATGTCATTTTTGTCAAATTTCCTTCCCACCAAAGTCAAGGTTTTTGTAACGTGCCAAGAACTGCATGACATTAGGGTGGCTGAAAAATATATTTAAAAAAAGATTTTAATTGAATTAAATCTTTTATGGGCACCCCACGATTTTATTTTTAGTCACATAGGACCAACAAAATGTTAATAAAAAAAGAAAATTATTTTTGTTTTTAGTGCGCTTTTGAATAAAATCATGTCATTAAAAATATTTTATCATATATAATATAATATAAATAAATAAATAATTTTATTTAAGCAGTGGGGTTGGAACAAAAACCTGCGGCCATCCTGGACCAAATGTGCAGCACTCGATAAAGATAATCGGCTGACAAATGTGGAACAAACAGTTATAAAGCAAAGTAAAATTAATTATGTGTCACGCAAGGGTCATCTTTTCCGGCTGTATATTATTAGATCATTTCTTTATGATATCTGCTTGTGTAGAAGGAAACTTTTTTGTATTAGCATAAAAAATAGCAAATTAACATAAAGAGCCATACAAAGAAATTAAAAGCTTCTAAAACATTACATTAAGTATAAATTAGAATGTTAAGCAAATAAGAGAGGGCAAGCAAATAGTTAACTAAAAAATCAGTCATATTGCATTATTCTTTAAGCTTACAGCAGAATTTCTAGTGTGAGAAAAGAACAGAATTGACGTACAGAAACCAGCTTAGAACAGGATAAGAGTAAGATAAGATAAGAGAACACGTGTGTCCAAGGCTGGGAAGCTAAGGAAATGATACCTCAGACAGAAGATGGCTCTGGGAGGCACGTAAAGAAACCAGCTGGATTGGGGAATCAGCAGAAAGGAAACAAAAGGCTTTTGCAGTAAGCAAGGTCACACTGATATAATGCATGAAGAGAAACACTACTAAATTCAGACATTAGCAATAAATATATAGAAGAGTATATTAGAAAATAACTTTAGCATAGAAATAAAGGCAAATCAAGCATGCCAAGCAATGATTAAATGAAAGCATATACTATATTTCTTTTTAATTAAAGCTTAGCTTTAGGCCACCATTATAGCATAGTATGAAAGGCTAGAGGAGGAAATGACACCATGAAAGACCGTATATGGAATAAAGAACATCTGCCCAGTTGAAGAACCATTCAAGAATAAGCAAAACAGAAACTGGAGTGAACAATAGACAGTATAGCCAGGTGTAGAATGAGCTAATTGAACGAGGTCAAAATGATAAGAAATTGTTATAAAAACTTCGATTGCTGCAATGTTCAGGGCTCAGCTCAATTTGGCCGTATTGGGTTCCTTGTTGTTTTTTGTTGTTTTATTGCAATAAAGCTTTAAAACTCTGTCTGCCTATCCTGAGTCCTAATAGCCTTTATTTTTAGGTAAAAAGCCTTCTGATGATGAATTTTTCGCCACGACACTTGTTCTCATGTAATGGGTATTTGCAAATTTTGTATTTAAAAGCTAACAAGATTAAATTGAATAATTTTGATCTAATAAGAACAATAATCAACACATTTTCAGCTCTGAGCAATAACATAACATTATCAAATCCACTGACTCTAATTCAGGGTCATTTTAAGCTGAATAATATAAATTCTAAAGTATAAATGTGTTTTGTCCATGTGAATGATATATTTGCAGGTTGTAATAGAAATCATCTGTACCATGATATTATTATGTAGGTCCAAGCTTATTGAGTTAGTGTTTCCACAGTCATCTTTTTCTGTCCATTGAAGTACATTTGTAGTTCTATATTTAATGTGTTTGTGCGTAATAATAGCAGTCTTTTCACTTAGGAATATTGTAGATTTGACTATGCTGATATTTTTAGTTCTACTAAACAACTCCTTCTAAATGTGTGTTTTTAGCCTTGTATGTAATATGACTTAAGAATAGTTAATCTTTATTTCAGATGTAGAGATGTCTTTCTCACTTCATACATTTCTCTTAAGGCCTTTTCTATCTACCATAAATTATAAATGCTATGAACATTAACAGCCTGTCCAGAATGTAAAAAGAGTTTAATTCTCATTAAGTTTTCCAAATGCTCTGCACTTAAGTAGTTTTTGTATTTTGTTTTTGTATTGGTCATTAGACTAAATCCTCTTTCGCAGTCCGCACTTGAGGCCTGTAACGTGCCACAGATGTCCAAAAGTATAAATAGCTCCTTGAAGCAATCCTGTTTAGTAAATGTAAACATATCTGAAAATATCTTTACATTTCCGGTTCCAATTTTTCCTTAATCGGTATCTTGAACCTCATTTAGTGGTTTAAACATAGTCACATCTGCCTCTGTAGCCTTAACATGTCCTTCAAATTTTGGCTTCTTAAACAGGTGACCTGCAGAAAGTTATGTAAATATTCCGTAGCAACGTGTCAGTGTCACTCGTCAGGGGACTATCTTTCCAAACATCCCAGATCCTCGCTATGTGACACACAAAGTCTCTCTAAGTTTGGAATGGACTGCCCCAAAAGAACAGCTACACCTTTTTGTTTGCCCTGCATGACTGATGCACAGTCTGAGGTAAACAATGCCATTAGTTTTAAAATTAACTTGTTTTCCATATAAAAAGCTGTTGAATATCCATTTTATTTATTTTATTTATTATTTTATCCATGAGTAGATAAACTCTCACTTACTGTTAATTATATTACACCAGCAAACAGAGCTTTTTCAATGGATTAGCTTTTATTCCCACATTTAATACATAAAATTAACTTTTTTGAAACTGTTGTCAGTTGATTCATCAACCATCAAATTGTTGTAGGCTGATATTCTAAGTTTATTTAACACATCTGTTTTGAATGTATGCACTCAATGAACTCAAAGGCATAATTCTTACTTCACTAACTACAGTATCTGGTATTTTTATGTAATTGACAACATGGTCATAGACTGTCAGCATAAAGGAATTTATTTTCACAGCCAGCAAAACGTTATCTATTCAACTTTTACCTTGTCAGGTGTCACTTGTTTCTGTTGCCAAAGTTCTTTTTCTGCTTTCACGTTCTTGCCTAGATTCTGTTAACCTTATTTACACATAAATATTCTGATTGAATTTTGACTGAACTGATGTTCAGATTCAAATGGTCCACTTTCCAATCACTGCATGCTTTTCCCTGAGGTCCATTTGTTAAAAGATTCTGCTTTCAAACATATTTTGCAGATAACATCCTCCACTTCCAAGTAGCTAACCACATGCTTCCAGGCAACACGTTTCTGGGAGAAATTTATTACTCCATCTTAATGAAATATTGTGGTGTCAACCATTTTTAACCTCAAACGCCATTTTTTCGATGTACTACTTGAACTCTCTTTAGCCTTTCACATAGACATGGTTAAAGTGTCAAAGAAACAACAGCAAAGACTGTTTCATATAGTGCAATTTTTTTTAAAACTCATTTAAATCGGGTTGGTAATTAATGTGACTTTTTTTTTTTTTTTTTTTTTATTTATTTTTGATTGTTTAATCTTGCTTGACGGTTGTGTTTTTTATGAGTCACAAAGTAAAATCTGTTATTAATGCACATAGAATGTACAGGTGATTATTCACACACACAGCTTAGAGGGAACATTGTTCCCAACAATTGAAACATGGCAGTAAACTAGCATTGGATAGAACACCATACAACTGCAGTGTGTAGCCTAATGCAGTCACTCAAACACTAACCCCAGGATAAATTAAAGACCCTAACTGACTTCACATCATCAACTAGGCTGAAGGAGGAAGGAGTACGGCATTGCATAGTCTTGTAGGAAAGCATTGCTGAGCTCCCTTACTTGCCTTATTTATCATACAGGCACTGACTTCAACCATAGCTCCATCCGCAATTAAAGAAATAAATGACAGTCATCATTAAAACATAAGCGAGGCATATAATGGGCATTTGGTTTATGACCACCACGTTATAGTGGTTTAACATTCTAGTTTTGATTCTATCTATTAATTAATTTGGATTGTTTTTGTCCTACACCATTGCAACAATTATGTTCATTTAGAATTTAGCAGGCTCTGATAACATTTTTAATGTTATTTACAAAGAGGTAATAATCAAGTTTAGCTTCTGTGTGCTCATAGTTAACAAAGCAACAGCCATGTTTGTAATGCCTTACTGGAAACACTATCTTTCATTATCATCTTTTATATTTGATTTATGTAATTATATTGCCAGAATTCAATCAAAGTGCACTTATACATTCTTAAATGTGAAAGCAGGCTGAAGTTAGAAATTCATGACTGAATCTGAGGTACTGTCCACAGGATCATATTGCACTTTTACTGTCAGTTTGCATGCAAAAATGTATGCATTCATTTACTTTTGCTACATTACCTTAGATTATACATTATACATATGTAATGTTTTAATTCCTAAATACTGCTTTCAAATAACCTTTCTCATTTGTACTCCCAAAAAGTTATATTTAATGTTTTTCTCTGGTAAATTTCCACAAATGAGAAAGGTCTGTGGTTACAATTTGTCACTTTTTGTCAATAAATGTCCTAGGTGGACCCCATTTCCTTACCCAGACAGGAGGCTGACATAATGGATGGTCTCTGTCAGGGTGTCATAAGCCCCTCAGAGATGATTGGCAGGCCAGTGTAGGGTATGGACATTGTGGGGGCATAATGGCCACCATGGTTAGCATTCCCTTTCCCATTTAAGAGGCCAGGGTGGGTGAAGGGAGATTGCTTACTGTGCTCAAGCAGGTTCCTCATACACTTAAATGGCATCATCCCTTAAGATGAGTCCCTTTTTGGACAACCACAAGGCAGCATGGGAGTTATTGGGAGGCAAGCCCCCTGTCTTGGCTTGATTCCTTCTGACCCAGAAATGCTTCTCAGAGGTAGTGATTTGGCACCAAAAGGAGTCCTGGTTTAAGTTGAAAATTTAGCTGGACAATAGTTGCCTGGGTGGAGCGGAGGAGAAAAGGATGAATTGTGGTTTTTATGGATTTTGAGGTAAACAGACCTATGGCAGGTTTTTCTTCCTCTTAATCTTTTCCCACTTCTGTATGGGGGTCAATGTACTTGATTTACCTTCTCCAAACAGCTTGGTCCTGCACCACCTTGGCTGTCAAGGCCTTTGCTTTCAGATCTTCTCTTACTTTATCCTTCCACCTCCACGTTGGCCTCCTTTACCTTTTCTTCCCTATACTTCCATTTTCAACACTCATTTGCCAACCTATTCATTGTCTCTTCTCATCACGTATTCTTACCACTCCAATATACTTTCTTAGATATCTCTCCCACTTTTGTTGTACCTCTGATTCTCTCATTTCTTATTCTGTCCTCTTTTCCAACTCCACAAATCCTTCTTAACATTCACATTTATGCCACATATAACTACTTCTCCCACACTTTCTTTACTACCCATGTCTCAGCTCCATACATCATTTCTGGTCTTACCACTGCCTTCAAAACCTAACCATTCACCTTAATTCTTCGATCATACATTGCTTCTGATACCTACTTCCAATTGGTCCACCCACACTGCATTCTAAGGATTATCATATGCAGGTTTCCATCTTGGCTACCCTTGATCCTAGATATTTAAATTTATCCACTCATTTCAGTAGCTCTTCCTGCAGGCTAACTGATCATCATTAAACCTCATATATCATGTCTTCTTCCTATTTATCTTCAACCCTCTATCTTCCAAACCTCAAACACCATTTTTTCGATATACTAGTTGAACTCTCTTTAGCCTTTCACATAGACATGGTTAAAGTGACAAACAGCATAGACTGTGTCATATAGTGCAATTTTTTTTAAAAACTCATTTAAATCAGGTCGGTAGTTAATTTGACTTTTTTGTTTAGTATTCTTCTCCATACTACCAACTTCATATCCACTTCCTCATTTCCGATGCTACATAACATAATGTCATCAGCAAAAAGCATGCTCCAAGGGAACTGGCCTTTAATCCCCTGACTCAACACATCCATAACCAGATCAATGAGGTAAGAACTTGAAGAAGATTCTTGTTAAATTACTTAATTATACATTAGCATGTGATATTTCTTTTATTTATACTATGACCTGTAGTGTACTATTTTATATTTCTATGTGATAGTAAATATTTCATGCTTTCATTTATCAGAGGTGTTCTATACATTTTTATTTGTCATGACACTAGAGAGTGGCAATTTTTGCATGTTAGTCAAACATACAAGTATGAATTTACTTTACTCTGTACATTTGACAATACCACTACTACTGTGTTAGACTATATAGCAGGATGTTTGGAGTACAAATCAAGGAGAATTATACTTAATAGTATATAGTGACCTAGTGAGGCCTTGGCTGGTGTAATGTGTAGTTTAGTATCCATATTACAAAGAAGACATGGTTACATTAGAGAAAGTGATAGGTTTGAGATATAAGGAGAGACTGAAGGAGTTGATCCTTTTCAGTTTAAGCAAACGGAAATTAAGAGAGAACATGACTGAAGTTGCACAATTGTTAGAATTTTTTTTTTCCAAATAGAGACATGTAGACACCTGGAATAAGGTACCAAGTAGTATGTTAGAGGGTAGTGCTTCAGCACTTTCAAAAGTAGACTTATTTTGGAAAGTTCAGTGAATAGGATTGATGAATTTTCTTGTGATAACTAGTCTGTTCTCATCAAAATTGTTCAAACACACTATTTATTTAAAACACACTAATAAATGTGTAAACCTTCCAAACCCACAAATGACACAACTGTGGCCCAAGTCACACTGCACGACTTAGAGAAAGAGAGCATGTCAACCCTAACGACTACAGTTACTGAATCTCTTTTCCTTGAGGATATCTAATTACACAAAAGCAAAATGGCAGGGGATTACAGATTCCACGATTATCTCATGATTCATCAGTACAGTTTCAAATATCCGATTGCAGAGCAAAAGTACCATGGGTTTGGAAATTTTGGTTTTATCTCCACTCTAATAGTAAGATCCATCCATTATCCAACCCGCTATATCCTAACTACAGGGTCATGGGGGGTCTGCTGGAGCCAATCCCCGCCAACGCAGGGCACAAGTCAGGAAACAAACCCCGGGCAGGGCGCACATACACACACACCCACACACCAAGCACACACTAGGGACAATTTAGAATCGCCAATGCACCTAACCTGCATGTCTTTGGACTGTGGGAGGAAACCCACACAGACACAGGGAGAACATGCAGACTCCACGCAGGGAGGACCCAGGAAGCGAACCCGGGTCTCCTTATTGGGAGGCAGCAGCGCTACCCACTGCGCTACCATGCCACACTAGTAGTAAGATGGCATGTCAAATAGACATTTGTGCTGGTTCCAAAGTTACATGATCCTTTACTTAGTACAGAACAGCTGTTTTCCTTTGTTTCCTGAGGCCAGCATCCCTATTTTCTGTTTTAATTTTTTTGCAGATTTGATTGGACTCTCCTCTGTTTGTGGACTTTGTGTGCATTGTACTTACGGCTGAGCACTCATACGTTGTCAGTTCTTAAATGCACTGGAGCTTGCCCCTATGACTTACAACAAAATCAAACCTGTCTACCTTCTTCACGACCACTCAGTTTTGCTGATGTGTGGCATCAAATCTCTGTCCAGACTCCCTTCATTTGTAGCATCTAGCTGGTGAAACAAACTATCCACCTCCATTCAAAATTATGATTTCCTCAATGTGTTTAAAAAGCGTTTGAACACTGTCTTGTTTGATTAATTTTTAACTGATGTTAGCTAGTTTTTTGTAACCTAGGAAGTTGCATTTGGTTCTGAGTAGTTGTGATGGTCAGTTGTGTAACCTTTTCCTGTGACACTTGTTCTCCCCCAACTAATATTACTTGATTATGTTGACCTTTTGTATTTTCCATTGGATAAAAGCATCTGTTAACCAAATGTTAATCTAAAATTGTGCAATCAAACAGGTTTGATTATGCTGTGGCTAGTAATGGAGCACTATGACTAAGTTACTGGAACTGTTACCCTACAAAATTGATGGTCATGGGCATGCGTCAGAACTAGTCATGACTCGTTAAAATAATGTAAATGAAAGTTATGATAATCGAAAACACATGTAGTGTAACAGGAACTTCTCCATACTGTCACAACAAGGTCCTTGTAAGTCGCAGCTATGCAATACTTCTGGGTTAATCTATGAGGTACCTCCTGGGCTATACTTGGCCATATGAAATTCCTGGGGTGTTCCCAAGATATCTCTGCAATGTTCCATTGATCATCATTGGGACAGGCAACTTTATTTTACCATGGCCAACAATCAGCTTAGAGAATGAAAATTATTTTATAATGCATCTTCCACTCTTCTTCCACCCTAGTCAGTATAATTTGGTCCATTATAATGACAACACTTTGTAATTTGTGTGTGTTCTTTTTTTCTTTTTAGGTCTAAATACTTTCTGAATCCACTGTAATATTTGTTTTAGTTGCTCCTTGTTTATTGTTAATGTCAAACTATGTTATGTTGAAATTTAACATACAATGTACAGGGATTTTCTGTGAAAGATTTTTTTTTTTTTTTTTTTTTTTTAAGAATGAATTCAAAAAGTTTCAAATTACTACTGTTTAGTTGCCTTTCATTGACTAGTCAGACTGAAATGAGAAAGTGAGTGCATGTTGGATTTGTCTTGTTATGGGCGCTTTATATTTTTGTATATCTACATATTCATTAAATTACATTATCATTTAAAAGTTGCTTCTTGTGGAAAGGGGCTGCAGTTGAATATGATTATAAAAAGAAAGCTTGAAGCTGCACATCCCGAAGGTTGCCTAACAAACTCATCTGGCTTGTGCGGAAAACAACACAACATGCTTGCCGCACACCCCAAAAAATGTGTGACCTCGGTGTAAGACATTTTGGTCAAGGGGCTAAACCATAGATTGTTAAACCACAAGATTGTCAGTGTAATGTCTGCACTTGTGTAATGCCAAACAAGTCCCTCAAACTGCCTGTGTTTCAAATTAAACCTATTAGTGTAAACCAAACAAAATTCCCTCTGGGATAATCACGTCTACCTAACCTAACCAATAGCTCCATGACCTGTTTTTTTTTTTTTTTTTTTTTTTTACTTAATTGGACCCCAATAAGGTGAGCACCCTTGTTTGATTCCATTTTACAATTGGAGTACCGGTACAGTAGAAGAGCTGAGTAAGATATCTGACCTGGTGTAGAAGGAAATTTTTTATATTAGCATAGAGAATAGCAAATTAACATAAAGAGCCATAAAAAGTAATTAAAAGCTTCTAAAACATTAGATTAAGCATAAATTAGACTGTTAAGCAAATAAGATAGGTCAAGCAAATAGTTAACTGAAAATCAGTTATATTGCATTATTTTTAAGCTTACAGCAGAAATTACCAGTTTGAGAACGTACAGGAAAAAGAACAGAGATTGACATACAGAAACCAACTTAGAACAGGATGAGAGTTTGAGAACACCTGTGTCCAAGGCTAGGAAGCTAAGGAAATGATACCTCAGACAGAAGATGGCTGTGGGAGGCACGTAAAAGAAACCAGCTGGATTGGGGAATCAGCAGAAAGAAAACAAAAGGCTTTTACTGTAAGCAAGGTCACACTGACATAATGCCATGAAGAGAAAGTCTTAGTAAATTCAGGCATTAGCAAAAATATTAGAACAATATATTAGGAATTAACTTTAGTGTAGAAATTAAGACAAATCAAGCATGCCAAGCAGTGATTGAATGAAAGCATATACTATATTTTTTGATTAGAGCTTAAGCTTCAGGCCACCATTATAAAAAAGTTTGGAAGGTGTAAGAAAGGAAATGATGAGAGGAAACCCATATATGGAATCAAGGCCTTGGCCAGTTAAAGAAAATAAGAAAAAACAAACTAGAAGTGAACAATAGACAGTGAAAATACCAGCCCGGCCAGCTGCATGGTGAAGTCAGGAGATAATAAGGGTTCCCATGGAAACTCAAGGTATTGGCCGGACAAGAGTAGAGGGGAGTCAAAGAAAATGAGCAAATGAGCGAGTTCGGAGAAGATAAGAAATGGCTATATAAGTTTTGAGTCCGGAACTGTTCAGGGCTCAGCTCAATTTGGCCATATTGGGTTGAGTCCTTGTTATTTTTTGAGTTGATTTATTGCAATAAAGCTTTAAAACTGTCTGTCTATACTGTGTCCTAATAGCCTTTATTTTCAGGTAAAAAGCCTTCTGGCAATGAATTTTTTGCCACGACAGACGGAGTACCAGTACAGTAGAAGAGCTGAGTAAGATATCTGACCTGGTAACCTTGGGGTATGAAGAACAGTGCCTTACATACTATACCACACAGGCCCAGACAAAGGCTGATAGTCTTTAGCTCACACTCGTATAACAGCTTAACCAATATGCATATCTTTGAGATGTGGGAAAAAGAAAGGTTTATGCAGAAAAAAAATTCAGACAAGGGGAAGTTGTGCGAACAGAGCCAAGGTAGGTTTTCGAAGCCAGGGCTTTGGAGATTTGAGACAACAGAACTAGAAGAGTTGCAGAGAGCTGGGGCCTGCCTGGGTTAATAGTGAACCAATCTTGAGCTATCATAAGACACACTCTTCTTTTCACAGGACCAGTTTAGTTTTGCCAATGTAGGTAACACAAACATGTTTCTGATGTGGAAGGAAACCCACCACACAGATAGAAAGGGTATGTACAAATCACACAGAAGTGGTGGCTGACCTTGGACCTGTGGATCAAGTCTGTGTGTCTTTGCCTTTCTGGCTGAACAGCTGTTTTCTGGATTAATACGATTAATACATCAAAAACATTTTAACAAGAACAGGCCATTCAGCCCCACAAAGCTCGCCAATTCAATCCACTCAGTTTCTACAAAATAATAAAAGTTGAGATTTGACGGTCCCTTAAGATCTGTTTTCTCCTTCACTACTTTAATTTATTCCATTTGTCTTTGATTCTCTGGTTGGAGAAATACATTGTAATGTTTTTATAAAATGTACCCTAAAGTAAAACACTGTGTCCCGTGTGTTAGTTGAACTCATTTTACAGTAACAGACAGGATCATCTGTACAGTGGGATGCAAAAGTTTGGGCAACCTTGTTAATAGTCATTATTTTCCTGTATAAATCATTGGTTGTTACGATAAAAAATGTCAGTTAAATATATCATATAGGAGACACACACACACAGTGATATTTGAGAAGTGAAATGAAGTTTATTGGATTTACAGAAAGTGTGCAATAATTGTTCAAACAAAATCAGGCAGGTGCATAAATTTGGGCACCGTTGTCATTTTATTAATTCCAAAGCTTTTAGAACTAATTATTGGAACTCAAATTGGCTTGGTAAACTCAGTGACCCCTGACTTACATACACAGGTGAATCCTATAATGAGAAAGAGTATTTAAGGGGGTCAATTGTAAATTTCCCCCCTCCTTTAATTTTCTCTGAAGAGTAGCAACATGGGGGTCACAAAACAACTCTCAAATGACCTGAAGACAAAGATTGTTCACCATCATGGTTTAGGGGAAGGATACAGAAAGCTGTCCCAGAGATTTAAGCTGTCTGTTTCCACAGTTAGGAACATATTGAGGAAATGGAAGACCACAGGCTCAGTTCAAGTTAAGGCTCGAAGTGGCAGAGCAAGAAAGATTTCAGATAGACAGAAGTGACGAATGGTGAGAACAGTCAGAGTCAACCCACAGACCAGCACCAAAGACCTACAACATCATCTTGCAGCAGATGGAGTCACTGTGCATCGTTCAACCATTCGGCGCACTTTACACAAGGAGCTGCTGTATGTGAGAGTGATGCAGAGGAAGCCTTTTCTCCGCCCACAGCACAAACAGAGCCGCTTGAGGTATGCTCAAGCACATTTGGACAAGCCAGCTTCATTTTGGAATAAGGTGCTGTGGACTGATGAAACTAAAATTGAGTTATTTGGGCATAACAAGGGGCGTTATGCATGGAGGAAAAAGAACACAGCATTCCAAGAAAAACACCTGCTACCTACAGTAAAATATGGTGGTTGTTCCATCATGCTGTGGGGCTCTGTGGCCAGTGCAGGGACTGGGAATCTTGTCAAAGTTGAGGGACGCATGGATTCCACTCAGTATCAGCAGATTCTGGAGACCAATGTCCAAGAATCAGTGACAAAGCTGAAGCTGCGCCGGGGCTGGATCTTTCAACAAGACAACGACCCGAAACACTGCTCAAAATCTACTAAGGCATTCATGCAGAGGAACAAGTACAACGTTCTGGAATGGCCATCTCAGCCCCCAGACCTGAATATAATTGAAAATCTGTGGTGTGAGTTAAAGAGAGCTGTCCATGCTCGGAAGCCATCAAACCTGAATGAACTAGAGATGTTTTGTAAAGAGGAATGGTCCAAAATACCTTCAACCACAATCCAGACTCTCATTGGAACCTACAGGAAGCTTTCAGAGGCTGTAATTTCTGCAAAAGGCGGATCTACTAAATATTGATTTCATTTATTTTTTTTGGTGCCCAAATTTATGCACCTGCCTGATTTTGTTTGAACAATTATTGCACACTTTCTGTAAATCCAATAAACTTCATTTCACTTCTCAAATATCACTGTGTGTCTCTCCTATTTGATATATTTAACTGACATTTTTTATCGTAACAACCAACGATTTATACAGGAAAATAATGACTATTAACAAGGTTGCCCAAACTTTTACATCCCACTGTATCTATAACCTTGTACTCATGTTACCTCTTAATATTTGTTTGCTTAAACCAGAAAAGTTCAACTTCTTCAATCTCTTCTCATAGCTCATACCTCTCAGTGCTGGAATTTGCATAGTTGATCTTCTCTGGGCTTTCTCTAGTGCTGAAATGAATTTTTTTTTTGTAATATGGACACCAAAACTGATCACAGTACTGCTGGAAAGACCTCACCAGTGTGTTATAAATCTTATACTCTACACATTGTGTTTAAGTAACCTAACATTCTCTTAGCCTTCTTGATCGCTTCTGTACAATGTATGGTGATAGTGCTGAGGCTGCTATTACTCCCAGGTCCTTCTCATAAGGAGTATTTTCAAGTTATAGACCTCTCATTGTGTATTCAAATCTAACATTCTAACTTCCTTAGTTGTAATACCTTACACTGATGTCACAATACGCCATTTCTAGTTGAGGAGTATGTCAGAATTAACCACTGAAGAATCACTGATCATGTCAAATTTTGTGACCATGCAACAACACAGTCTTGCACGCTCCTTTTTCTTACAGCCAGAACAATGCTGCCTCTCAGAGCCAGTGTTTTATGATGGTTTAACAGGCCATGGTAAAGAAAACACAAGACATCAGACAGTTGAGCTTCTTCTTCTGTTTATGAGGTCCAGAACAACCATATTCCTTATTCATTGTCACTGCATTATATGAATTGTACTTCTGGATGAGGATCTGTTGGTTGACAGCTCTCGTGACTAAAGACAAAATCAAACCTGTTTTATACGAGGTAACTTGATGACTAGTTGGAGTGACTCGCTGGCCGTGACTGATTTTCACAGGAATGTGCTGCTGACTGCCTCAGATTCTCTAAGTTTATGCAAATAAAGGCTGTGGCTAAAAATCACTGGAAAAGTAATCTAAAACATTCATTTACATTAACATTCATCTGCCACACAATCTGCCCAAATCTGTATTCTTTTCAATGTCCCTCTGTCATGAATCAACTGATTCTAGATTAGCTCCCATTGTGTTGATCTGCAGACTTAACCATCTTGTTATTTACATTCCTATCCAGACCATTTATATATAATAAAAATAGCAGTAGCTACACCGTGGACCCCTGAGTACTTTTAACACCACCTAGCTCTGATTAAGATCCAACAAGCACCATAACCCGATGCTTCCTGTGTTTTTGTCCCCATCTACACATTACACCCTGAATTCCCACTTCTTTTAATTTGATTCCCAACTTCTCATGTGGGACTTTATCAAATGCCTTCTGAATATTAATATACAGTAAGTAATGTCATATGCACCACTCTGATCATATGCTTCTTTCCTCAGGAGAATACTACAATACAACCTCCCTTGTCTGAACCCATGCTGACTGTTCACAAACACTTCTGTTCTTGCTATGTGATGTTCTTTTCCTTAATAATTCCATCCATAAATGTATCCATGGTGCACATTCAGCTTTGTGGCCTATAATTACTAGATTCACCCAAATTAGCCTCTTGCCCCCTGGTTTTGGCAGGACTGCAGCATATGTTTTTTCAGCCGGATAGCCTTCCTGATGTCAACCTCCTTTAGTCACCTTTTAGGACACACAAGAGGAATGGTGACCTTAATCTAACCCCAGGGCTCAAGGGTAAAGCTGTATATCAAGGAGTGCACAATTATTACAAATAAGAATGATTTCAGAAGAGGTAACGTGATTTTCATGCATTGAACAACAAAAAATTCCAAAAACACAGCATTAATTATTATCACTTGCACTTTTTTATTTGTCTGTGCTCAGTGCTGATAAGCGAGTATATATACCTTCTGAATATTTACAAAAATACAGATCTGCTAGCAAATTGTAACTGAGCACCTGCATTACACAAACAGCTTTGTGATTGGTTACAGATGACATCATGCTGCAAGAGAGGAACCAGTGGGAGCAGTAACTGTGAATGTGCCTGCTCCAGGAGCGTCCTGGGGCCGTTGAGGTAATTCCCGTTACCAAACGATCATATTTTACTCTTTATGCCTTTTAAGTGCTGCAGCACACAAAGGGAAAAAGGCTGACATTAAAGGCTGCAACAACATGGCCTCCTCCACACTGCATCCCTTTCTTTTTGTGATAATGACTGGCTGAAATTCTCCTCACGACTAGCTGGTCTTGTACCAGCCGCAGGCAGCTGGATGACATCAGTTGTGAAGCGTGAACAGAATACAAATCACTTACTGCTTGGGTTTGCCTAATACTGACTAGTGGGGTGTAGAATTTTTTTTTTTCCACGGCTGCATCGAGTTAAATATTTTATATGATGATTAGAATCCTACACATGTATGTGTTTGATTAGATCATTCCCTTATTAAAATTAACTTAAGCAAAAATATATATTTAATGCAGGGAAATAAATCAAATGACTTCTGATTAAAAATTAATCAAGCAGCACATACTGTATGCAAATTGTTGGTAATGTTTGCTCATAATGAGATAGCAGGAAAATTAAAAGAAAAGGCTCTTTGCTGATACAAATGCACATTCCATGTCTCCTCTTTTAATTGTAGAAATTCAAGAATAAGCATGAATTGCCACCTATGTATATCACAGTGTTATTAAATGTATAAAACACCTAAGATGGCACACACTGTTTATGGTACTTTATATGTATGCAGGGCAAGAATGCTCCTGCAAGCAGTGCCATCAAGCACCTCACATGTTCAGAGACTATCCTATACTTAAATTACTTTGGGCAAAAAAACATTGCCTTATCTCTCAAATAGTCTGGAATTTAAAAATCACTTTTAACAGCAGAATTTAGAATGCCAGATGGGATAAAAGTGTGCTTTGAGAAATCGGCTGTAATATCCTGTAATATCCTAAACCTCACTGCTTGCATAAAGACTTGTTTTGCTTATCTGGAATAATCTCAGGCCATCCTCTGTATACCAATTAAAAAGCATATCATCTCAGGTTGGAAAATACAATTTCTTTGTACATGGATCTGTTCTGACTTGGCCAGAACTCATTAGTGTAACTGTAAAGTGAACATATCAAGTCTCTTCTCAGCCTTTTCATCTTGCAGTATCCTATAAACACTCTATGGCCAAATGTATGTGGACACCCTTCCAAATTTTTGGGTTTACACATGAATAGAATCAAGCACAAAACCATGCAGGTCCTCCCTGCGTGAAGTTTGCATGTTCTCCCTGTGTCTGCGTGGGTTTCCTCCGGGTACTCCGGTTTCCTCCCACAGTCCAAAGACATGCAGGTTAGGTGCATTGGCAATCCTAAATTGTCCCTAGTGTGTGCTTGGTGTGTGTGTGTGCATGTGCCCTGCGGTGGGCTGGGGCCTTGCCCGGGGTTTGTTTCCTGCCTTGCACCCTGTGTTGGCTGGGATTGGCTCCAGCATACCCCAGTGACCCTGTAGTTAGGATATAGTGGGTTGGATAATGGATGGATGGACAAAACAATGCAGTTTGCATTGACAGGTTGTACAAAAGAGTTCAGGGACTTTAAGCAAGGCACTGTCATAGTATGCCACTGTTGCCACAAGTCAGTATGTGAAATTTTTACTCTGCTACACTGTCCCCGTCAACTGCAAGTGCTATTATTGTGGACCAGAAGCATCTTGGATCAACAACAGAGGCAAACAACACAAATGCAGACAGTTGGTCAGCTGAGTGCTGAAGCACTTCTTCTTCTTTTGGCTGCTCCCGTTAGGGGTTGCCACAGCGGATCATCTTTTTCCATATCTTTCTGTCCTCTGCATCTTGTTCTGTTACACCCATCACCTGCATGTCCTCTCTGACCACATCCATAAACCTTCTCTTAGGCCTTCTTCTTTTCCTCTTGCCTGGCAGCTCCATCCTTAGCATCCTTTTCCCAATATACCCAGCATCTCTCCTCTGCACATGTCCAAACAAATGCAATCTCACCTCTCTGACTTTGTCTCCCAACCATCCAACATGAGTTGACCCTCTAATATACTCGTTTCTAATCCTGTCCATTCTCATCACACCCAATGCAAATCTTAGCATCTTTAACTCTGCCACCTCGAGCTCTGTCTCTTACTTTCTGGTCAGTGCCACCGTCTCCAACCCATATAACATAGCTCACTACCATCCTGTAGACCTTCCCTTTCACTCTTGCTTATATCTGTCTGTCACAAATCACTCCTGACACTCTTCTCCACCCATTCCACCCTGCCTGCACTCTCTTTTTCACCTCTCTTCCACAATCCTCATTACTCTGTACTGTTGATCCCAAGTTGTGTGTAAAAATCAACCATCCTCTGTTGCATCACTCACAACAGAGTTCCAGACTCTAGAAGTAACATCAACACAAGAGCTGTGCGTCATGAGCCTCTTGAAATGGGTTTCCATGGCCAAGCAGCTATACACACGCCTAAGATCACCATGTGAAGTGTCAGCTGGATTATTGTAAAGCATACCGCTGCTGAACTCTCTGGAGCAATGGAAATTATGTTCTCTGGAGTGATGAATCATGCTGCACTATCTGGCAGTCTGCTAGACAAAGTTGAGCTTGGTGGATGACAGGAGAACACTACCTTCTGGACTGCATAATGCCTACTATAAAGTTTGGTGGAGGAAAAATAATGGTCTGGGGCTGTTTTTGAGGGATTGGGCTACCGATGACGGCTACCATTAATGCTACTGCATGTAAAGATATTTTAGGCAATTGTGCCCTTCCAACGTTGTGGCAATAGTTTGGGTTTAGGCCCTTTTCTATTCCAATGTGACTGTGCCCCTGTGCACAAATGCCAGGTCCATAAAGACATGGAGGAACCTGTATGGTCAATACAGAATCCTGACCATGTTTGGGATAACTTGGAACACCAATTGTGAGCCAGGTGTTCCAGGCCAAATAACCTCAAAAGACATCATCTCATCCTTCATCCTCCATCCCAAGCACCGTTGACCCACTCCAGTTAACCTACCGTCCTAACAGACACGACGGAGGACTCCATTTCCCACGTACTGCACACCACCCTCAGCCATGTGGATAAGAAACAGGGGAACTATGTGAAACTGTTGTTCATTGACTATAGTTCAGCATTCAATACAATAATACCCTGTAGATTGTTTGCAACACTGAGGGACTTAGGACTCAACAACCGCTTGTGTGCGTGGGTGCTGGACTTCCTCACAGGCAGAACACAGGCAGTGAGGGTTGGTAACTGTGTTTCCAACGACATCACTATCAACACAGGAGCTCCACAAGCGTGTGTTCTTAGCCCCCTGCTGTACTCCCTCTACACCCATGATTGCACAGCCATGTATTCCTCCAACACTATCATGAAGTTTGCAGATGACACAGTGGTACTGTGCTTCATAGCGAACAAGGATGAGACAGCATACATGGATGAAGTTGCGAACCTGACATTGTGGTGTCAGGAATACTGCCTCCAGCTCAACATCAGCAAAACCAAGGAGCTGGTGGTAGACTTCAGCAGGAGACAGCAGCAGGACCATAAGCCCCTCATCATTAATGGGACTCCAGTGGAAAGGGTGAACAGTTTTAAATACCTGGGGGTTCACATCTCCGAGAACCTAACATGGTCTGAACACATCCAATTTCAGACCAAAAGGACAAAGCGGAGACTCTACCATCTCAGACAGCTTAGGAAGTTTGGGGTCTCTTCAGGGTTTCTAAAGACTTTCTACTCTGGCGCTGTGGAAAGTATCCTGAAGCAGAACATTACATCCTGGTTTGGAAACTGCGATGTTCAGGACCACAAAGCCCTACAGAGAGTGATCCATGCAGCGTAACATTGCTGCAGGTCAGCTCTACCATCTATGCAGGACCAGAGCTCTCAGGATTATCAAAGACTCATTTCATCCTAGCAATATTCTGTTTCATCTGTTAAAATCAGAGAGACTCAGAAGGAGTTTCTATCCTCAAGCCATAAGACTGTTAAATCAGAACATGCCATCTCATCCATAACCCTCCAAATACTTAGACTAGACTGTAATCGTACCATGACATTTACCCTTGCCTTGTTTTGGAATTGGTCTGTCCTTTAACTATGCACCTGTCTAACTTTGGCTTTGCACAATAATCACTGCACTATTGCACCTTAACACTTAATTCTATTTTATTTCACTTAATTTTTCTTATTTATTTATGTTCTATTATATTGTTATTTTTCAATCTAGGACTTCTTGTTAATCTAACTGATATTCTTCTAACTTTGCACAGTTTCTAATAAGCAGATCAGGATGCATTTCACTGCGTGTTGTCCTGTATAAGTATGCATGTGACAAAAGAATCTTGATCTCGATCTTGATCTTGACCTCACAAATGCTCTTTTAGCTGAATGCACACAAATTTCCAGAGATGCACTCCAAAATCTTGTGAAAAGCTTTCCCAGAGGAATAAAAGGCTTGTTATAGCCATCACTGGGGGCCCACTCCATATTAATGCCCATAGGTTTGGAATAGGAAATTCACAAGTTCAAATAGGTGTGATGGTCAAGTCTCCACAAATTTTTGGCCATATAGTCCATATACAGTAGAAACATTTTTGACAAGGTCTCTTTTTGTTGGGGGTGCTGGTTTTCATGGAATGCCCATAACTTGCTATGCTGTTTTCACTTGATTGGGCTTTGTTTTGTTATTATGTTTTGTTTCTTAAATAAAACTTTATAAGTAAGAAAAAAGACTAAATATTTTCTTGGTTGATTGAGCGATTTATTGGTTTAACAATAACCTGCTGTTGTAATTTAAAGCTACAGCAAACCTTTCAGTTGTTTTAGTGTCGAATTTGTACATGAGATCCATCTATCAATTTTCTGAACCTGCTTTTTCCATCACAGGGTTGCCAGGGGTTCAGCTTGTGCCAGTAGCATCAACCACAAGGTAGGAGCTCATGGTGAATGGGATGCCAGGCTATTGCTGACTAATCATGAAGAAAACATTTATGTCTCTGCTTTACACTGAATATCTTTACACTTACTCATCTAAACATTTTCCTCCACCATTCATTTAAAGAAAATGACACCCACAGTTTTATTTTGGGACTCCTCCGCAGCTGTTATTCTTAAGAAGATGCCATCTGGATTTAGCTAATAAAAACTGACAAACTCCTTAGTGGAATTAAAGAAACAATCAAACTGTTTAAAAATGCGTTTATGTAGTTAAAAAAAGCAAACTTTAGAAAGTTTGTTAAAAAGTGATACCATGCTGCCTTTTCTTTCAAAAATAATGGACTCACCCACTCTTTCATTTTCTTATTGTAGCACAAGCTTGTGACTCCAAAATTTACAAATACTGTAAAAATATTGAAAGTGAAGTCCATCCTAAAATATATTATATACATTTTCTTATTCTGTTTGTTAATGACAAATGTCTTCTGAAATATTTCAGGTAAGGAGAGAAAGGTTTTGAGGTACGGTAGTTATACTCATGTGAAAATAACCAGCCTCAACACAGAAAAAAGGTTTGGGGCAGCCACCCATATATTGTCCCTTGATGCAAAGTGGGTAAATGAAAAGAGCACTATGTGCACTGGTCGAGTTCCAGACTGAACTGATTTAATGATCCAAACATGGCAGCTTTAAAGGCCATGACCGGATCTAACGTGCTTCTGGGCACCGGAACCCAGAAGTGATGTCTTTAAAAGTGAATCAGGCAGGTTTTCCCGAGTTTGGTCTGTAGAGACAATAGAAAAGGGTTTAGTGCACCCCGCCTCCCCCTGGCCTGGCATGGAATTAACTTCACTTGGTCCATACAGCCTCCTCCTACTCGCAGGTGTGTGACACTCACTAATCCCAGCATGTGAGAGTGGAGATGTGTTGCATGTTGATTAGCACATATCTCGTAAGTAAGAATTTCACTGAAATCATGACAGTAATGACCCCTACTGGGTTGTGTGTGGTGATGAACGAAAAAGTCAAGTTTCGATATGTTTCGCACACAGTTTCACAATTACGAAATGTGAAACTCACTAAACATTTTTGGGAGGTTTTAAAGTTGTTTTTTTTTTGGTGGTGGAAAACAAGAAATATTTTCCCTAAAGCTTTGTTCACTCTTCCATGTATACCTGTGTTCTTTTCTGCAGCAGCCTAAAGCATGTAATGCATACCAGACCAGTAAAATAAATTCTATTTATGCCTCTTGTTCACATCACCGCAGAGGAATGCATTTTTTTAAAAAAATGTGACACACTAAAGTACATCATCATCCACGTTACTGTTCTCTTCACAAGAAAACCCAGTACACGGTAAGTTACTGCACCATATTGATGCTATAAACATAAGGACATCATAGATATAGATTGCTGCATTATGAGTGCCGTTTTGTTTGCTATTTATATTAAAGTCTAAGACCACTTGTGGTGAGCCCTGCATGAAGTAGTGCCTTACCTAATGTTGGTTCCTGACTTGCCCACATACTGCTGACATAAGCTTGTACCACCTAATTACCATTTTCCAGCCTCTACTTCTGTTATGTTTCAGCCTGGTTTTTAAGTATTTTTGGTTTTATTGTTGTTTTTGTTCTTTTTCATGTTTTTTTATTTCATTTCTGTAATGTTTATTCTTTAGTATTTACTGTACACACTGTGTCTTTCAGTTTCTTGTATTCTATGGGTGCAACCCCTCAAGAGGTGGGGCCACCCTTCACCTTTATATTCTGATGGATGAAACAGCTTCTCTCAGCTTGTCATTGAGTGTTGTTTTTGAGTCTGTAAGTATTTGCTTCTATTTTTAAATATTCTGATTTGTGTGCATTGTGCTTCTGTTTTTTGGACATCTAGGTTATGAATTGGGAAATGTAGGCATGTCCTATTTTTGCGTTCTGGTTATTTTTTATTAATACATTTTCCATTTTGGGGTTGTCTCAACAAGCCAGTGGTTCAATATTGCCCTCTCCCTCATAGTATATTTTGGTATATTTTCATACTTTTATTGCATTTTGAACTTTTAAAACCAGCTCCTCAATTCTGGGCCAAAGTCTGCAGCTAGTAATTGGGGGCTAGCTGTCTGAAGTAAGGCCATATCTGGGCACATCTGTGAAGGTTATTTTTGTGGCTTTAAGTAGGTTGTGTAGCCTTTTGCCATTTTTGTGATTCCAGTTCACACCAATTGCAACTGTAATTGTATTGCATTGTGCAGTAACAGGCTTCTTCTTCCTCCCTTTTCAGCCTCACCACCCCATCAATCTCCCGAATGAGTGACCAAATGTCTACAGTCTAAAATCACTCAGAGCCTCGCTCTTCTCTATTTCACATTCTCATACAGACAGGCTGGTAGCATCTGAATCAGAAAGCAGTTTAGATAAAGGGACCTTCCAACTCAGCTGAGCAGCTGACTTCTGAACTACAACTGTGAGGCTGTCATTACACAGCAGGCTTTCTCCTTCTGTCTTTAAGGCCTCTCTGCCCCTCACTGTACTCCATGACCCAGAATTCATCGATTCATATTCAAGATTGGACTGAATAACAGATTGATGGATGTCACTGATGACCTTACTACACTTGGCTTTAGTCTGAATCTGGGCTTGATGCCTCCATGCATGAACAGTTTTCATGTTATCTCTGTATTCACTTATTTGCAATGGGCTTTTGTGCTGTTATTTGTATTGATGATGCTTAGTGTGTTCCCCAGTGACTTTTCTGAGAGGAGTCATATTCAAGAAATTGATAGGCTTAACTTTAAGTCATTGTGCATCACACTGTTGTGTTACCCTCTCACAATGTCACATAGAGACATTAAGTAAGAGAAAGAGTCATTCTGAAACTTGAACTTTACATTAAAATATCATAGTATGGCAGCTTTTAAATCAGAAACATTTATTCTGTTGTACTCAATTTATGCAAATGTCTCTGAAATAATTGAAGGCACTCCAAATAAATTACTGTAATCCCTAAAATAAATTACAATAATTCAGATACTATTAGGTGCAATGTAAAAAAATAATATTGGGTGACTCAGAGCTCCAAAGCTCTGAGATTTGTCTTGTACTTGTCACCTGTTCAGTGTATGCTGGTTTGTGTGCCAGTCAAACCACCGCCTCTGACTATAACTGTTTGTACATATCACTGAGCTTCCCACTCAAATCTTAGGTGCTCTGTGCACTAATAGGTTACAACAACAACAGCAACATTTATTTATATAGCACATTTTCATACAAATAATGTAGCTCAAAGTGCTTTACTTGATGAAGAAAGAGAAAAAAAAACCAAAATAAATAAGAATTAAAATTAGGGAACACTAATTAACATAGAATAAAAGTAAGGTCTGATGGCCAGGGAGGACAGAAAAAACAAAAACAATCTAGACGGCTGGAGAAAAAAATAAAATCTGCAGGGGTTCCAGGCCATGAGACCACCCAGCCCCCTCTAGGCATTCTAATTAACGTAAATGACCTCAATCGGTTCTCATTGTATTCAGGGTTCTCATGGAAGAAGTTGATGATGATGGTCATGTGGACTTCTGGCCTTTAATCCATCAATGTAGGGACATCACAGGTTACTCAGAGATTGTAAATTGTCCCTGTGTGAGTGGAGTTGAAGTAGAAACCTTGACAAACCTTTTAGAAGAATCTGGATGGAATTTTGTGACATCTTAGCTATTAGATAAACAAATGTGCTTTATGGACTGAATGGTTTCCTGTAGTTTGCAAAATTTCTTATGTTATAAATCATTGGTGATTTAGATACTTGCTATGCAAAAAAAGCTCCAAATGTAATTTGACTACAACAGTTCCATTTCTGGTTGATCAGGTGATATTTTTTTTATTTTATATAATTGACCAAGGTAAAAAGCCAGTGTTATGTCACAACTAAGAGAATTTTCAGTGGAATTACGTTTTCCGATTTGTTTGAATCGCAGCTCCAGCTTCATGTGAGACTTCCAACTCCGATACTCATGTTATCGACATGAAAGTTGCATTAAGCAGATAATAGAGGATTATGATGTTTGGTAGGCCTGATGTGAACACTACTGTAAGAAGAAGGTAGAAAAAATCAAGTGGTGAATATTAAACAGTAACCAGTCGAAATATGTGCAAGGCTGAGCATACTTGTGCATTAGATTAATTTAGAGTTGCAAATCATATTGTTTATAATGTGAGAGGAAACCTACAAAAATACACATGTTGACAAAAAATATGAACCCATTAATCTAGAGAATGTTGGATTTACAGTATAAAGTAATAGAACTTTCTCAAACCTAAGTAGTCCAATTCAAGTTCACAGGTTGTGATGGGCAACGTCAACCAATTTATAGTATAATTTAATGTGCTTAACTGTTTGTAGCCCATTACTTCATAAATAGAGCAGCAGTTCTCACACTTTCGTATTTCGCGCCCCCCTTTTCTACCTGGAATAATTCTGCGCCCCCTGCATAATATAAGATAGATGAGAGTAACCCATGATACAACTAACAAAGCTATGATACTTGTGTGGTTTAGCGGTATTTTATCATTTTTACTTCCATAAGATTTGCTTGTTTGGCTAATTTCAATAAAATATTTGCAATTTATTTTTTTTAAAGTGCTGTTGTGTGGTTTTTGGTAGCAATTCTAATCCCAAAAACAAAGAATAAATTATTTATTCTTATTTAATTTTTTTTTATGTAAAGAAACGATTAAATATGTTTTAATTTTTAAAAGTCTTGTAAACGAGGACACCGATGAAGTCAATCTGCGTGAGACAAACATATTTTCGTCCAACAAATATTATACCGCTGTTAGTTGTATCATGAAAATATCCCAATATGCGGTAAATTATTTAACTCAATTTGGTAATATTGGCTACCCTGCCAATGTGGTGCAGTCGCCCTGCATTATCACCTGATCTACTGTTACCCGAATGTTCGCGACAGATACCAATACATCTCGAACTTTCTGGATTGAAAATACACGACTATAAAAGGAGCAGCAGTGGCACCACTCGTTAGTTAGTCATTAGATCTATGACTTAGAAATGTTTTATTTTAATTTTAGTTATAATGCATTCGTTGTGATTATATGCTTGCAAATTTAAATTTGAAATAAAAATGTAAAAAATTAATTTTGATGTCTTGTTCATTTATTCGATGCCCCCCCCCTTGTACAGCTTCGCCCCACAGTTTGAGAACCGCTGAGTTAGAGGGCACTAAACTGTAGAAAAAGGGCTGATATGCGATCTGTTGTAAGTGACTCCATAATGGCAGACTACAGCAAAAGTGGGTATGTGGCTTGGAGACCTATAGATGCACACATAGCCTTCTTCCCAGCAATGGTCTGCCACTGAGGAGTAAGAAGTGTAAGTGATTGCTATTGCACATAGGAAAGGGCTGACTGAGGTTAGCTTTAAATAGCCAGTAGGAGTTTGACAGAGAGAAAAACTGGCACATATTTGGGTAATCGAAAGGTGATAGTGATTTCCTACAGCAGTGTGGTATTGGAAGACTGTCTATGAGGAACATCAATGAGGACTGGTGGAGACAATCAAGAGGTAGTATAAAACACCCATGCAGACAATGGGGGTTATCATTTGGTCAATCACCTGCTCTCCGTTTGAGAACAGTGTGGAAAGTGTTTCAGATTAGACCTCCAAGTATTAGGACTAAAGGAGTGATCATTGGGAAGAGAGATGGTGAGCTTTGTGCTTATTGGGTCTTTGGATTGTTTTGTTTTCTTTTTGGAATAATCTCCTGGAGTTTTGATTTATTCTTTTGGAAGAACTAAAACCTTTTCTTTTTTCACTGTATATCTCCTAGAAGGTGCAGTTGAAAATATAGTTCACTTTCACATTTTTTTTTTGCGTGTCATTGCTATATGACTGTATGTGACATAAGTGTATGACACTGATTTTTTATTACTGTGTTTTGTTACTTTCTGAAATGTAGGACAGCTATTATTTTTTTTCACCTCAGATTTTGTCTGTATCTCTTACTCACTACTGATTTTTGATCAGTCATGAACTATAAGATGCCCAGTGTTTAATCCGCACAGGGGTTCAAAAGCATGGGCCATCACATTGGGGGCCAAAACCTCCACCACACTCCATGCAAGGCAGGAAACAGTCCTGGACAGGATGCTAACCCATTGTGGGGCCCAGTCATGCACAAACCCACAAAGTGGACAATTTGTATTTGTTGATTAACCAAAATAATGCATGGCAACACTACCACCATGGTACATTCATTATTTGTCAAGTTACAGTTAAACAGGTAAAATATTCTGAGTTTGTGAGAAAATGCAATCCACAGTAGCAATTTCTTTAAAGAGCATCAACTGTGAGCCTTTTATTAAAACACAAAATCCTAATTATTAAATACTAGCACTTATTCATTAGCAAATGTCAGGTTTTTAGTTTAAAAAAAATAACTTATTCAGAATGTGTTTTGTTTGTTAGGCTTTTCCTTTTCATTTTTTTTTTAATTAATTGATTTTGGTAAAAATTTTCCCAACAGACATCACAGCCTGACATTAAAGAAGAAGTAATAGAGAAACATTGCTGTCAGGATGCAACAGTTCTCAGCATTGCATATTATCGAACTGCTGGAGGGATGACTTCATCACTTTGTCCTCAGTAATAATTTCAAAACATGACTAACTGATGTATCACTCTGAAGGTCACTCCTCACGATGATGTCATTTTTATTACTGCAAAACATACTTGCCAATGCATTTATATTAATGTGTCAATCATGGTAATGCATTACTGTATAATTGGAAATCTACAGCAACTGTTTCCGTAACTTAAAGGGAGATTTTTTTTTTAGGTGACATAATTTTTAGGATTATTACTGTTGAACTAGATGCACTGGAAAAAGAGTGTCTGGGCTAATGACTTGTAGTTTACCAATTTTTTATCACAGTTATTAATCTAAACTATGGGTTAAACAACATCTCAAAATTATAAATATTTTTCAGACTCATTTCCTGTAAAGTTTTTCTGTTTGTTTTCATTTTCTACATTCCACTAACAAATATGTAAAGTTACCAATACATCTGACCTATGCATGCAGTTTATGAAAGTTTTAGGCATTTATTTTCATTAAAATGTAGCTCTATAGATGTCCAATTCATTAAACTTTCTGTCTGCTTGTTGTGCTGAATGAAATAAGCTGAATTGGACTAAGTAGGCAGTTCCATCTCCAAAAATGGTCTTCAGCTCCTCCTGTGAAATTCACAGATGCACTCAAATTAGTCATTAGATTAAATTTCTTTATCATGTCTTGAATACCCTCCAGAGATCCTTTCAGAACCTGTGGGAGACGCAGTTTAAGCCATATCAAAATACTCTTCCCGATCCAGAGAATGTGTCTTCACCTTACTTCAGAGAATGGCTATCTATCTATCTATCTATCTATCTATCTATCTATCTATCTATCTA
>JANRMT010027041.1:95913571-95939925 GCA_026402145.1 Polypterus bichir lapradei
TCTATCTATCTATCTATCTATCTATCTATCTATCTATCTATCTATCTGTTGTGAGATAGATTGCAGAAACACGTATCTGTCGAGGGTTGCTTGTCCCTCAACTAGGCAACTGCAGGTTGTTGTTTTTGTTAATTTTGCAAGCTTGTTGGAGACAAGACATGGTCCTTCAAGTTGACATATGAAGGATTTGTGGAACAATATTACATTGGCTATGTCAGTTGACTATGTCCATACCATGATTCTGATGACATTTGAAAATGGTCAAACTGTAATGGCTAGATGAGTGGGTCAGAGCAACTCCAAAACGGCAGGTTTTGAGGGGTGTTCCTGATATTCAGTGGTTAGTACCTACCAAAAGCAGTCCAAGTAATGACAACCGGTAAACAGCCTACAGGGTCTTGTGTGTCCAGGGCTCATTGATTCATGTGGGGAGCGAAGGCTAGCCTGTGATCTCATCTAAGAGCTACTATAGCACAAATCACTGAAAAAATTAATTCTGCCAATGAGAGACAAGAATCAGAACTCCCAGTGCATGGGGCTGCAAAGCTGCAGACTGGTCAGAGTACCTGTGCTGACCCTGTCCTCAGAAGAAAGTACCTACAATGGGCACGTGAATGACAGAACTAGATCATGGAGCAATGGAAGAAGGTGGCCTGGTCTCTTGACTTATGTTTTTGTTTATATCATGGGTGGCAGGGGAAGAGAAGGCAAGCTAGCTTTGAGCAATGTTCTGCTAGGAAACCTTGGTTCCTGACAGGTGGATGCTACTTTGACAACGTACCTAAATATTGTTGCAGACGGCTCCAGCAGACCCCCGTGACCCTGGGTTAGGGTATAGCGGGTTGGAAGATGACTGACTGACTGACTGACAATGTATACCCCATCATGGCAGCGGTATACCTTGATGGTAGTAGCCTGTTTCAGCAGGGAAATGTGCCCTGCCACACTGCAAAACTTGTTCATAAATGGTTTGAGGAACATTTTCAAAAACTTTAAGGTGGTGACTTGGCAGCCATATTCCCCAGATCTCAATCCAAGTGAGCATCTGTGGGATATGCTGGAAAAATGAGTGTGATGCTTTGGACCCCACCTCGCAACTTACAGGACTTAAAGGATCTGCTACTAAAATCATGGTGCCAGATACCACAGGACACCTTCAGAGGTCTTGTGGAGTCCATGGTGGCATGAAGGGGATATCTACAAAATTAGACATGGGGGGATTAATATTATGAGTGTTCAGCATATGTGTGCACTGAAATGAGGACTGTTCATCAAAAGATCAGTTAACATTATAATAACTCATCTGCCAATGTGATGGAATATAGATGACAAGTATACATTTTTTAAATATAAAAGTTTATATATGTAAAATGCATAATGTGTGGATTTACAATGCATAGAATGAATATGATTTTATTCAGTTCACTGCAAAATACTAGGAATTTGACATATTAAAACATTTCAATGGCATAGCGCACATAGCTATGGGGTTTTTATTTCCCTAACCATGAATACATTGTTGCATTTGCATTTTTTATGGTAAATCTCTCATTCCTGCATTCTTATAAATGGTGATTTCTGAAACAATGTGAAAAGAGAACAGATTACCAGCTCCTTATATTCATAGTATTATAACTTAAGTTAAACTATTTTCAGTCTGTCATCTCAATACTGTGCTGAGGACAAACTAAGGCAACTATTTGCCAGCTGACAGATTTACACACTGGAGTTAATCATCCATGACAACAAATGGCAAGTTCTAATGCTTACGGCAAACAGAAACAAATCACCGAGTAACTTCATGTTTAATGCCCTCCCTATTGGCTCAAATTAAATTTTGAGTTTGAGGATATAGGTTCAAAAGACCTGGACAAAATTAGCCAAAGTCTCGGAGCATTTCAATAATTATCTGCACTTTTGTGATCATTTTGTTTGGGCTGCTGACTGTACAGCTTTCCTGCACACATGTGGAAACATGGTGTGTCTGTGAAAAAGTTTGACTTTGATCAGTCAGATTGTCTTGTTATTTTCTAGAAGTAAATGTTGAATTGAATTGAATTGAAAGCTTTTATTGTCATTGTAAAATAATTACAGCTAAATTACAAGCACCTGTCCAACTGGGTACAAAAAGCAAAAACAATATTACTTTTTGTGAAAAACAACCAATGCTACAAAACATAATACTAGCAAGGAAGAAAAACCAGTAATATTATATGTAAAAATACAGTTAAAAAGAAATGAGTGGACAATATCTTCCAGGGACAACAGACAACAACTTGTGATTTTTTTGAGCCATGTTTATAACTCTCTGTAGAGCCTTCTTGTCTGCAGTTGTGCATCTGGTGTACCATACTATGATAGTATACTGTATAGTACTGTTCTCAAAAGTTGAACAATAAGACACCACCAATAGCTTTTGCTCCAAGTTGTTTTTTCTGAGCACTCTCAGAAAGTGCAGTCTCTACTGCACTTCTTTGACCATTGCTGTGGTGTTCTCAGACCAGAACAGGTTCTCTGAAATGTGGGTTCCCAGGAAGTTGAAGATCTGCTCCCTTTCCACATGGTCTTTGTTGATTTAAAGAGGAACTGGATCTGTGCTATTGCTGCTCCGCTTTCCATTTGCATGAAAGAAGAGCAGCTTGCAGTGACCCACTTTTTTATAGGCTGAAGGTGTACCAGAGGCCAAAATTCACAGAAGGATTTCTACACAATATGGAGACAGTGTCTTATCACACATCTTGCCTGAAGAAGGGGTCTGAGTTGCCTCGAAAGCTTGCATATTGTAATCTTTTTAGTTAGCCAATAAAAGGTGTCATTTTGATTGACTTCTCACTACATCCATAATGGCTAACATGGTACAACACTCTGCTACTACACACTGTGTTTAAAAATAGATTGACAAGTTCAAAAATGGTCCAACAAGTGTTCAGCACAAAGAGGGAATAGGATACCTGTCCACATCCACTGCTGGTGAAAATATTGACTATGTCCATACCATGATTCTGATGAACCAATGAGAATTATTTAGTGGAAAAAAACAACAACAGAAACTGATTGATCAAGGTAGAAACGTTACCACTGTGACTGGCACACCATGTTTCTATATGTGCATGGGGAAAGCAGTAAAACTAACTCAACCAAAATTATCACAAAAGTGTGAATAATTATTGACTTACCCTCAAGGATGGTAAAAATAAAAGTATGGAAGAAAATAAAAATAGGTATGGTCCAAACACTGACACCTATGACCTCTGTTTGATTAATCATGAAACTGAAAGGATCTAAGATACAAGGTTATAAGATTGAAAAGGGTGTGTCTGCATTTTTCTGATTTTGTAAATGTGTATTGATGCTGCGCTTTTCCTCCCATTGACTATTGCTCTATTGTATTATGAAAACACATTTCTTTTATCTCTTGTAAAATCTGATTGAAGACATATATTGCAGCCAACCATATACATTTCATGAGAACTATTAGATGGAAATGGAATCACTGAAGTGTCAAAATACAATGGATCATGTATATAATGCATCTTGCGAGAATTCATATTTAGGGTTTTGCATTGTCTTTTTGCCTTTGTGGAAATCATATGTGTAAATCTAGATTTTTTTTTTTTGTGGAAACAGTAACCGAAAATCAGACACAGAGCAACCCAACTATTGAAACAAAATACTTTTGTACACTTTAGAGGTAGGAGGACAGTGTGGGCCCAGGCTGTTTTTTAACTTGTTATTAACAAGACAACGATTTAAGCAAAAATGAACTTGCAGCAAAAAATGCTCCACTCCTCAAAAAGAAATGTGAAACCTTGCTCTTTCTCAACCTCAGAAAAAAAGGTGTTTAGTAGATATAAAAATCTTTCTCCCCTATTATTTCAACTCATCTGCATCTTTGTGGCAGTGCCAACACAGGGGCTACAATTCCCATCAGACAGAAGGAGTGTGCTGGGACTGATGGGAGGACACCTTGATCAGCATACATAAAGTTTAATAGCAGGACCTCTTTTTAGACCAGAGGTAAGCATTTTCTTCTCAACCACATTGAATAACAGTTTAATTTTCTTAGATTTTGACTATTTGTGTATATTTTTATTTCGCCACGGGTTGTGTTTAACTCTGTTGCATTCCCAGAATATCCTTTTACCCTTTTTATTTTCATATTGGCCATTTTCTGAGTAATGCATGAGTCCAAGAGGTGTGTGGTTTTGTCATCCCTTAGGTTTACAATAAAACAAAAAAAGACTGTATTTAGTGAATCATATCACCGTGGAATCACATGCAAAATTGAATTTAACATCAATTTTGCATAACTTTATGCATATTGAAATTTGGCTCTTCCACTCATCACTATTTATTGTATTTTTTGATGTTACAGTTAACCTATGGAGTGAAGTTTTGGTTGCTGGGGATTGTCGGTGAGATGTGTGTTCGACAAGCAAGCAAACAGGAATTTCATTGTATACATGAGATAATAAATCTGAAATAAACTGATTACACTACTTTTTTTTATCAAAGCCAAGCCTTGAATTTTTGAAAAGCCCAATGACACTGTCCACCTGCATATAATTGCTAAGTTGTAATATCAATTAACACTCAATGTTATGCACTTTTTGTGGAGTGTCATCTGCACACATGATTAGAAAAATACTGAGTAAATGAAAAGACAGCAAATTATATGATAAAACATGTTCTTGCTCTTCTTTCGGCTACTCCCATTAGGGGTTGCCACAGTGGATCATCTTCTTCCATAACTTTCTGTCCTCTGCATCTTGTTCTGTTACACCCACCACCTGCATGTCCTCTCTCACCACATCCATAAACCTTCTCTTATGCCTTCCTCTTTTCCTCTTCCCTGCCAGCTCTAACCTTAGCATCTTTCTCCCAATATACTCAGCCTCTCTCCTCTACACATGTCCAAACCAACGCAATCTCGCCACTCTGACTTTGTCTCTCCTCTCCAGGGTCTCCTCAACCTTCTCCCTACTATTGCTACAGATCACAATGTCATCAGCAAACATCATAGTCCATGGGGACTCCTGTCTAAACGCATCTATCAACCTGCCCATCACCATTGCAAATTAGAAAGGGCTCAGAGCTGATCCCTGATGTAATCCCACCTCCGCCTTGAATGCATCCGTTACTCCTACCGCACATCTTATCATTGTCACACTTCCCTCGTACATATCCTGTACAACTCTTACGTACTTCTCTGCCACTACGTCTTCATACAATACCACAGCTCCTCTCGAGGCACCCTGTCATATGCTTTCTCCAGGTCGACAAAGATGCAATGCAATTCCTTCTGGCCTTCTCTATACTTCTCCATCAACATCCTCAGAGCAAACATTGCATCTATGGTGCTTGTTCTTGGCATGAAACCATACTGCTGCTCACTAATCATCACCTCACTTCTTAACCTAGCTTCCACTACTCTTTCCCATAACTTTATGCTGTGACTCATCAATTTTATCCCCCTGTTGTTAGTACAGTCCTGCACATCCCCCTTATTCTTAAATATCGGCACCAGCACACTTCTCCACTCCTCAGGCATCCTCTCACTTTCCAAGATTCCATTAAACAATCTGGTTAAAAACTCCACTGCCATCTCTCCTAAACACCTCCATGCTTCCACAGGTATATCATCTGGACCAACGGCTTTTTCCATTCTTCATCTTCTTCATAGCTGTCCTTACTTCCTCCTTGCTAATCCGTTACACTTCCTGATTCACTATCTCCACATCATCCAACCTCTTCTCTCTCTCGTTCTCTTCATTCATCAGCCTCTCAAAGTACTGTTTCCATCTACTCAACACACTCTCCTCGCTTGTGAGTATGTTTCCATCTTTATCCTTTATCAGCCTAACCTGTTGCACATCTTTCCCAGTTTGGTCCCTCTGTCTAGTTAATTGGTACAGGTTCTTTTCTCCCTCCTTAGTGTCTAACCTTTAATACAACTCATCATGTGCCTTTTCTTTGTCCTTCGCCACCTCTTTCTTCAACTTGCACCTTATCTCCTTGTACTCTTGTCTACTTTCAGCATCACTCTGACTATCCCACTTCTTCTTTGCCATCTTCTTCATCTGTATACTCTCCTGTACTTCCCCATTCCACCACCAGGTTTCCTTTTCCTCCTTCCTCTGTCCAGATGTCATGCCAAGCACCCTTCTTTCTGTCACCCTTACTACTTCTGCTGTAGTTTCCCAACTGTCTGGTAATTCTTCACTGCCACCCAGTGCCTATTTCACATTCTCCCAAAACGCAACCTTGCAGTCTTCCTTTTTCAAATTTCACCATTTGATCCTTGGCTCTGCCCTCACTCTCTTTCTCTTCTTGATCTCCAATGTCATTCTACAGATCACCATCCTATGCTGCTTAACTACACCTTACCCTGCCACCACTTTGCAGTCTTCAATCTCCTTTAGATTAACTCTCCTGCATAGGATGTAATCTACCTGTGTGCATCTTCCTCCACTCTTGTACGTAACTCTATGTTCCTCCCGCTTCTTAAAATACGTATTCACCACAGCCATGTCCATCTTTTTGGCAAAATCCTCTATCATCTGACCTTCTTCATTCCTTTCCTTGACACCATACCTACCCATCACCTCTTCATCTCCTGTGTTCTCTTCACCAACATGTCAATTGAAATCCGCTGCAATCGCCACTTTCTGTCCCTTGGGTACACTGTTCATTACTTTATCCAACTCACTCCAAAAATCTCCTTTCTCCTCCATCGCACACCCAACCTGAGGGGTATATGCACTAACAATATTCATCATCACACCTCCAATTTCCAGCTTCATAATCATTACTCTGTCTGACACTCTTTTCACCTCCAAAACACTCTTCACATACTGTTCTTTCAGAATAACCCTTTCCCCATTTCTCCTCCCATCCACACCATGATAGAACAATTTGAATCCACCTCCAATCCACCTGGCTGTACTGCCCTTCCATTTAGTCTCTTGCATGCACAATATATCAATCTTCCTCCTCTCCATCATATCTGCTAATTCTCTCCCCTTACCAGTCATACTGCCAACATTCAAAGTTCCTACCCTCAGTTCCACTCTCTTTACTTTCCTCCTCTCCTCCTGCCTCCAGAAGTCTCCCCCCTCTTCTTCTCCTTCTTCCCCTTCTTCTTCTTCTCCTTTGGCCAACAGTAGCCCAAGTTCCGCCAGCACCCTGTTGACTAACCATACCGGTAGAGGTCGTTGTTAACCCAGGGCTCAACTGATGTGGTATGGAAATTTGTATTGTTGTCCGCATATTGATTTGGCAAAATATTACACCAGATGCCCATCCTGAGGTAACCCTCCCTATTTATCCAGGCTTGGGACCGGCATGAAGAAACACACTGGTTTGTGCATATAGATGATAATATATTTTTGTAGCACGTACTGAGTCACTCTTGTTCCAAATATAGTAGTAGGAGGATGACTGAGAATGTAAAAAAGTGGAGTAAAAGTAGTAATATTTATTGTTTCTTGATGGTAGACATTTATTTAAGATGAGGCAGTTCTAATTTTAACTCTAGTCAATACAGACTAGTAGTTTGCAGAAATTTTAAATCAACTGTCAATGGATCACTTTTGGTTTATAACATTAACAAATACCACTACTGGTACTGTCTCTTATACTGTAATGCAGCAATTTCTTTGAAACAACCTGCTATTGAAGATGCTTTCCATGGTCCATATTTCTGTACACAGCAAGCCTGATAAAATCAAGTTTGTGTTATACCCAGAACATTTTCAGTGTTTGATGCTTTTGTACATTTATTTACTTTCCACCAGTTTAAACTCCGTCTCCAGTCGGGCTCCTTTTCCATAATCTGGCAGTGGTTCTATAATAGGCTGATGGACAGATATTGCTGTTTTTCATTTATGATAATTCGGGTCTACTTTATTTTGAGATAGTTCTGTATTTAGTGAGAGGTATAATCTGTTCTTTCATCCTGCCTTGAGAGTTGTCATGGTGCTCTGTGCCTTCACTTGGTGAGGCATGCTGTGGACAAAAGTAGTTTGTACTATTATGTTAGATCTCTGAGGTGGCAATGGTAGATTGGCCATCTAGCTCTGTGAAGAGGATTACTTGTGTTCTGTTTTGTATATTGTTTTTACCCAATTTTTTGACACCCATTGCACACCCAACCTACCTGGAAGTGGATCTCTCTGTGAATTACCTTTCCCAAGGTTTCTTCCCTTTTTTTTCCCTACAGGTTTTTTTTGAGAGTTTTTTCTTGCCTTCTTAGGAAATCAACCCTGGGGGTGATGTCAAAAAAACATGGCCTGTTAAAGGCCCATTGAGGCATTCCTTGTGTGATTTTCGGCTGTACAAGAAAATAATTGTTTTTGTAATTTCATAAACCAGGAAGTGCACACAACAGCAGGCACAGAATCCTTCAAGCTGGCACATAAAACAACTGTCATTTAAATTTCTATGATAACAAAATTTTCTTAATCCTATTAAAATGTGAGATGCCAGTGAGCTACTAAACATTACTAAAATTTGAGATGCCAATGAGCATAAACTCCTTCCTTTATGATGTTAATGTTTGAGCTTAAAGCTAAATGGTTGAAAGTGAATGACTTACCTGGAACAACACATATCAGATCAACCAAGGAACACACACATTATTTGCACACTACATAATTATGTTGGTACTAGGAAAGATATCTGCAACTGTGGTGGCAGTAATTGGAAACCTCTATCTGCATTTTATTTCCTTATCTATGAAATCTTGTCCCATTTATTTGTACCAGAAACAACCAAAAGAGTGAGGTATACATAACAGTCAATAACTGCTGTGGTGTGCAGCTTCCTGATAGTCACAACCACCACTACACACATGATTACCAGACACATTGTATTCAGAAAGGCCAAAGCTGTTCACTCTAGTGTATTCCAACTACGCTTCTAGCTGTAACTCTTTACTGTTCATTCATTCATTCACTTTTTAAACCTGCTTATCTATTATGAGGCCACCATGACCTGAAGCCTATTCCACAAGCAGTGAGTACGAGAAAGGCATCAGCCAGTCAAAGAGCCAATCAGATGCAGGACCCACTCATTCACATAGGACCCCCACTATGCCACTCTTGCATTAGTGTACATTTTTTGATTAATAATTTAAAAAAAATTAAGCAACATTACTTATTTCTTTGAAGATGGCATGAAGCAACAAAACTTAATAAAATCACACAATTTCAGATAGTAAAAATAGTGGGATATTTCTGAAAAATTGCATATGTTTATATTAATGAATGATGCCTTGCTTTACTGAGTATCACTTTTTATTTTAGTATTGCTTACTGCAAAATTAGCCCCTTTTAATGTCACATGGCAGAGGGAATGTTTTAGCAAATGTTAAAAGTTCTTGGTGATGTCTGCTTGGGAGTTGAAGGTCCAATCATAGAATGTAAGAGATCTGTTCAATGTGATCATTTCTTACAGTTCTACTGAATTTTGTGATGGTCCATGAAATTAGGGAGATTTTATTATCTGTACTGTTCTTTAATTCATTTACTAAAACTATGCAGGTTTCCAGGGAGCTGGAGCCTAATCCTGTAGCATCAAATGCAAGGAAATAGCCCTAAGCAGGACCCTATTTAATCATAGGACACATTGAAATATATTCCTGTTTGCTTTGTATAGTCTCTATAGTCTCAAGGTTGGAATTTTACCCAACATTCCATCACTTGAAGGCAGCAGCACTAATCAGGGTATCGCTGTCTGTTGTTTTGCAGATGTAATATTTTCACTCTGCAGTTGCAAGCTTCCAAAGGTGTCATAGTGCACATATTTTTCTTTTAACATATTATAACTACTTAAAATATAAATGTATTTAAATTGTGCAGGCTAAGGCATTTCCCATCCTTGGTAATGGGAAGCCATAAGGTGGTTGAAGGTTCTCATGGCAGTTAAGCTCACCTCGTACAATTTTTTCTTTATTAACTACTAATCAAATGCGTTCACTAATCAGGTTCTGTGATCCATGCTTTTCTTTAACATTTCACAACATCTTTCAAAAGGCATTGAATTTTCTGTTGATGACACTGAATGAACTGCAATTGTCCACCTAAAACTTGCACATCTCATGGCTCTGTGAAGATTTTCCTGATTACACTGAAATGCAGAAAGGACTGATGTGAATGTGTTGTAGTACTAACTTAACTGTATGCATTGCAATGAATTAAGCACAATAATTGTAAAAAATATTAAATACATGGAGTTTTTATACTAGATATACAGTATTATGTGTAAGCTTATATGTAAGATTATCTCTAATCATTGATGTTTCTGTGTAGCTGTTAAAGTTCTCCTACTTCAAGCATGCTGGTCTTATCAATGGGCTTCCATGTTATGTCCAGTTTGGCACTGGGTAAACCTTTCAATCCCTCCAGGTTGGCTTTCCCTTGAGTTGGCAATTGTATGTATTAATTTAAAACTTAGGACCTCCAAACTAAGCCCAATGCCCATTATAACCTATGCTATACAAAACTCGGTGTAAAACTGAACAGAATTTAGGAAATAACCCCAAATGGCAAATGCACTCACCTGTCCTTAATGATCAAGCGTTGCTTTTAGTTGGTCTCCCAAGTTTCCTGCCTGTGTGCCATCAGTGCAGCGGGTAATCTGTTTGGGGATTCTGGCTTCAAATTATTTTGATATTCCTTCTTCCACCCTTTTCTACTACCTGCAGCTTTGTTTAGCACTTCAGCACATGGTGTCTCCCTTCCAACTCTATCATCACCTTTTACCATTTGCTGGTTCCTTGTCTCCTCTCAGAAAGCTTGTCTCTGTTGTTTGCTCATTGCGATGTAAGGCTTTGTGTAACCCTTATCTCTCAGTGGTCTCAGGACATCACATTATCTTCTCCTATTTACTGGGATACAGTTTTTAAAAATGTCAAGGAATCCGAATCATCAGTTTACTGACTTTAGGTTTCTACACAGGTTATGTTTTACTCCTCATAAGCTGCATTTAATGGGTCTTAGCCCAGATTCCTTCTGTCACACATGCTCCTGTGATGCCCCTGGGACATTTATGCATATATATTGGCTTTGTCCTCCTGTGCTGGCTTTCTGCTGTCTAATCACTTGTTTGCTCTCTTCAGTGCTACCAGTTCCTAGTCCTCTATTGCCACATATTTCTGTACTCTTAGATCTCTCAGGCCTCCAGCTCGAAGTCACATATCTCAGTGCGGAAGCTACTAAACTTCTTCTTTCCCCTTGGTGGAAGACCTTTGATCTAATCTCACTGGCTGTCATCCTTTTACAACCCGATTGTTCTGGAGCTGTCTGCATCATAAACTAATGGAGCTTCCAGTGAATCCATTCATAGCTGGGAATCTGCTGCCTCCACAGTTAAATCCTTTATGGGCAGAGACTCTTGATGCAGGCACTCCCTTTATCATGTGTGGTGGTGTGGTTGGTTGATGAGGCCATGGTTTGTGGTGGTATGGCATGAGGCTGTGCAGGTTTTTTTTCCATGTGTTGTTTATTTCTCATTTTCAAATATTATCTTATTTATGGCTTTGTTAAATAAAATAAACAACTGATCACAAAAATAGTATGTTGGTCATTTTTCTCCATAATAGCATTTAATTTGAGTTTTCATATAAAAGTCTGCATCCATTATTTCTAAATCAACTATAATTTGACATTACTGGAAGCTGTCCACGGTATGTGGATGTATTCATCAATCCCACCATTTAGTAACCCATTTTTTTCTAGCTCAGGGTCACAGTAGAAGGGAATGCAATTTTACTAACAATCATGGATGCTAGGGTGCTAGTAATCATAGAAATATAAAACTGTGGTGTTATTTATCCATATACTGTTTAATGTAAAATTTTAATTTCCCCTTGGGGACAAATAAAGCATAATCTAATCAAATCTACTGGGCATTGTTATTGTTTAATATATCAATTGTAAATAGCATCTTTCGAATTATAGATCATTGCCTACCTTTTTTACAACAGAAGTAATTTAATAGAGCATAACAGTATGTTATTATTTTATAGTTAATGGTTTGAAAATAAATAGGAAAAATAAGAGTAATTCATTAATACTATATTGGACAAAGGAAATCATTACACATGAAGCAAATTACATGCAAAACATACCAAATACTTGTGTGCTCTGAAATTTTAAACTAGCAAAGCATTGTTAAGAAGGAAACATATGCCAGACAGTCATTGTCTGATAGTCACCAAAGTGTTAAATGGGCAAGCCCCTTTTTTTTTTTCCTTCTTCCCAAGCTGAAGGATGCTGGCCAATCCTAATGAGATAATCTGTCAGCCAATCAGAAACCTAGAAGATGATGTCATGCTGCAAGCCTGGCTGTGGTGCTGAGGCTGAGAGCCGTCTATTTGAACAGTCACTTAGAGCAAGTGATCGGGTGCATCTGTGGAGACTCACAAGGGGGTAAGTGTGGTCTGCTACAGAGGATAAGAGGTACAGCCTGAATACATTTGCAGCAAGCTATTATAATGAAAGCTTGATTTGATTTTAAATCATGTAGCATTTTGAATACTCTATGCATTTTGGAAGGGATACATGATAAATTCTTATATTTGTAACAGTCAGTTGTTTACATGTAAATGTCATATAATGAATACAAACTAAATTCTTTTGAATTACCTGTTTAAATTAATTTGATATTTATGGCAATTTTCATTTAAACAATTATTTAAAAACATGTGTAGTATTTGTCTTTTGAGTCTAGCTAGTTGGAATAACAAATGAAATGACAAAATGTTTTAGGTATGGGGTTGGTGTTATCCCTGAATCATCTCTGCATGAATTTAATATTGGTATTACAGAAGCCCTAAACTGGGATTAAGCAGGTTTGGTAAATTAATTTCATTATCATCATCCATCCACCCATTTTCAAGGAGCTGATATTCTTCTCACTGTTATTATAACATAACAATGTAAGATTCTAAAAAATACTTAATGCATTTTAAGGGCTAGTGAATCCTGATATTATTTTTATTATTTATTATTATCAAGAGAAAGAAGAAGAAGAAACATATATAGAGATCTATTAATTATAAAACATTTGCTTTTGTAAACTATTGCCAATTACAAAGCAGAGTTTGCTTTGAGGAAAATTAATGAAAAAATAATTAGGATCAGGGCACCTCTCTAAATTGGTAAATAACTGAGGCAGTGAAAAGAATTTTCTGAGGACATTCCCTTTTCATTCTGGTGCATTTCATTAATGTAACCGTCTGTTTCAATAGCAATGGGTTGGATGATTGTTTTCAAGTCATTTAACTTTTGAATTCATTAAGAAAAAAAATTATGTTTTTTTTAGAAAATTGTCTAATTATAAGAGCAACTGCTTATGAATATAGAAATGAATTGGATACATAAAGTAGGAGGGTTTAGGTGTGTTACCTTTAAAAATGCTGCAGTGGAAAGTGAGTGGGAATGATGTCATCCTATATGAAGCACAAAGGCTTGGCTGCACTTCGTTTCTACATCTGTGGCACAAGTCTGCTATGCTTTTCCGCATCTAAAAAGATTGGGCTCTGCACAGAAATACACAAACTCTAGCTGCATTGAAGCTTCTTGTTCTGTAAGTGCATTTTATAAAGGCACGGGTTTTCTCTTGTGGTCTCCAATAATGCAGTGGCTGTGAATTCATTGCAGCCTCCGCCTTGGCCATAAAACCTGCCTACACAATACTTTTACATGCATTCCCCTAATGGAGGCAATAATCGATATGTATTTGTGAAATTCTACAGGCGTCTTCTCTTATGGATATTTTCCTTTCTTTCCTGTTTTCCAGACCTCTTATTAAATTTTCATTAAGTGGAATCTCAGTTGCCACAATGACTCTTGAAGGTAAGTAAAGTTTAACTTTGAATCTTTATCTGGTAATAAGCTGAAATCCATTCACCTATTGTCAGGCCGCATATCCAGTCATGGTGCCTGTCTCCACACAATCTGGACACAATACAAGAACAAATCCTGCACTACACGCACAGCCGCATTAACTTACCAGGTCATCTGAGACAAAATAAAAGCTAACCTGTACAACTTCATTTTAAGTAGAAATAAAATGAAACTGCACTTTTAAAATTCATTTTACTGTACCTCAAATGGAAAGATCTGCCTTCTCATGATTCATCTTCAGTAAAGGTAAGAGGAGGTGCTTTGCTTCACTTTCTTCTATGGACTATCCATCAATCTATTGTCAATTATCATTAGAGTTACATCGGCCTAGCTTTGGGGGCAAAGCAGGAATTATCCCTATATAAGGGTCCTAGTCCCTTGCAGAGAATTTGCCAAAATGATTCACTTTTTAATTACAGTTTATTATATCAGACATGTTTTTGCCACAGCCTTGTCACCATTTGTCTGTAGTGCTCAGATTGAATTTTTCTCTGGGTGCTCATTTTTTTTCTCGGTTGTAAATTGATGACTCCAAATTAGCCCAGTATGACAAAGTGAGCGTAGGTGTGTGAGTGTGTCCTGCAATGGGCTGATAGCCAAGGTTATGTGCCCACTGCTGTAAGATGCTGAACTCGACACATTGATTTTGATGAATGAGCAATGGGGGGGGTGGCATTTTTTTTCTGATCACTTCATGCTACAGTCACTCTGTGGAGTTGCATGTTCTCTTCTTGTTCTTGTGGGATTTCATTCCACATTACAAAGACACACAGTAGGTTGACTAGTCGGGCATTAATATGTGAGCGCGAGCATTACAGCCAGGCGCTTCCCTGGCATCCAAAGATACCCAGGCAGGCTTCAACTCCCCACTAGCCTTTAAGGGGCAGAAAGTGTGCTTCATATTGGAATTCTACTTTATGAACAAAAGACTCCAAATAATATGATACATCAATCTGAACAGAACTTAAAATCAGAAGTGAAATGCGACTTTTCCCATTTTTCAGTAAATTAGTGATCAATTTTGGTAGTTAGTTTTTATTTTATATGAAGAGCCTCTTTGATTCCTGCAAACATTCCAAATATTTTTTTGTATTTTGCTCTTTTTCCTATTTTTGCTTGCTTCTTCTGTTTGATCGTTAAGTTAAAGGTGTCAGTTTTCTTCTCCTCATCTGCCATAATGCATACCAATACAGAGAGCACAGCTCTTTTGTCAATAAATTAAGGAACAGGAAGCAACCTGAAACTGAAATCTTCTCTCCAAAGTGGGAGGCAGCTGCCATGTTGGGCTGAGTGAAGGTTTGCTGACGCTACCGCAGTTCTGCTTGCAAGGCAAAGCTGTTCTCCTGGAGTTTCAGTCCAATCCTGGCATTATAATTTCCTCATTTTAAGCCCTTCGGAATCTTCTCTCAAAGCTTTTTTCCTGTAATGAATCTCATTTAGTGCCAAAAAAGGCGTAGGCTAAACAAGTGTCGCTATTCTTGAATGCCTCTCGCCACTCATTACTCACCCTGCCTTTTATCTGGTCAGGCATTGGCGAGGATCCTCTGTCTGATCCTGTACATTCTTTTACACACCACCGCCTCATAACAACCTTTGTTTCTCTTTAATAAAAGAAGACGGCGCTTATTTCCAATTTTTAAAAAATCTTTTTTCAATAAAACTCCACTGTGTGATCCAGTCATTTGGAACTAACATGGGTAGTTTTTTTGTGCTCCCAAAGCAATTTATCTTGTATATTTTCTTATAAGTAGGCCCTATTCACATCACTAGCCATTCTGTTATGGCCCTGTCTATATGCTTACTGGCTCTTTTTCTTTTTTCGGACATGGGATTTCTATCCATCCATCTAAAACCTATATAATCCAATTTAGGGTTATGGAGAGCCATTTTCAATTCTATCAGTATCAAGCAAAATGTAGAAAACAACCAACCCACACTTTGCACAGCAGACTAACACACACATGCACACACACCAACACACTCATTGAATCATCAATGAACAAAACACATCTTTGGGATCTGATAGGAAAACAAGGGTGGCACAAAGAGACAGGGAGAACATGCAAACCACACAGAGGCAGTGCTGCTCTCCAGGTTTTAAACTCTTGATTATGGAGCTGTGAAATATTAGCAATAACTACTTCACCACTGTATTTAAGTTAGTTTAATTTAATTTAGTTTTATTTTTGAAACTTAAACTGAACTTATTATCTAATCAGCAGTTCAGCTTTGCTAAAATCTAACATACCAATACCCCACCCATGATCAGTTCCCAGCTTACAACCCATGTTGGCAGGAAAAGCAGTGAATAATCTAGCTAGAAAATAAATGGATGGAATCAGAACCCCCTTTTCTATAACTGAGAGTTAGGCAGCTGGAGCCGGTGGATGGATAATACAAACACTAGATGGCACCCTGCTTCCTCACAAGGACTAGTATTGTTATGATTAGGTGGGAAGTAAACTTACAGGAACATGCACACTTCACATGATCTGGAAATCAAAATGGTGTCACCTTAACCATTGAGGCATCAGGATAAACAAAATGTGGCAATATTTGGTTTTTTTTTTTAAACATCTATAAAAGCTTTAAGTCTTGGTAGCTTAATAAATGTTATTTGAGACACCATAAGTGCCTACATTATTATGAGAGTATAGTAATGTAAGATCATAAATCAACTCTGTGAAAAAAATATTTAAAGAAATGGAAACATTTCAATAATATGAATATATAAATCTCAAAAATGTATATTATATTATTTATTATATAAAAACTGCACTTGAAAATAGTTTATTACGAAGAAATCCAGTTGCATGGGAAGGACACAATTAGTGCCTCCCAAGATTTTGTAGAAGGCCTTCCTTAAAACTACCTATGGGAAAAATTCAACTGCTTTTACTGTGAGATGTTTAAGGAGCTTCCACCACATCCAACCCACCACATTTCAATGAGATTTCTCCTTTACCAGTCTCATCGTGGCTTGAGTGTTTCAAATAAGGGCAGCGCGGTGGTGCGGTGGTAGCACTGCTGCCTCGCAACAATGAGACCAGGGTTCTTGTCTTGGGTCCTCTCTGCGTGGAGTTTGCATGTTCTCCCCATGACCATGTGGGGTTCCCCCCCACAGTCCAAAGACATGCAAATTAGGTGGACTGACAACACTAAATTGGCCATAGTGTGTGTGTATGTGTGTGTGTGTGTGTTCACCCTGTTATGGACTGGCACACTGTCCATGTGCCTAATGCTTGCTGAGATAGGCTCCTGTAACCTTGCTCAGGGTGTTGTGGATTTGGACAAAGGATTGATGAATGTCTTGTCTAATTCATCTTCAGCTGTTTGACAGATGGACTCACATTCCACTCAGTGTTACATTGAATTCATTCATGGTGAAGTACTTTTGAACTGTTACTTCAAAATGGATATTTTACTTAGACCACATGGGCTCAGGTGGAAACTGGTTAGGGATTAATTGTAAATTGCCTATTCAAAATTATTTTTACGTTCTTCTTATGTTGGCATAATGACCCTACGCCGTAATGACACAACCTACTTTTCCACAAGCTGTGAGGTTATTCTGGCATTGAGGAAAAACAAAACTCTTACTTGTGATAAAAGGCATTATTCTAAAAGTTGACACTTCAAGCAGAGTCTTTTGTATTCTTCTTGTCCAAGTTTGTTCACTTAATTTCTTCCGGTGGGTGAAGTTTTGAATATTCAGCAGTCATTAAATGGACTATATTTGGTGGAACAATCTGGCTTTAGGAAGACAGCCAGTTATTTTTGATTTTTATCATTAATAAATAATCTATCATTGCATGTGAATAGCATTATGATCTAACCTATATACATGAGCATCAACAATATTTTTTTGGGGAGGCTATGAAAGCCCTGCTGATGATGACATGATGTTTCACTGCTTATTTGTATGTTTGTGATATAACTAGAAAAGGTTTCTCATATTTTTATAAAGCCAGGCATATCAAGTTGCTTGAATCATGAGCTAATCATTTGCATATATGATTGACTAGCCGTCCCCCCACGGCTCCGCCCATTTAGTAGTGAAACAGGACAAACTTTAAAAATCAATAAACAAAAGGTATTGCTAGCTAAGCGGAGGCGAGGTACACTCCAAAACACACAGGTAGACTGACTCTCCACTCCTGATGTCACACTTCCCCCTCTCCTCAGCCCGCAGCCTCTGTCTTAGATTAGCACAAATGTAATGCTCCTGCAAGCAACCTATGATTTCAGCGCGATGAGAGAAGTCGCAAAATGAACCGGAATGTTCAAGCAAATTCTAGAAAAAAAACCCGATCTAAATCCATTAAGTAGTTCTCTCGTTTGTTAGCTAAGAGGATATAAATTACGCTCCGAGGCTGGCGTGTGTCTGAGGAAGCCTTTGCTCCCCTCCTCTCGGCCCACTGCATCTCTCTTGACTTTACGCAAATAAATTGATACAACAAGCGAACTATGATCTCAGTGCAATGAGAGAAGTCGCAAAATCAACCAGAATTTTCAAGCAAATTATAGGAAAAAGCCCGATCTAAATCCATTAAGTAGTTCTCTCGTGAAAAGCGAACAGATATACAGATAGACAGATGCTGGATTTTATATACATATAGAGATTTAGAGAAGGATTAATGTAAAATTATTTTCTGCCCAAGGAAGCTGCTTTTCTTTTTATCTAATTGTATTCTGCAAATGTTCAGTTATTTTTTTCTTAGGTCATTTTACACTAGTGTTGATTGTAAAATAAGTACAGAAAGACAGATGAAGGTTTCGAGCACCAGCTGGTGGTGCCCGTATAAAATTAGCACAAAAAAATAAAAAGCTAGCAGTAAAGTCAAAAGATATTTATTTGGATGATGTCTTTGCTGACACAGGCCCATCAGCTAGACTGTTCAAGAGTGGTAATGTTGGCCTTTACATGACAATCAGACTAGAAGAGGCGGGGCTAGGAGTGGAAGTGGGAGTGACTTCATGGATCATCATCTAAAGAGCTTCTGGTCTTTAGATGAAAGAGGAGGAAATGTGAATGATAGTGCCCTCTCTCTATTTGGGGTGGAATTATGAACGATACACAAACTTCTACACGTGTGACCAGTTGTACACTGTCATTATTGTCACCTGTACAGAGTATAAATAAAAATTGTTACTTGCACATGCTAATCAACACGCAACACTTTATCACTTTCCAGTGCAATGATTATTGACTATAACTGCCATGGCTCAAAACAATTGTCTTCCTTACCTGAAAAATAATCAGAACATATTTTTAAAAAATCTAATTCATCTAAAGAAGGCGTACTATGCACACGTCAATTCCACGGTTAATTCAGTTAATTTAGTATTTCTCCCTTACTTGAAACTTCCAATTTTCTTACCTGTAAATCTGAAATCAAAATTATTATTCTATTGCAAACAGAATTATGCAATTCTACATAATCAGCTTAAAATGATTGGAACAAATCAAAATACATACACTGGGAGAATCACTAGAATTTCAGCAACATTAATCTATAGAATATTATGTGGAACACGGCTGTTGCAGAGTTATGGCAAAAACTAATTTAGTTATAACAGCAATGCAAAACAGCTAAATTTTGAGAAGGGGAATGATCGTGTCTGATCTCTCTTTTACTGAATCATACGTTTTTGCCTATGTTTCATCACATCTTTGAGGGCATCATTCAGTACTAGTGCTGTACTGTTTTCTTGGGCTGCTTTCCTGTTGTGGGACACAGATGTGCACATGTGAATTAAATTTATTATGAGGGAATTACAGTTTTTTCGTATCTGTACACTACTTAAAAAATAAACATAAGGAAAAGAATTGAAAGTAAGTTTTGCTAAGAATTCCAGTTTATGAAATCCAGCTATCTCTACTACACTTTTCATTTCATCCTATTATGAAATTTCCTGTGATAGCTGAACCCTTACTTGTCTTTAGCTTTTATTTTAAGGTTAGTGTATTTCAGCCTGTGCCACATTCCTGTTGGTCACAGAATCAACTTAAACTAGTTATGGAGTGCCCCACAGAAGAACTTGAAGCAAGGCGAGAACTATCTCTGGATTTGCCCTTCAACAATCATTCTGTATGTTCAATTATAATTAGAAATAGAACACCTTTCATTAGGTTGGCCTTACATTCCACGGTGGCATTGGCTTGGATCTGCCTTTATGAAATATCTGTTATTATAAGACACTGCTGCTTCCACACATCTCAGCACATTTTCACAAGATAAGTTTTTTGCTATTTTAAGGCACGTTTAATCCAATGGCTGCACTGCCTTTGGGATTATTGATGTTGGCTATTAACTTGCCCGTTGCAGCCAGAGACTTGCTCATTTAACAGAACACAAAAAGCAGATCGAAATAACGTACACAGAATATTACAGAATTGCAGAGGATAATCCTGGTCTAATGCTAAAGATAGAACACCTCTGCGAATGCCACCAATAGACAGCTGTTAAAGAGTAATATGGAGCCAAATAAGAGATTATCTGTCGGGACCTGGCCTGCCTCACAAATCTTTCTTTTCAACTGCATGAGAACAGGTCATTCATCTGAACATAAGCATGTCCAGGCCTGGCCAGCACTCGGATGGGAGACCATCCAGGAAAAGCTTAGGATGCTGCTGAAAGAGGTGTTGCTGAGACCAGAAGGGAATCTGAATGTGGACCCCAATGTCCCAGTACAGTGATGGGGACACTATGCTATAAAATTAGTGCCGTCCTTTGAATGAGATGTAAAACCAAGGTCCTGACTCTCTGTGGTCATAAAAGACCTGTGCTCATCCTTCTTGCAGATTAGGGTGTATCCCAATGTCCAGGCTAAATTGTCTACCACGGTCTTGTCATTCTGGCCCCCTAATCATCGCCTGTCTCTAACAGGCTATCTGTCTCTCACCACTTCACCATCCAACAGCTAATGTGTGCTGAGCACGGCACAAAAATGGCTGTCGTCACATCATTCTAGTGGATGCTACGTATTAGTGGTGGTTGAAGTGGCTCCACACTCACTGGAGTGCTTTGCGTAGTGAGAAAAGGGCTATGTAATGTAAAAAAAAATAATAATTATTATTATTATTATTATGTTGATAGTTATATATAGTGCTCACATCTTGTCCCATGGGAAATGTTTTATGTGAAAAGAAAGTGAACTGGAGAAATGATGAAATTGTGCAAGGGATTGTGTGCATCTGTCACATGACTAATCGTGGACCACCATTGATCTTGGTCTTAATTGAAAGCTTCTGATATGATATGTGCTGGTGAAGCAAAAAAATGTGGTCAACGGCAACTTCTGTGAAGTCATCTGGGATCACGTCTTTAACTGTACAGTATAGGCAAACTGTTCGAGAAGCTGACATGGCAGAAAGAAAATGAAGAGCAGCGACATCTGCTGGGCATGAAGCAAACTGTAGAAGTTAATTACAGGATAGGAAGAAGAAGAGTAACAGGTCTGGCATTCACTGTGCCATCAAGCACATGCATGTGGCAACATACTGCTTAATGGGAACTACTGGGGCTGAAAACTTGTGCTTGAAGGGATCGGTGGTCCATGGGTTTCCTAGTCATTTTAAATGTGCTTACAGTGGCTTAGTCATTAATGCTGCCGCCTCTCATGTATAGAGGAAAATGGAGTCATTCCTACCCTGGGAGTTATTTATATCAACATTATTATTATTCACATGAGGTACTTATCTTCCATTTGTCACAGTGATTGATTTTACAAAATGCTTTCATTTTCAACACTCCATTCAAAAATGATATAAATATTCTAAATGTTGATATTTGTTCTGGGTTGCAAGTCACAGTTTCAGTGCGGAATGTCAAATTTCTTATGCACTTCCTTTATAAAGTTTTCATAATGTCTTTCCATACTTCTATTTCCCTCCACATCCACATGTGCTTGGTAAAAGAATGCTATGTTTTGAGAAGCTACAAAGATCAAGGCTAAATGTGCTGTGCATGATAGTTGGATCATAATCAATTTTGGTCAAGAATGAGTGAACAAGGCAACAATTTTAAAGGGCAATGATAAAAAGAAGTCAGCCAAACTAGGATCAGTCTCAAAACTTCTGAAATCAGTCACTAAATCATAAGGGCTAGACAATAATAAAGTTAGGACAAAATGAAAAAAACAAAAAGAAATTACTAAAGAAAGAGATTTTGTTTTACTCAAGTGTTTATTTGAGAATAAAGTGCAGATGATTTCAGAGGGTCACTTTTTTAAAGATGGTTGCCACTACATTCTTCCTACATAAAATAACAGAAAAATTATTTTATGATCGGGAGATGGTGTTCCATCAAACAAACTGAGGTCTCAGAACCAGGAATCATTTACCTAAACTTAAACACTAATCCACACTGAAGATCCTTTGACGTATGAGCCCCAATTTATCACTAAAACACACTCTCAGAAACATTTTGTAACTACCCACAATCTTGAACAAAGAGTCATCCATCACAGCAGCTTTTATATAGTATCACTAATGATGTCATCATTCACAACTTCCATAACCACACCCCCTAGCAACAGGCATTGGTGGACGTACATTTAAAGGGTCCTGAAGTTTGAACTGTTATTAGGGGCCCCTTCTCCCACATATATTTAAAACATATTCATAATGAAACATCCTTAATTTGAAAGTTTTTTGTTATGGCTAACCTAAATGATACTTTAATAACCTTTTACTTTTGATTTTAACTATTATCTTGTATTGAACTACACTATATTATTTTAAGAAATCCTTCTCATACAGTAGACACCCAACATTTTTAAGCAATGTGCTCTAAAGTCACTTCTAGAGCTCCTCCGGGACTAGGGGTCCTGAAGTTTAAGCCTCATTAGTTTCATAGTAGATCCACCCCTGGCAACAAGATACTGCATCATAGCGATGGCTGAGCAAAATGGAAATCAGTCAAAATGGAAAATGTCCTTTTAGTAGATTTTCATGCAGTACATAACACAAATAAAATCAACTAAACTCAAAAAACAAAAACATATTTGAATTCTTCAAAGTTCAAAACCTCCATTAAAATTATTTTAACACCAATGTAAAAGATTTAATATATAACACTGTGATGTCATAAGTACACACATATAAGTCACATCTTATAGCCTCTTGTGGCATAATAACATGTTTCAAAATAGCATCACAAATAAAATAAATAAAGTAAAGGTGCAAAATAAAAACAGATGCACAAAATGTTTGAATTTTTTACTAAATCATGAGGGACTCTGATTCTTGTTTTTTTTTTCTATAATGATTTGATTTACATTGTCATATATGGCTTTGTCTTTTATGCAGCCTATAAAAGGAAGATGAAGGAACTGCCAATCGTTTCCCTATTTTGTTCCTGTCTACTTGCTGATCCAGTGGAGAAGATGAACTATAAAGAAGAGGGTAAATTAATGTTTTTTTTTTCTGTGTGTGTGATATTGTTTATAATATACATTGCCTATGGAAAGTTTGGTAAAACTCTTTACTTAATGTGTCAAGATGGGTGTGCCCAGTGTGACACTAAATCAGTCCAATTTTATTGTACCACATCAAATAAATAAGGGGGGATGACATGAAAGGAAACAAATAGAAATGAAGGAAACAGCATAAAATAAAGATTTGGCCAAGCTAAACACTCTTGCCCTACTACACAACTACGCAAAAGAGCGTGATATATCGTATCTCCCTTCCAAACTTCAGTTTTCCTTAACTCAGTGGACATCATCATCCTCTTCACCAGATAAGACTTTATCACTGCTTCCCAACCTAAGCTTGTCTAACTCAAGCAGTGAAGATCCTCATAAGGGTACATCCGGGAGTTATTTTGGTGCCATTTTTGCCACCCAGGAAGTATGTCCAGTTATTCTCTCACACCACAGAGGCTGTTGCTAAAACTACACTTCTGGGTGAAGATGAGACACTGAGCTACAGTGGGTACGGAAAGTATTCAGACCCCCTTCAATTTTTCACTCGTTGTTATATTGCAGCCATTTGCTAAAATCATTTAATCATTTAATCAATTAATTTTTTCCCTCATTAATGTACACACAGCACCCCATATTGACAGACAAAAAAAAGAATTTTTGAAATTGTTGCAGATTTATTAAAAAAGAAAAACTGAAATATCACATGGTCCTAAGTATTCAGACCCTTTACTCAGTATTTAGTAGAAGCACCCTTTTGAGCTAATACAGCCATGAGTCTTCTTGGGAAAAAGTTCTATCTTGGTCTCATCAGACACCTGAAGGACTCTGAGATGGTGAGAAATAAGATTCTCTGGTCTGATGAGACCAAGATAGAACTTTTTGGCCTTAACTCTAAGCGGTATGTGTGGAGACAACCAGGCACTGCTCATCACTTGTCCAATACAGTCCCCACAGTGAAGCATGGCGGTGGCAGCATCATGCTGTGGGTGTGTTTTTCAGCTGCAGGGACAGGACGACTGGTTGCAATCGAGGGAAAGATGAATGTGGCCAAGTACAGGGATATCCTGGACAAAAACCTTCTCCAGAGTGCTAAGGACCTCAGACTGGGCCGAAGGTTTACCTTCCAACAAGACAATGACCCTAAGCACACAGCTAAAATAACGAAGTAGTGGCTTCGCAACAACTCTGTGACTGTTCTTGAATGACCCAGCCAGAGCCCTGACTTAAACCCAATTGAGCATCTCTGGAGAGACCTAAAAATGGCTGTCCACCAACGTTTACCATCCAACCTGACAGAACTGGAGAGGATCTACAAGGAGGAATGGCAGAGGATCCCCAAATCCAGGTGTGAAAAACTTGTTGCATCTTTCCCAAGAAGACTCATGGCTGTATTGGCTCAAAAGGGTGCTTCTACTAAATACTGAGCAAAGGGTCTGAATACTTAGGACCATGTGATATTTCAGTTTTTCTTTTTTAATAAAACTACAACATTTTGAAAAAATCTTTTTTTTGTCTGTCAATATGGGGTGCTGTGTGTACATTAATGAGGGAAAAAATTAATTTAAATGATTTTAGCAAATGGCTGCAATATAACAAAGAGTGAAAAATTGAAAGGGGTCTGAATACTTTCCGTACCCACTGTAAATATTGTTGCTGCTCACTACTAAAAAACAGCCAGTGAAAACAAAGCATAAAATAAAATATCATCCTATGCTTGCAAATTATTTTTTTGAATTGTATCTCATTTCAATAAGAAATTCAAATGAGCTGTTTGCTATAGTAGCATACATATTATTTAACATTCAACTACACATATTCATTTCAGCTAATACAGTAATGAGTGAGTAGAACTTCCTCATGTTCCAGGACCTGGGTTCAAATCTTTGTCTCATCACTGTCCAAGTTTGTACACTCTCTAAATGTCTGGTTTCTCCTACATTACAAAGGCGTGCATGTTAGGCTGATGGTCAAATCAGAACTGGCAAGGTAAGGATGTCTGCTCTTCGTGGACTGGCATCCTATCCAGGGCTCATTCCTGTTTTGTGTTTCAGCTCTTGTCTGAAATGGAGATAATGGATATAAGAAATGGGTGTATGGGTGATAGTACATTGATTGACTGCAATTAACCATTTAGTGCTCTTTAAAATTCTTAATATCTTTGTTAAGCTACACATACTGTAAGTTATATCATTTTTAGAGAGAAGTCAGCTCCCATTAACTAATAATAATAATGCATCTATTGTTTATGTTCTACTTGAATAAAATTAAGAAGTAAAGATTTAAGCATTTTATGATGCAAATGATATATTAATGTAATTCATTATTTTAATACATTAAAAACTTTTTTCAAAGCAGCTACTCTAATTTATGGTCCAAGGAGGCCTGAGTTTATCTCTGCATGACTGGGCACAAGAAAGAAACCAACTCAGGTATGAGTGTACAGTAGGATCTACACTGTCACACTCACACTCAAACACGGTTTGATTAATCAGACATGTATGTCTTTGGAAATGTAAGAATACCCAGAGAAGAATCTGCACTGACATGGACAGAATGTGCAAACACACAGACAATGATAGGTCATTGAATCTGAACCTAGAACACCAGGTGTATGAGGCAGCAGCTTTAACCATCTAATAGTTTTTGTCATGTTCAATTAGTGTTTCCTTTTTTCAGATGCAGTGGACTTAAGCTGGTGTGTTATCAAAGATGTGGAAGTGATTGAACTGAACAAGAGAGCCTCAGGACAAGCCTTTGAGGTGATACTAAAACCTCCTTCTTTTGATGGAATCCCTGAATTTAACAGCTCTCTTCCTAACAAACGAGATCCTTCCTTGGAAGAAATCCAAAAGAAGCTAGAGGCTGCAGAAGAAAGAAGAAAGGTAATGTGATATAAGAAAAGCGACAAAGACTCAAAATGACTAAGTGAGGTAGTGGTAAGGTCTATCTATCTATCTATCTATCTATCTATCTATCTATCTATCTATCTATCTATCTATCTATCTATCTATC